>JZKD02S1857109.1:1062814-1100074 GCA_000966675.3 Picea glauca | reverse complement strand
ATAAAGGAAGGACCTGGCAATTTCTCTGGTGGACGTAGCCCACACTGGGTGAACCACGTAAATCTGTGTCTCTCTTGTATTGTGTGTCTTCTGTGTTTTGTTTTTGCATTTGTTTATTTTATTTCTCCACGGTCCTGTTTTTCTAACACTCCTGAGATCCAATGATCAGGTTTTTGGGGTGAGTGCGTATGGTTTCCCAACCCCCTTTCTTGTACGACCCTTAGTATTGGGCCACTCCTAGGCAAGATACGTGGCAAACCCCATGTCACAGTCACTCCGTCACTATGCCATAGGACAACTACATGTGACATCACCACTACTAGACAAGTGGACTTCCATGTGTACTCGACGTGACATGCAAATCACCACGGACGTACTCGACACATCTCTCTTGATACTGACACTTGTTCTCAAGGTATTGGTGGAGTGATGTCATCCACATCAACATGACTTCAATTTTCTCTTGGCCTCATCCCAAAGGACCTACCATGATCTATGATCATGATTTATTTCATCTGGGTTCGATGGACAATTAGGATTGCTCCTCAGAGTATTACCTTTGGAGCATTTTCCTCCCAGTGGAACAAATTTATTCGAACATCCCACTATGATGGACAATCATGATCAGTCCAAATTCTTCCCTGATAGATTTATGACTCTATTTAATTCAGAGTCTTTCCCCTATCTAACCATGGGGTACTCCGATGGATCCTCTATGATCAATGGTTGAGGTATTTTCAACCTTTAGATCCAACGAACCAGGTTCAAAGAAGATTTTTTAAGTCCCTTCTCTCCCAATGAAGGCCATGCTTTGCGCACTAGTCAATTGAATATTTCTATGAGTTAACTCAACGACATGTAGATTTCCACGCTAGCATCCCACGTAGATGTGACATCATCTTATTTTTAGAATCTTGTTCATGATGGGTCGTCATAGATCCAACTAATGAGGTTTCTTCTCAGATTCTACCTAATCTATGGTCAAGATTACTGCTTGGAGTCCTCCCATCGGAGACTCATTACTACGACCTACTTCAAACGTTAAAATTCAATGCCACATTTTGGTATGGATCCAATGGTCTGTATTTTCCCTAAACTACTCTCTGATAGATCCAACGGTTGACAACAACCTAGATCCATGACAATCCTCATATTGGAGGATCTTGATCAACGACCAAGATATTTCGATCCACCTTTGGGGAATTCAACAGTTAGAAAAGAGATCAATTCTTGGCATGCCCTAAAGTGAAAAGGACTCCAATCAACAACCAATATTAACTCGTTGTGCTGAGATCAATGGTTATGATTCCTTCTGAGAAAGACATAGGTTTTTTTTAGCCCTATCAGTCCGCTTCAGAACTTAATGTCTCAGGGGTTTCACTACCTGATTCTACAAGGCTTATCAAACCCCCTTAGAACTTTGTAAATCCTCGTTAATACGACGATCACACTATGATTCACCCAACTTACAATTCAACGCGACTAGATAGTTGCAGAAACTCTTATTAAAATTAGAGACAATCAACAAGCAAAATATGAAATGCCTTCCTCACCGTTCTATCATTAGTTAGACTCAATTACTACCAGAGGAAACAATATTATCACTACCACATAGATATACCTAGGCAATTTTATACAATTATGTCTCATATAAGTATAAAGAGATTCAAGGGAAATATAAAACAAACCCATAAAGGAAACATTCATATTCAACATCGTTATGTAGTAATTTTTGTACCATGAATTCAATTTAATACATGTATAATAGAATTAAACACTTATCTGATATATAATTTTCCAATACCAATTGACTGTGAGTGTCTTCCTTTCCACCCAACCATAGGATCTGCATGCTTCGTAACTACGATAGCAATCCACCCCTGTGCCAAGCCATGATACCACCAGAAGGTTCTTTGTGCTTAGCTTTCCTAGCTTAGGCCTCTTTGATTTTTATCATATTCTTCTATGGAATCAAGCTCATGGCCTCTCAGCTCAGGATGGGTTCATGGGTTCTCAGACTAGTCCTATGACTCATTTCTTCCTCTCCCCACTCCTCCCTTTCCTCGTGTGTCTCCTGCACATACCTTTCTAGGACGATTCTCAACCTATTATCCTTTCTTCTGTTAGAAGGCACTTTTTGGTCAATATGACTACAAGCTTGGTACTCTATTGTACCTCTAGCTGGCATCCCCTACTGTCTTAGCCATATTTCTCATACATGTATTCATTGAGGGTGGTTGGTTGATCAAACACCAGTCCCACCTCATTAAATTATTTGTCTTGATAACAGGGCCAAGGTGAAATTATGAATATTTATAAAATAATACATTAGCAAAGTGGCTTGTTCCATTAGCCAAATAAACCCTTCTCTCATTCCTCTAGTGGTATCATGGCCAATACTCAAGGCTTCACCCCACAATCAACTGGTTGTAATTTTCATTCAAGTAGAGATATATTTACAATATTTACATGTCATGGCATGGAAATCACTGATTATGATTAATTACAAGTTGGGGAAAACATGGGTGTTACAATCCCCTCTCCCTTAAAGGAACACAGTCCTTAGTGTTCTTTTCAACCACACCTACCATGCCATTAACTTTAAGATGCGTCAACAATGTTTTCTTCTTCCTCCTCTGGTCCTTTCTCAGGCTCTTGGAATTTAGCATATACCTACAATAATTTCAAAAAACATGCATATTAAGTCTAATTTCATGCAGGAACATTTTATTACCATTTATAAATTCAAAGGGAAAAACTTTCACATATCAACACAATACTTATATACATAGTTCATGGATCTGCATACATATCGATGTCATACTCACTTGAATCACTATATTCCTTATCATACCCATTGTGCACATGATCCTAATCAACATAGGACAAAATTTTAAAGACTCCATCGAGTCCTTCACATGAGCTATTGAAGTCTCCCCTTCTTTGTGGTGACTTGCCTTTCGGGATCCGTCTCAGGCATCCCCTTCTCTGCTTATGTAGTCCCCACGATAATCAATGTTTCCTTCCCAAGATTTCTCAAATAAGAAGAGTTTCAAATACTTCGTTGAGTCTGACAGTTGAAGCTTCTCCCAAGCTTTCTCTGTCAAGGTGTCCCTCTGTCTTTCTCTATTGAAAGTGTCCCTTCGGCCCATGTTACCACAATACAACATTCTTTATGGTGATCATGACTTATCACAAAATTCTCTTGTTACAACAATAGCCTTCTTCCATGCCTTAGTTTTTGATAGTCACCATCTGCCCTCCCTGGACAGAACCTTTTCATCTCGCCTCTATTCACATTCATATAGAAATTAGTGAGACACTTTCATTAAATTTCAAATTGAAATTCTTTGAAACCTGTCACCCACAAATTATTAAATTTCACAATTCAATTTTGAGATATGTTCCTCATAGGAATCAGATTCCACAAATATGATATTTCCTTCTCTATTTAGTTTGGTACTTTTATAACTAGTGGGAATCGGTCTCCCTTATGGTCCTACACTGTTTCCATATCCTATACCATCTTTCCTACAACTTCAATCTTCACACAACCAACAAAATTGTATTTTCTCATGCACATATATTTTCATAATAAACAATTCTTAATTTGTGCATTCTAACAATTGCATCACATTCATCTATTCAAGGAATTATGATTCCTTTCATATGATTCATCTCAACATACCAAGTTGCTCAAATGCAATCAATCATCAAGTGAATTTAATCAATGTGCGACTGTCCATGGCCGCATCCTCACACAATGCACCCTGGCATTGATTTCGGGTCATCACTTTTCATATTAGGCACTTTGCCTGGATGTGTTGGGTCTCATCCAACCTCTCACCAGACGGATTCTCTATCTATATTCATATTATGGTAGGACTATTCTTCTTTCTTCAGACTGATCATAACATCAAATTAGCATATATTTTATGAAAATATCATATGAATGCATTTCAAAATTCTTTCTTTCTTTGACAATCAGGGTGTCAATATTCCTGGTCACCCAATTCTCTTCTTTACCATTCTACAACTCTGTAGAGTACTGTAATATACTTCTTACACATTGGGTAGTTCTATATATTCCCATTCTCTTACAACATGCCCTCCTTGATGTAATCAATCCATGTGCTTCTTATGAGAACTTTTGTTCCCAACCAATCCTTGATTGGTCATTGTATTCATGACATATTTGTTCATGAATTTATCTTGCAAGGATATTAATCATCCTTGATTTCTAGAGGTTCATACCTCCACCATTCATGTCTCTCTTTAATGAATCATGCCCTTGTTTGGGTATCAATGACATACAAGAACCATTCAAATTTTATTTTCATTTTATTAAAATATTAAATTTATTTCCGTAGGGATTCTTACTCAATCCCTTTCAATCCTCATGCTACCTATACATGAACTCTTTATACCTATTGTGGCTACCAAAACTCTTTCTTATATTACTTCATCAATGGTTCTTCTTGGGGATTTCCCAAAGTTCTTTCATAAGTATTTTCTATCAATAGCCTTATGGTATTTCTCCTTTCCTTGATAATGTCCATCATTGGCAGTTGTCCTTTCCTAACATCTCCAATTATTTTCCTCTACATATATGTATCATTACATTCACATTTTACATCAGATGTCATGTAGAATAAATATTATGCACTACATATTTACATTTAACAAAATATTTTTCAGATATGTTCTGGCACATTTATGTGAATCCCATCTCATTGCCTTCAACATTTCCATGAGTGCAAACAAAATCAAATTTTCATTTGTTTATAAAGTCACACAACCATCAACATTTCTCATGCCCAAAGTATTCACATACAACAACATATCAATTTCTCATCCTAGAGGAACATAATAATAGTTAGGAAAGGAGTTAAGGGACTCTTCCCTTTTCCAACTCCTACATTGTTGGAACTCTCATTCCAGCTGATTGCTTTCCAATATCTCACTATATTTACATGTCATGTCTTAACAAGGGCCAATCAAATGCATTCAATATTTTATCTTTCAATTACCAGTTGTGCTTAATCTCAAAGATATCCTTTTAAAGCATACACCCTGTCTCATTATTCATAGTTTCATAATAAGAATAGTATTAATTTTGTCCTCCTTATTTCCTTTACAATTTATCCTTCCTGGAATATGCCTGCCATATTCCTTGATCAGTTCTAATCAGGTCATCCTTGACCTTATTGAATACTTCAACATTCTACAACAGTAGCTTTTCGTTCATAATGAATTAGGGACCTGTGTATTTTATACATTTACTAATTAGATTGGTCATCATTCATTTTCATGTGTTCTATGAATGCATTATATTTTATAATGTAATCCATGATTCTTATGGAAATGAGCTTTGCAAACCACTGCCTAAATTTCAGCAGTCATTAAGGTTATTGCTCTGTTCTCCTGACAGATTCGTCACACAATTTCTCCACAGGGAGCTTCTTCAACAGGTGATCCTCTTGTGGTATATATAATACCATCTGAAATGATCTCAACCCAAAACCAATTTAAACTTTATTAGTTATGGGATTTACCCAATATTCTATAAGGGATATAAACATGCATTCATTTAAATACACATTGAAACATGTGCATCTATTTTTTTGCTTCCCTATTGTACTTTCATGCATTCAACTACATGCATCAACATGTTGGATGTCTGTCACATGCACACTTTACCGTTGTCCTATGTAAATTCATTTAGACCATCTTACTCGTGATTCATTCACAATGATTTCCATGAAATAATAAAAGACACAATCATCTTTCCTTCCATCATGACAATGGGGCATCCATGCTCCTTTACTATTTCATTAAGTACACTAGATTTTCTTGAGAAGATGGAACATAGTCTCCCCAAGATATTATTTTATTAGGACAAATTCAGACCCTTCTCATAGGTCAACGATGTATTCATGGTATTTATTCAATCCTGACAAGTATGATATCCTTCCTTACCTTCCGCCTATCCTGCAGTCACATAATCCCTTAAACACACACATACCCATACATTATACATGTGCATTACTTACACATTTTTATATTTATTCATTCATGTAAAACCCCGGGTTTCGAACCCCCATTTTAAATAATGTATTGTTACAATGCTAAGAGGCCTGAGTGCCGAAACAATTATTAAAGGGCCAGTATACCCAAGAAATTTAATGTTTGATCATCATTAATAATAAACACATCGTTGGCTTCTAGACAGACAAGGACTAGAGTAATAGGGGACTATGATTCCACAAGAGAGGGGGTTGAGGGGCTAAATATCTATTTCCTATATTAATTACCCTTTTTGTCTAAAGAAGGGGATCAATTACATGAGCTTCTTGGGGAAGGCCAGGAGGTTCTTGATCCCCCATGAAAATACTTAAACCCATCCCTGGTCTGATTGTGGGGTTGGTCGTTGGCTCGTTCGCTCCTTAACTTATGCATTCTTTCCATTCTTTCCCTCATGCCCTTTCATGCATTCACTTACCCATTCATTGATCCATCCTCACCTGCGTCTGGGTTGGGAAAAAGGAAAGGAACTGCTGAAGATTAGCCACAGGATAGTTGGTTGTATTGGTTGTTGGTGCAATCTAGCCATGACTGGGGGCCTACATGTCTGAGATGCGTTGGCCTGTGCCTTGTTTTTCTCACAACAACAAGTCCTAAGAGTTCCAGCATTGATATTTTGGACTAGCTTTGCTAGAGGCCCTGGAAAAAGGAGAATGACTTCCCGAGGGACTACATGGTAGAGAAGGGTGGAGGTCCATTCTCTTGGGTGGTACAAGCTAGGTGGAAAAGAGATGGATACTTGGATTGTTGTGGGTGATGGGAAAACTGTGAGAGCTTGAGAGATGACTGGTTTGGGAACAAAAGTACACTTTGGAACCATCCTTGTGGATTCATATCCCTAGCTCAAGGGTGACACTGTTGCTGAGAATTGGAGCAGTGGTGTTTACAGTTTGGTGGAACGTCCTTGGTATGTAACCAGTTGGTGTCTCATTTTTATAAAGATAAGTGATCTCTGTTGTGATATTATTATCTGTGTATGAATGTATTCCACTGTGTATTTTAATTATAGTCTAACTAAATATTAGATTATGCATGCTTGTTGGATATTGTTGTGCATGTCGTTAAATATTTTATCTTATGCGTCCTTATTAAATAAAGAAGGTACCGGTAAGAGTACAAAGTCAAAGGGTGGGCTTGAAGGTAGCATACCCCAGCCTGCGGGTGGTTGGGGATGTTACAAATTGGTATCGGAGTTTTTGGTTGAAACACTAGGCTGGTATGGGCCGGGTCTGTTTATCAGAGTCTCATGGTTGAGATCAAACTCTGACCGCGAAGTTGAAAAGCTCAAGAGGAATGGCATTGGAGAATCTATGCAGGAGTTAGATCATTAGAGATCCGTTGTAAGGGGTTCGAAGGATCATGACCGTCCCCCTTAGAATTTGAGAGTGATCGCCATTGTGGGATCAGGAGAGATCAGGGATTGTTGGATTGGAGGACAGGTGAACAAGGGTCATCTGATGAAAAGGAAGCAAGGATTAAGGTTGTTGAAACAGAGCTTAAATTTTTTACCTTAAGAACAAAATTTTTGGTATCCTGGAGTCTTTGGTTTATTAAAATCTTTATGAAACAAAACTTTTCATACCTAATGAATTTGAAATACACTTGGGATTTATTCTTGGAAGAAGAATGATTGAGAATTAAATCAATGTATGCTCCAAATACTTTTTCGAATAATATTCTAAAATGAACCGCAATGATAGAACTTAAAAATTTTAAAACAATATCGGGATATCGGAGTTCGCTATTTGATAATAACAAATTTCAATGCATATTAGGTCCCGATCTCCCGATCTCCGATTTCCCGATACGCTAATACATGATTAATTCATCGTTGACATAACTATCGTTTTAAAATAAGTTTTAACCTTGAACTAATCATATCGGGAAATCGCGTTTCGGGGTTTTAAATGAACATAAAACTTAACATCGTTTTCTCCGATTTCCCGATCCCCGATCATAATCAATTCTTAATGGAGGTTTGACAATAAGCCGATTACTGCTAAGTACGAATTAAGAGTAATTAATTATATCGGGAAATCGCCATTTGCGATTTCACGAATAGAAATTTTCACATCATCAGAAGTCCCGAGATCCCGATCCCCGATTTCCCGATTTCCGAGCTCTGGATTAATAAAACTCCGAAAAGATAATCTGAATTAATTAAAATAATGAAACGATTAACTTAATTAATATATCGCAGTTTCGACGATCGGGGTTTTACGATGACTCATTTTCTTGACATCGAAAGTTCTGAAACCCCGATGAAAGCATTTTCAAACTTCAAATAAAGGACATGTGTAAGACAGATATCTATTATATATTCGAAAATATTGGAAAGTCTCAAGTACGAGCATTAAAAGCATTTATTGGGAATATCTTTGCATTTATTTCGTAATAGATGGAAAGATTTCGGAAATATTATCATATATTTGAAATAACGTTTTGAAATATTTGCATTACTCTAAGCTGAATTCTTCTCTGCTACAGGAACCCAAGAAAACACAGAGCGCATATTCTTCTTAGAACCGCTGTGTCATTGGCATTCAGGTTCGTTTCAGAATCTCGCCATTCAGATATTAAACACGGAGTTGGTGAACGTATAGTGATGGCACCCAAAAAATCCTCGAAAAAAACGGAAGAACTACCGGAAAATGATAGCATCTCAGATACGACTGCAGCTGGAGTAATCCATAATATCAAATCATGGGCTACGATTGCAAATAAAATGGAAGAAGAACTCCAATACTCGGACGATGATGAGGAGAACCATCTCCGAGATATCGCCGTCACCGGTCTTCATAAAGTTGCTGCACGCCCGAGACTATTTTCGTATACAGACATGGTTATCTGGGCACTGGATAAAGTAGACGTTCCAACGAGGAGCATATTGAACGAGCAAGGCAAGGTCATCGGCTCATTCAGACCCGAACACATACAAGTAATGTACAAATTATCCCCCATACATAAACATACTTTAAATTCTGAGTTTTTAGCTGCATTTCAACAAAAAGAATGCGTTGAAGGAGGCCAGTCATACTCGGACATAATAAAGGAATGGGCCAGAGATAAAAACAATTTTAGGGCCCATGCACAGGGGGTATATGCCACTGCTTCATTAAATGATTATATGAGATATTTAGCAATGATGTTGTGCAGACTATATGGGAAAAGGGACTCAAATCATTTTAGTGCAGAATGGACACCTCTCCTAGAGGAGGTTTCAGAGGGAAGAAGTTTCAACTGGCATAAAATATTGTCAGATAATATTACCTCAGAGGTTACAAAATACAAAACAACTAGGGCAAAGGGTCAGCCTGTAGCCTTTTACATGTCAGGTTATATAATAGATGCTATCTGTTTTAGGACCCCTTTCCCTTTGATGAATTGGAGTTGGGATTCTTCTTGTGTGGAGCCTGTCCACAAATATCATTCTGCCCTGTGGGAGGACAATGCCAAAGATCATTTTTATGAAATGTGTCATTATGTTATAATTCCTCTACATAAAATATTCTTCGGATGTGAACCTCCTCGGATTTCACATACCGTGATGGAAAATATCAAGACAGTAGCCGATTGGTTTATTGAGGAACATTTCTCATATGTTAGGGTTTTTGGATGTGCTATCCCACCACATGCACTCCCGAAAATGCTTCCAGACAGATTAATTTGCAGGGAAATAACTTATCAGCTAGTAAATGGTGGCATTGGAATTGAATTGAAAGCTCAGCAAAATAAATCATGGCCTCAGTTTCCTGTTTATATAGGAAAATTCACTTTATTAAACTTTGTTCATTCAAAATTAGAAGCAGAGTCATTGGGGGAAATAAAATTAGTAGATATAGGACACAGGAAGCATGATCCTTATCAAATCATAAATAAACATGTTATACAGTGTGGACTGAAAGCATATGAGCATGAGGAGTCAATTTATGATGATGTTTTCAGGGATGTTAAATCATATGATGAAGTCCAAAGCAGAGTGCAAACCTTGTCACCTGAGGCACAGGTGGGGTTTGCATCTTTCCAAAAGAACAGGAGACAATGTTTACCAAAAATTTTACAGGGTGAAGCGTCAACAGCAGAGCATGAGTCAGAAACCATTCCTCCTGGCTTCGAAACCGTCATACAGCATGATGCAGGTGGCAAAGATAAACCGGAAAATTATGAGACACCCCCTCAGAATACAGAAGATTCTCAAAGCAAAGAAACACACACCGGAAAGGGAAAAGGAGTACAAACAAACCTGATAGACCTCGATGACATCCCCGAAATAGTCGGGGGAACAGCTTCGACAGAATTAGGCAGTCCCATTTCAGCATTAACCCCACTTCAGGCCACTTTTGGAAATCCTCATGAAGGAATTCAGTATGTAAGCGACTTGGAACCTATTAGCAGGGATGAAATGCCATCATCAGACTATTTCTTCAGTAAGAAGCGGAAAGCTATGTTGAAACAGGAATTACATCCTGTAGGGGAAAAAGCAGTCAAGAGACATAAAGTCATTATTGATGGGAAGAAGCTGCAGGATACTGCATTCGCTACAGAGATGGCAGGGTCTATGGGGGCCATAGCATCGGCCAACATGTACTCAGTAGAAACTCTGATCAATACAATAGAGCAAAAAAATCAAGAAATCATACGGTTACAGAACAGTCTGAAAGAAAATGAAAAGAGGATCGGATGGGGAATAAAAAAGGGCCTTGAGCAAGCCAGACTCAAGGATATCCAGGATATTCAAAAGTCGGAAAAATATTTAACCGAAGCAAAGCATACGATCCAAATCACTCAAGAACAGATTCAGGCACTAGACACTGAAAACAAATCACTACAAGATAAGATCATTTCAATTACAAACCAAGTGATTGAATTAGATCAATTCAAGACCAAAGCAGTTGAGATATATACTAATATCCAGCAGGAACAACAAAGGGTATTTTCTAATCTGAAGACTATCCAAAATTATTTCCATGAATCTAAGAAATCTTTGGACGTGACTGTATTGAAAGAAATAGAAGCTAAAGCTGTTAGAGATTCTTTCCAAAGAGTACTCTCTGCTTTACAGGAGGAGGAAATTAGACAGTCACAAAAGTTACCTAGTTCAGAACAGTTGAAAGGGGATGTGATGTTGCAGGTATGGGAAACAAGGCTGCAAGGATACAAAGGAGTAACCGAAGAAGTTATTAATCATTGTGAAAGAATCTTTGATTCTATCGAAAAAGATTCAACACATGGCGAAAATAATGGCTTGTCTCAGCCATTGGGAGAAATCAACATCGACCATCACCAGCTGAAGATAAGAGAGGAACTTGAAGAAAAGAAAACAGAGATCTCAAAGGTCAAAGCAGTAAACATTTCAGAAATCGAAAAGTGGATGATCGGCCCCAGTTCGAAATTGGAGAGAATCAAGTCTACACAAAAGGCAATTGTAAATCAATTACCCAGATTACAAAGAAGCTTCTTCTCCCTTGAAGCAAACGAAGTGCCCGAGGTTCCTAAAGCCTTGGTAGATTTCTTAGAGATACATATTCAAGCAACTGAGGCAGATAAAGAAAGTTCCTCTCACCAGAGTTAAAACTTTGAAATTATGTCTATTTTTAGTATTTTTGTAATAATCATAAACGGTTGACATTAGGCTATTGCAACCGATAGATTAGGAAATTGGTTATTTTCCAACGGAAATTTTGAACAGATATGTATAAATACAATTTCGTGAGGCTTAGAGAAGGCTTCAAAAATTTTGGGAACAAGAACATTTTGTGGATCAGCTTTAAAGTTTATCAGAATATCATTCATAAGAAGATTCAGAATCCTGTCATTCAGTGACTATGTTTCTATCCTTCTTTAGTTTCATTTGTTAAATTTTCTTCTTTATGTATATTTCTAGCAATATGAATCAGTTTGAATCTATACGCAATTATTGCTTATGGTGTTAGATTGGTTTGGATGTTGAAGATGTTACAGCTTTTCCTCTGGAATTATTTTAATAATTTTAAGACCTGTAGCCTTCTGTTCCTTAATATTCTCCCTTGTTAGAAAACCCACGTCCCCCTTCCTTATTGTAATAGAAATATAAGGTTCTTTCTAGATTAAATTCTTATATTCCTCTATGTCATGTTTCACTGTTTACAATTTCATAAATTATCACTGAACCAGGAAACGGCCTTACTTGTGTCATTATTTTCTGTTTTAAGTTTTAAAGTTGTTTATTCAATATCTGACCTGAATGTCTGAAGTGACAAACTTATCAAAAACCCTTTTATAAAAAACATAAAAATCAATTACCCATGACAGTCCCAAACGGAAGACAATTGAACATCGAACCCGGTTTACAAGATCAAACTAGTATTGCATTGAATCTGTTTAACACTATCTTGCAAACTGCAACAAATCGAACCGAGTTAGAACAATCTTGGGCTGCAATTGAACACGATATAACCATCCAGGAACAAAGAGAAGAAAGACAGAGACAGTTGAGAAACCGTCCCTGATCTAGTCCCCCTTGTTTCATTGTTTAATAAGTATTATCTTTTTCGGATGCCTAGACGGTGTGTTTTACAGCCTTAAAACACAAACTCTGGAACAACAAAGGTCACAACTATCAGATCCCATTAGAGAGAGAGATCAATGGATAGGAGGCATTGTGGGGAACCAAGTTGCACATGAGATAATTCCCCAAGGCAGTCATGTAATCCAAACCACAGTTTCACTAAGGGGTTACATGTCAGTGTCAGGAGAATTGCGGGGTAAAAAGCGGGTTACTCCAAACCGTCGATGCGTGCCCCCACAAATTGAAAGGCATGTAGCGATGTGACATGTTAGTACTTGAGCGATGAACCTCCAAAGAGTAGAAGTAGTCGAGGACCATTGATCTGTAGGAGGACACGTGTCAACCAATCGTGTGCTTTGGGTGAAAGAACTCCGGGAAAAGGTGAGTGGGGAGAAGTTGAGAATTGAGATTTCTAGACCCTGGAGATCCGATGTGAATCGCAATCGTCCAATCCAGGAGGACATGAGGTAGAAATCCGCACACTTAGGATAAAAATTAAGTTTGAGGGTTGAGATTTCCAAAATCCGAAGACCCGAAGAAATCGTAGTCATTGATCCGTGGGCGACACGCATCAGTAGATCGCAAGCTTTAGATAAAAACATTTTGGAAAACGTTGAGGTTTGAGTCTTCCGAAGTCCAAAGGCCTGAAGGAATTGCAGCCATTGATCCTTGCAGCGGTAAACTCCGAAGACCCAAATTTTGGGAGAATTGGAAGTGTGTTAGTGTGGAAACTCCCGAAGTCCCGAAGCCCAAAGAGCCTAAGTAGTGGGGCACAATGACATCACCAGGAGGTGTTGTGGACCCCAAATTTTTTGAAGTGACGTGGCTTGCGGACATCACCGGGATGACATGGACACAGGGGATGTGAACCACATGTCAGTAAGTTTTGAGCATGCAGATGATTGAAATGTTAGCTAGGACGTGACACCTGTCACCTGCCTAATTGGACCACGTGTCCTCTTATAGAATTTTTCTACATGGCGACAGATCATGGACTCTGAAGAAATTACTCTAAGAGTTGAAACTCCTGAAGCCCAGAGAGTCAGAGACCTGAAGTAAACATCGACCATCTGATCATCCAGAGTAGACCTGAATCCTCAGATTAGGAGAACAGGTGGCGTGAAGTTGTAGATTCTGGGTAAGGACCTGAAGTAAATGACAATCGTCAGATCATCTGAAGTAATTCCCCACCGTCCGATTCAAAAGGACGCGTGGCAGAATCCCGTGTATTTTGAGGGAAGTAAAGTTTGAGACTTGAGAATTCCGAAGTTTGAAATTCCGAAGCGACCACAACCATCGATCTAGGAGAGGTAAATATGAACCATTAGTTTCCCAGAGGTAGACCTCAGTTATCCATTTAGAAGCACCGTCAATATCACAATATCAACGATCACCTCGCATTGTGGGGACAGGAGGTGCTTGGGATTTACGAAGTCGAGGGTAGGCCGCAATTGAGACCACGATTTTGGCAAAAGGACACGTGGTGGATCTAGGTGAATTGCGGGGCGAAACGTAGTTTGGTTTCAAACCATCTTTGAGTGTGGCCGCAATCACACGTCTGTATGAGGTCACTGCCTAAGGTCACATATAAGGAGGGGTCAAGAGAAAAGGAGCTAGCGCCAACTCTGATATTTTCTCAAGGGCGAAGGAGAAGGTTGCGGGGGCCATCAAACCTATGCCAAAGAGTCGAAAGGGAATGTGTTTAGATATAGAATGAAGCCATCAAGGTTTCAGTGAGCCAATTTGGCTCGGGATTGAAGACCCTTGACCGAGAGGTCGCACAGCCTTAGGAGATAAGGGGGTATGCATTAAGAAGCAAAAGGGACTGTAGTATTGTTGACAATTTTGTTTATCATGTGCGTAATTCTAACAAAATGGTCGCTTGCACATTTTGTAGAATTAAGGGGCTTAAGCACATCAGCTCAGGATGCATATTGAGGAAATGGAAGAAGGCGAGGGAGCCTCTAGTCATGATAAGGAGGCCGAAGGCCAAAATACTAGATTTGGTAATGCAGAGAGAGAGTCCAATGGACACAAGGGAAAAGGAGAACATGAAACGTTAATAGAAATGGAAAGAAGCCTAAAGATGGAAGTCCAGAGCTACAAAGCAGACAACGAGAGACTGATGAGAGAGAAAAGTCAGATAAATGATTGAGTGTTTGTTGGCAGCCAATTTTCATTTTTCCATTGTCTTATAAGCTGCCTACACCAATGTTTTGCAAACATCATTTTTTCGTCGCAATTTTCAAATAAATGACACTTTTATTTTTGCGACATTTGCACACTTACTTTCGTTTTGTTTTCATGACTGTAAAGCGTGAAAACTTGGTCTTTCAAAGTCGCATTAAAATCAGTATTGAATCGTCATTATCATTCTTATTTATGTGCCTATTGCACTTACATTTCACTTATCATTATGCAGTTGGTAAAACCTTTTTGATCTGTACTCGTTGGGCATTCTCGGATTGATTGTGTGACTTTGTTTCATTGAAGTTATGATGCATTGGTATTGGATTTATATGTTCTTTGGTTTGATCTATTTGACCAGTGGTTTCATAAAAGATACATAGGTGTTATGGTAAAATCCTTCATATATATCTTTTTATACGATACCTATGTTCATGTTTTCAAAACTATTGGCATGTTGATTATATGAAGACGCATAGGCACATTGGTTAAAACCTTCATATGAATTAATACATCGCATTGGCGCATTGGTCCAAAACATTGGTACTGGTTTCGATTTGTATGTTGGTTGTTTAAACCTATGGCATAACTTTGATTGTGCGCATTGGTTTATACACTTACCATTGATTTCATTAGTCGGGAAGTGGCATGATTGTTGAACTATACTATAGTGGGTTAAAACAGCTATGAGCGCTGGCAGTTGTACATTAGCAATGACTATTATGCATGGCCTGTGAATAACTCCACCACCTTCGCACGCTGCCATTAATGCCTATCTCTTACCTCCGTTTCACCTCTGTTAGCTCGGGTAACCCTTCGTGCACTCTTCTCCTGTGTGTGTGATATGATCCAAACCCTGGACTTTCCGTGCGCTCGGCTCCATGGCACCGGTGGTTCGAATCGAGCCGAATGGTAGCTAAGCCTTGTTAATGTTCGACAATGCCTAGAAGGACTTGGAGGATAACGGTTGGCTCACCTTCGTGCAGAGGTTTGAGGGTTTTAATCTAGTGGTGGCACAGCAATTCGCCTTGACTTTTGATGGCTGTAGAGCCAAGGTGGGCGACATTCACTTGGAAATCGATGAGGAGTTTATTAGTTCTGCTACAGGGTTAACCGCCACGGGCCAACGTTGGTTCAAAAATTCAAAAGTGGAAGAGGTGCCATGGCCACTAATGTTCCTCTCACGCAAAGTCACATCTTGTGACAGAGGTATGCCCATATCCATGCTTAAACCACGATGGCATGACCTTTTTATAATAGTTAAACAATTCATCATCTGTGAGGGTCGTTATGGACTCGTTTTTCTCTACCACCTGCGTTTGTTAATGAATTTTATGGGATACCTGTTGAATATGCCCTTTTACTTCCTGCGAAGCCTATATAAAATGTCGAAAAGGTTTAAAAGGGAGAAGGATGACAGTAGCCTGTTCCACCATGGACTAATTAGACTTATCATTGTTCATTATTTAAGTCTCCATGGTGATAGCTGGCGAGATTTTATCACTCGAAATGGTTTTGATGATACAGACCCTGTCCAAGTTGACAAGCCTGTGGTGAATGAAACCAAGGTCGGGCCACCCGTGCCCTTCCATGTCCTATTTCCCTCTCCTAATCCTTCGGTCAACCATGATTTTGACTTACCAGATGTTATAACTAAGAAGACCGAGGATTTAAAAGGGTCTGTGAGAAAAAAGGCCAAGGAAAACCCTACTGTTAATGCCAAGGGTAAAAAGAACGCTCGACTTATTTCGAGAATGGCTAGGAATAAACCTAAACCTACCGCTGAGCAGAAACCCATAGTCCTTAGTGAGGATTCAGACTCTGACATAGAACGTTTTCTAGCTAATGAGTACCCTTACTCACAGGGTCTGTGCCCCAAGTCACCTTATGACTTTGTTTCGAATCTTCCCCCTTGTCTAAAAAACAATCCCAGTTACCCAGGAATCCAACTACCTAACGAAACCCTCGGCAATGTGACCAAAACTTTGCATGAATTTTCAAAGCCCACACAGCCATCCTGTGACCAATGTGATTTGTGGTTGGAACGATACTATATAGATGTTCCTGTGCTTCAATCAAAAATTAAATCGCTGGAAACTCAAATTGTAGTATTGACCAACCAAAGAGACAAACTTCAAGCAACTGATACGAAGCAGAGGACTACTAGTTCCATCATATTTAAAAACGTTGAATCGGATACAGCTATTGTAAACTCCAAAATGTCATGATCAAGTCGTTTGCTCGTCATACAGGTATGAATTTTGATATCGTTTTAGTTTTGTGAATGACCAGGATTAATATAATAATTCGAATTTGGTTTTTGAATAGCTCTGTTTATATTTTGAAATGGCTCTGTCATAATGTGTTCATCCTGTATATTGCTTTTTCTTTGCTAAAAATAAAAGAAATTTCGATTTGGATACATGATTTGCTCATACCCAGTTTAGTCACTGATAGATTTTTATCGGATTTGATTGGTTTTCGATTGGATTTTATTTGTTCGTTTGTCTGATTGAGTTAATGAAATTGATTGTTTGCTTTTGATTGGATTTATTTGTATCTAATTTGAACGAGAGGTTTTTCATGCTGGATTTAGAATGTGATCATGTTTTGATTTGATTTTGTTATAGTTAGATTATATCAGCTCTAATTTGGTTTGTATGCCGTGATTTTGGAATTACTTCGTGAGTTTGAATTGTCGTGATGAAATCCTATAAATCAGGAATGCAACTCTGATCGTTTCCAATTTAAAAAAAACGACTCTGTTTTTATGGAAACAATACTCTTATTTAAGCCTGTGCAAATAATATTCACGTCCAAATCATGGAACGGTTTTAATACACAATGACTATGCTAAGATCCATCTTTTCGATTCACTTGATTGGATTGTTGTGTATCTTCAGTTAGGTCGATCATTTCTATGAGTTGGATTCTTATCATAAATGTTGCTCTGTTTGATTCCAGTTTGCAAAACGAATCAGTCGACCTATGTTATCTCTATCAAATCCAGTTAAAATTCGTTTGTAAAGAACGATTTTGATCAAAGTCGATCGATTTTGTTTGCCCCGAATAGCAATAACAAATGATTGAACTAATCTTACAGATCCTGTTATCAATTGAGTGATCTCATTACGATTTCGTTTCTGGTGATTTAGGCACTAGTTTTTGATTTCATTCATTATCAACATGATCATTTATATTCAGTACAGTTATATCAGTTGAGAAAATGATCTTGTTTGGATTCGATCGTATCCCCTGTTGATGAGGCATCACAAAAATTGCTTGCGATTTGTTTTAATCGATTTCAGTTTGATATGAAACGATTTCATAACTGTTGATTATGATTCTGTTCACCCGACTTTTGGTAAAAAACGAATCATTTGATTGATCTTGGTCTTGTTTGATTTCAAAATGATATAACAATTTCAATTTCAATTATTCGTTTTCAAATAAGCTATTGGATGTTAATTGAATTTAATTCTTTAAAATATTTTGAATTGATTTTAATGCTGATCCTATGTCTTATTTAGACCAGCTACAGAATCGTAAGACTCTGTAGCTAGTCTATAGAATTAATTTTTTTATCATTTTATTAATAAAATACCCTTCTGACTTGTCCATTTTTTACCCTTTTCAGGTACATCCGAATTGCATTAGACATACTGGACAGTCTAGGAGATATTTGTGTGATTTAGTTTTGTTTGAGGTTCCTAGTTTAGTCAGACTTGGGATATCTTCCCAGATTTTATGTAAACAATTTTGATAACTTCCACAGGGATGTTTTACCCTGTGGAAGGTCTTTAAATACTTATTATTTTGTGTAATAATGAGAATCCTCACTTGTGGGAGAACCAGGCTATGGATTTCTAATACAAACTGAGACAAGAGTTGATGTTTTGCTACAGCTTTCGCTTTCATAATATCAATCTTTTGTTTCAAGTTTATGCATGTCGCTTTGCAGTTGATTATAGACTACTTTAGCTATCATAGTCTATTGCAGAATGACATGACTTAATTAATGTCTCATCCATATCTGATTTCTTTCATTACTTTAAAAAATACAACAATTACTTTATTCAGTTAATGAATGAAAGATTTCTCTTCTTCATCAATTGAATTATTTTCTATAAGTCTTTGCATACAGATTTATCTAACTGTGAAGATTTATAAATCATAAGATTGTTGTAGATTTTTATGTCTTGTTTGTCTTGTAATTATATTGAAGAGCACAACAATTTCCCGTTTACGAGAAGCTAGTGGATAATTCAGTGCGGGTTTCCTCCCTCCGATCAGCTGAGATAATCATCTCATACAGGACAAATCTGGAACATTTCTCCAGGTCAGTTTGTGATTTATTTTTGTTAATTTGTTTAGTTTAATTTAAGTAGTTTAGTTAGGTATATGTTTAGTTAGATGTGTAGTTAGAATTAGTTGTTTAAGTTAGTTAGTTTTTGTTTTATTTCTTGTTCATAAAATTATAAAATCAACAAAAATATCTTTCTCTGTCTTAGGGCAGAATATAAATGATTTTTTTCAGGTTTTATTTAAATCTGTAAATTGTAGATATTGTACATTTTGTAAATAAGATTTGTTTATGTTAGTAGTTAATTAGTTAGAGTTAGTATAGTAGTAGTTAGTAGATTGTATATAGTTAGTTTTAGTTAGATTAGTTTATTAGTTTGTTTTAATAGTTAGTTTTAGTTAGATTAGTTAGTTTGTTTGTTTTAATAGTTAGTGTTAGTTAGATTAGTTAGTTTAGTATAGTTTTCCTTTTTTGTTTTCTTAGGACCTTAGATCGGCTAACGGAGCCGCTAAAATCGTCAGGGTGGTTCATCCCAAATGGCTTGGGTTATTAGACAACCCCGGACCGGTTCCACTCTTCCAGTTGACGGACGGTCAATTTCGCCTGTCAATAGTGTTGTAGAGCTTAAATAAGTTGTAGAGACAAACGAAGAAGGGATCAAACTCAAGACAAGAGGAAGAAGGTAGGTGCCATGAAAGAAGGGATGATCATGGACGATTTGGTTATTCCAGAAGGGCTAGCATAGCTCATGGACACCACTCACCTCCTTACTCAGAAAGAAAGTTTTATGCATCGGATGATCCCATAAGCAGTTCAGAGGTGTCTCCTGTCAAACACCAAAGAAGGAAACAAGAGGTAGATAGTTTGCAAGGATAGCTGAGGAAGCTCAAGACACCTTCCTTTGAGGGTGAAAGAGAAAGGGAACATGATGCTGAAACATGGTTGCTTGGGCTTAGGAGATATTTTCAGTTGCATAACTATTCATCCAACCTGGAAGCCATAATGTCCACCTACCATTTACATGGGAAAGTTGCAATGTGGTGGGACCAACTAAAGCAAGTGGAACATGTTAATGAGAGTAGGTTCACTTGGAAGCAGTTCAAGAAGTACTTACAGAAGGAGTACCTCTTAGAGCATTTCTATGACAAGAAAATGCAGTAGTTCTTTGAACTTAGATTGGGAAGCATGACTATGGAAAAATACGAGAAGAAGTTGTTAGGATTGTTAAAATATGTTAGGTTCATTGGTGATGAGAAGGTGAAAATACAAAGATTTCTAAGTGGACTTTCAACCTTTCATAAGGAAAAGATCAAGTATGATGAACCCAAGACTTTAACTGAGGCCATTAGGAAGGCTAAATACCTATATGACCAAGGCCAGGGAAGTGGATCCCTGCATAAATCTTGGAAGGACAAGAACAATGAGAAGTTAGATCAGAGGAGGAAAGGATTTAAACCTCCCTTCAATAGGAATGAGCCTAATAGAAATCATCAATATCAGTATGTGAAGGAAGATTCCTTGGGAAAAAGGGGAAGACCACCAATCCAATGATGGGGATGCAAGGAATATCACTTGTACAAGGATTGCTTACACAGAAAGGACAGAGTGAAGACTATGTAAAACATCCAAGAGGCTACAACAGTCGAAGATATGGGAAGAATCTATGTGGATTTAAATGATCGACAAGCAGAGTACCAATCCAATATGATCGAGGTGGAAGGTAAGATCATAAATCAGCCTGTTTCTATTTTGATTGATTCGAGAGTAAGTCATTGTTACATTGATCCTAAGATAGTGGATAGATTTCATTTGGAGAAAAGTAAACTTGTAAAAGAAAGTTTGGTTCAGTTAGCCACTGGAACCAAAAGAAGAATCCATGATATGGTCAGAAGTTGTTCCATAAGTCTTAATGGCGTGAATAATAGTATGGATCTAAATATCATACCATTGGGGTCTTATGATATTCTGATTAGAATGGATTGGTTGGACAAGCATCATGCTATTCTAGATTTTCATAACAAGACATTTACATGTCTTGATGGAATTGGAAAACAGAGCATTGTGAAAGGAGTTCCAAGACCCATCTCTATAAGGGAGATTTGAGCCTTACAGTTGAAAATATGTTTTAGGAAAGGATGTCAACTATATGTAGCTCATGTGGAAGAGCCAGATAATACAAAGGGTCCAAGATTTGAATATTTCTCGGTGCTACAGGAATTTGAAGATGTATTCCAAGAAATAATCAGATTGCCACTAAGAAGGGAGATAGATTTATCAATTGATTTAGTGCCAGGAGTTGCCCCAGTGTCAAAAACACCTTACAGAATGAGCACACCAGAGTTAAAAGAATTACAAATGCAGTTGGAGGAATTGTTGAAGAAAGGGTACATACGTCCAAGCGTTTCACCTTGGGGAACACCAGTACTTTTTGTCAAAAAGAAGGATGGAACCTTGAGGTTGTGTATTGACTTTCGACAGTTGAACAAGTACACTATAAAGAAAAAATATCCTCTACCCTGAATTGATGACCTCTTTGATCAGCTAAGAGGAGCAAAGATATTTTCAAATATTCACTTGAGGGCAGGATACCATCAAGTAAGAATCAAGGAAGAAGACATTCATAAGACAACCTTTAGGACCAGGTATGGGAATTATGAATTTGTAGTTGTGCCATTTGGACTGACCAATGCACCAACTGTCTTCATGTGCTTAATGAATGGCATATTCAGAAATTATTTGGATAGGTTTCTCATAGTATTCTTGGATGACATACTTGTCTATTATAAGTTTGAAGAGGAGCATGAACATCACTTAAGATTGGTATTGAAAGTACTGAGAGAACATAAGTTGTATGCCAAGTTGAGTAAGTGTTATTTTTATCAAAATAAGATCCATTACTTGGGATACATTATTTCAGAGCAGTGCATAATAGTATATCCAGAGAAGATCGAAGCCATTAGAGGATGGCCAACACCCAGTAATGTGTCAGACATCATATCTTTTATGGGATTAGATGGATACTACAGAAGGTTCATAGTAGGGTTCTCTAAGATTGCTCATACCATCACTTCCTTGCAAAGGGAGGGAACTAAATTTGAATGGATACTCAAGTGTGAAAATAATTTTAATCTGTTGAAGGAATTACTTACTAGTGCACCTGTGTTAAAGATTGCTGACCCAAATGAAAGTTTTGTGGTATGTACAGATGCATGTAAGGAAGGACTTGGGGGAGTCCTCACACAAAATGGACATGTCATTGGATATGAGTCCAGAAAGCTTAAGGAACATGAGAGGAACTATGCCACCCACAACTTGAAACTTGCCGTCATTGTCCACATATTGAGGATGTGGAGGCATTATCTCATAGGGAAGAAATTCAAATTAAGGACATACCACATTGGCATGAAGTATATTTTTGAACAACCGACCATGAATGCCAGACAAACAAGATGGATGGAATTTTTAAGTGAATATGACTTCGATATCAAGCATATCAAAGGAAAGGAGAATAAATTTGTTGATGCGCTTAGTAGAAGAGTGCATCTCATGCATGCTACTGCTGTCAGTATGCATCAATCAGACTTGAAGAGAAAAATTTTAGATGGTCTTGTTGCAGATCAAAATTACCTATAGGTAAAGGAAAACTTACAACAAGGAAATGTACAACATAAAATAAAGGAGTATGAGATAAATGAAGACAAATTACTCATGCATAAAAATAGAATCTATGTTCCTAGTTCTAGAGAACTAAGGAATTTGGTACTGAAGGAAATGAATGATGTTCCTTATGTTGGAGATCTCGGTTACCAGAAAAAAATTACAGTAGTGAGAAGCCATTTCTTTTGGCCGGGAATGAAGAAGGATGTTTCTGATTACATCGCCCGATGTATGGAATGGCAGAAGGTGAAGGCTGAACATAGGCACCCAACAGGTTTGCTGCAGCCATTGCCAATCCTAGAGAATAAATGGGAAGTGATCACTTTGGATTTCATCACAGGATTACCCAGAACGAATAAGCAACATGATTCAATCATGGTGGTGGTTGAAAAATTAACAAAGGCCTCTCATTTTGTGCCTGTGAAGAAAACACATACAACAGCTAATATTGCAGAAATTGTTATGAAGGAAATTGCTAGGTTGCATGGGATACCTAGGACAATTGTCTCAGACAGAGATACAAAGTTTACCTCCAATTTTTGGAGGGGATTGTTTAAAGGATTCAGCACGAATCTAAAATTTAGCACCACATATCATCCCCAGATAGATGGGAAAACAAAGAGGGTCAATCAAATAATTGAAGACATGCTGAGAATGTATGTGATGGATAAGCCATCTAAGTGGGAAGATTACTTACACTTGGTTGAGTTTGCATATAATAATGGCTATCAAGCTTCATTAAGAATGAGCCCATTTGAAGCCTTGCATGGTAGGAAATGCGATACTCCAGTAAGTTTGAACAACCCATCATATAGAGTGGTACTTGGGCCAGAGTTGCTCAAGGACATGGAAGACTAGGTGGTTAAGATCAAGCAGAATTTGAAGGCAGCTCAGGATAGACAAAAAGTTTATGCAGACAAGAACAAGACAACTAGAGAATTTAAAGTAGGGGAGCATGTACTTTTGAAAGTGAAGCCCAAGAAAATCTCTTTGAAATTGGGTAGTTGTACAAAGCTGCCAGCTAGATTCTGTGTTCCATTTGAAATATTGGACAGAATAGGGCCAGTTGCATACATGCTTGCATTTCCTAATTCCATAAATGTGCATAATGTATTTCATGTATCTTTACTAAAGAAATATGTACATGACCCTAACCATGTTATTGATTGGCATATGATTCAGGTAGAGATGGAGGGAGAATTTTAGTTTAGCCAGTGCAGGTATTGGACATAAAAGTAAAAATGCTCCGGAATCAAGTTATAGAGATGGTAAAATCTCAGTGGACCTACTATGGTCCTGAAGATGCTACCTGGGAGCACGGAGATGCCATGCGGGCAAAGTACCCACAACTTTTTGAATAAATTTGAGATTTTGATCTCTATTTTGTATATGCACTGAGGACAGTGCCAAGATAAGGGGGAGGGGATGTAACACCCTGAGTTTCGAAACCCCATTTTAAATAATGTATTGTTACAATGATGAGAGGCATGAGTGCCCAAACAATTATTAAAGGGCCAATATGCCCAAGAAATGTAATGTTTGATCATCATTAATAATAAACACATCGTTGGCTGCTAGACAAACAAGGACTAGAGTTATAGGGGGCTATGATTCCACAAGAGAGGGGGCTTGAGGGGATACATATCTATTTCCTATTTTAATTAACTTTTTTGTCTAAGGGGATCAATTACATGAGCTTCTTGGGGAAGGCTAGGAGGTTCTTGATCCCCCACGAAAATACTTAAACCCATCCCTGGTCTGATTGTGGGGTTGGTCGTTGGCTCATCTGCTCCTTCACTTCTACATTCTTACCATTCTTTCCCTCACACCCTTTCATGCATTCACTTACCCATTCATTGATCCATCCCCACCCACATCTCGGTTGGGAAAAGGGAAGGGAACTACTGAAGATTAGCCATGGGATAGTTGGTTGTAATGGTCGATGGTGTAATCCAGCCATGACTTGGGGCCTGCATGTCTGAGATGCCTTGGCATGTGCCCTATTTTGCTCACAACTATTAGTCCTAAGAGTTCCAGCATTGAGATTCTGGACTAGCTGTACTGGAGGCCCTAGAAAAAGGAGAAGGACTGCCTGAGGGATTGTGTGGCAGAGAAGGGTGGAGGTCCATTCTCTTGGCTGGTACAGGGTGGGTGGAAGAGAGTTGGGTAATTGGATTGTTGTGGGTGCTGGGAAACCTATGAGAGCTTGAGAGATGACTAGTTTGGGAACAAAAGTACACTCTAGAGCTGTCCTTGTGGATTCATAGCCCTGGCTCGGAGGTGACAATTTTGTTGAGACTTGGAGAAGTGGTGTCTACGGTTGGGTGGAACGTCCTTGGTCTGCAACCAGTTGGTGTCGCATTTTTATAAAGATAAGCGCTCTCTGTTGTGATATTATTATCTGTGTATGAATGTATTCCGTTGTGTATTTTAATTATAGTCTAACTAAATCTTAGATTATGCATGCTTGCTGGATATTGATGTGCATGTCGTTAAATATTTTATCTTATGCGTCCTTATTAAATAAAGAAGGTACCGGTAAGAGTACGAAGTCCAAGGGTGGGCTTGAAGGTAGCATACCCCGGCCTGTGGGTGGCTGGGGATGTTACAATTCATTTTTATTTGTTCTTTAATATCATTCTTCACCCGAGGAAACCTTATAATGTGTTTAACCCATGCACTCTAGCATTCGCAACATAGAGAAAAATTCAACATGCAAGTTCATTGCTTGCACTCTTTTTCATGCCTTTCATAGACATGGAATTTCCAACTTCCATATCATAATTTTAAGCATGCATGTGTATATTTACATATATGTAGGTGCATCATTTTGACCTTCTCAGCTCATTCATTCATATTGATTTAACTTTATCCATTTTTTTTTATGAGACCTTACAGTTACTTACCTGACTAATCTCATCATAATTATGCCGCCCTCTTTACAAGATAACAACCAACAAAAGGTCACTTCTTTTCATTTCGCTCTTAGTATTTCCTATTAGCTCCTTTATGAGGAATTCCATACTTCCTCAAGCTATTAGTTTGAACAAAATATTTTGACCTTCCATCATAGGGTCAGCCATGCATAGATGGTATTATTAGTCCTGGAAAGCACTCTCCTTTCTTCATTGCCCCTTCTTACTCAGGAAGTCAAACCTACACTCAAACCTTATGCATGTGCCTCAATTGCACAATTTTATATTAATCATATACATTCATCAAGTTTTAGCTTATATCAATATTTTCTGATGAGGTTCTATAGTTATTCACATGACTAGTCTCATAGACATGATCATATTTTTGTTGCCTTCCCTCATGTAAACACCCAACAAGAATCCATCCTTACCCATCTGCTACAAAAGCCTTCCATAATGAAGAAGAATAAGCAAGTAATTACCGTGCTACCTAAGGAAACAAGTTAATAATTCTAGACTCTCTTCATGCTAAGCCATATTCATATGGCTACCATTTACTTTTGGTCAATAGACCTTTATCGATAGAAGCCTTTCCTAAATTTCTTCTTTCTGCTATATAAGCATACCCAACCTTTCCTATATAGCCATCATCCATTTTTGAATGTCAATCCTTTGGCCATCTAAAAATTCTCTTGCATTGCCTTAACCAAACTCTCTCTAATCATTTAAGCCTTATCTTCATAAGGTATTTGACAGTCAACATCATCAACATTTTACTATGCTACTACTAACACAACCGCATTAGTAAGGTGGTTAATATACATATAGACTTCATTTTCAACTATTTAAAATATGGTTTTATATTTAATATTTAATACATTTAAAACGTATAATTCATTATATTATGCTTTAAAAATTAAACCATCACTTACAAACTATTATAATTTTTAAATTTTTTTAATTAAAAAACATGTTCTATAATAAATGTTTAAATAGAATATAATAACTATAAAAATGAAAAAATACAATTATAAGTTTACATAGAATATAATAACTATAAAAATAAACATTATACATTAAAAAAAAATACAATTATTAATAATTTATATCAGTTATAGCATTTTTCACTATTTTTTCATTTTTTCTTTCTCAAAAGCATTTTATAAAAGGTTTTAAGGTAAAAAAAAGTTTGTGTGCCACAAAGACTGCACAAAGTTGGACAACTGGGTGATATAATTTTTCAAAGACTGCACAAAGACAGACAACTGGGTGATATAATTTTTCAAAAGAATTTTATTAAAGGTTTTAGGGTAAACAAAAGTTTGTGTGCCAAAAAAAAACAGACAACATAATGGAAACCATTACATTTCTTAAAATCATATCTTCCTTATATTCATTCATGATATTTGACATGCAGCAGCGAAATACATAAGAAATAATATACAGTGTTGGAAAACATAATTTATTAACACAAACATAATAGAATTGAATTATAATTGAACTATGTTACAGAAACTTGGATTCATACTTCAAATATTAAATATATCAGTGTCCATTAACCTAACAAATTTTTTTTCTCACAAATACTTGTAAAATAGGCGGTGAATGCAGTCTCCAATGAATCCGCGGGCCGTGCATCTTGTCCTTTGAGGATCCATCTATTCTCCTCCCTTCTCTACTCCTGGGAAAGAGACCCACTCATCAAGAAACAAAATCTAAGAATTTTAAAGTTGTTCATTACATTTTTGTGCAATGAAAAAAGATACAATATAATATAATTTGTAGTTAAATGGATTCAAATGGGTTTATAATAATAATAATTCATTTTTAAGGTTACCGCCAAGCTACATCTAATTGGTATATGAGACTCCTTGTTTATGGGACAAGAGATCCCCCTCAACTCAGCTATTTGACTGTAAAGTTTAAAGAAATATACATACCCGAACATATACTTTATCGTTAAACAGATTCAAACGAAGTTCATTAAACATATTAAACAGTTTTTATACTTTGTTTTATACTTTGTCATTAAACGGATTCAAACAGTTTTTATACTTTGTTTTATACTTTGTCATTAAACGGATTCAAACAAGGTTTGCACTGGTGATCGTGAAATTGATAATACCTGAAAAGGAAGAGCTCGAAACTCTGTTAGCTCTAGGGCTTTTATGATATACAGCCTGAGTGGGTTTAACAGTTAAAAACATGTGTTTCTTCTTAAGAGGTCTCAGGTTCAAATCTAGAGGGGATAGGGTATGTATACCTTTATAAACCACCACATTCAAAATTCTCTAAATTAAACATACTCACAAATTGTGCACATTCAGAATGAAGCCCAAAACCAATATGTTCGAAGAAACAACATTACAGATGAAAGAATGCCATGGTTTTCTGCAAAAAGATTTAGACATTAAATTAAATTTCTAGATAATCTGAATATACATCCTTACAACTATAAAAAAAATCTCCGGGAGATGGCATTGTTCCAATATAATCGCAATATAACCTTAATATTCAACCAAATATAACTTATAGGCGTATATAAAAAAACATATATTTCTCTGGGTTTTGCAATCAGCACACGAAAGATAGGGTCGACGGTTCTGTCTTGCAAGCGGTTCCACTTTGCAGATGAAACGTTGTCACAAGCCTGTTATGAAACGTTACTCGGTAAGGAAGGAGACGATGCTCATGTTACCTCGTAAGGAAGCACACGATGCTCAGGCACTAAGCAGACACGCATAAGGAAGGACACAACGCTCAGGAACTAAGAAAACACATCATCAGTTCATCGACATCTGGTACAACACGTGGTAAAAAACCACTGTAAAAAACCTAAAATAGATTAGTTAGAAAACCTAAATGTCCAGTAAAAAGCTACCTGGTAAGAAATACAGTAAAAAAAATCCTAAATGTCTAGTTAAAACCTTGGGAGCAGGGGCATTAATAATTTGATTGGTCATTATTATGCTAATCACTCTAATCACGAGCAGGGGCATTAATAACTTGATTGGTCATTATTATGCTAATCACTCTAATCATCCTTTTTAATGATGAACTAATATGTTTTGTCATGCAAGGAATTTAATAATTGATATCACAGCCCTTCATTTCTTGTAACGACCAAGAATATTCCAAGCATATGAAATCTTATCCATTAAAAGTCCATATGTAATTAAAAGGCCATTAAATCTAGCCATTTCCAATATGTATATGCCTATAGCATAATTATCAAATCATTACTAATCATATGATCTATGACCATACCACATTTTACTATGCTACTATTATCAAATCATTACTAGTCATATGATCTATGGTCTCGATTTAACCTCAAATTACTCTCATTAGAGTTAATCCTTTCTCGACAACATGATCACTCTGAACAACCTTCTCCAAATGATGGTCAATATCTCTACTCGAAGCTCTTCCTTTTCGAGCTGATCAACAATCACGATTCAAGATCAGAGCTCATTTTCTCTTGGTAGATAAATGCCCGTCATTTCACCATGACCCTCTCCCATCAACAACTATAATCTTTCCTTGGATTTCCTCCATCGGAGTGTCTCCTCATAATTTTCTCTGAATGATACTCTGCGACGGACGGTCCATATCTCCTCTCCTCAGATCCGACGACCAATTTTTTGGGGGTGAGTGTGTATGGTTTCCTATCCCCCTTTCTCGTATGACCCTTAGTATTGGGCCACTCCTACGGAGACACCTGTCACCCCAAAAACATGCTGGCAAGATACGTGGCACACCCGATGTCACTGTCATTCCTTCACTATGCCACAATACTACTACATGTGGCATCACTACTACTCAACAAGTGGACTTCCATGTGTACTCGATGTGACATGCACGTCACCATGGATTTACTTGGAACTTCTCTACAGATACTAACACCTATCCTCACGGTATTGTTGGAATGACATCATCCACATCGACATGACGTCACTTTCCTCTTGTCCTCGTTCCGAAGGACCTACCATGATCTACGATCAAAATTTCTTTCAGCTGGGTCTAATGGACGATCAGTATTGCTCCTTAGAGTCTTGCCTTCATAATGTTTTCCTCCTAGTGGAACACATTACTCTGAACGTGTCACTATGATGGACGATCATGATCACTCTGAATTCTTCCTCGATATATCGACGACTTCAGTTAATTTGGAGTCTTTTCGTTGTCTAATGGTGGGGTACTCCATTAGATCCTCTACGATCAAGGGTTGAGGTATTTTCAACCTTTAGATCCAACGAACCAAGTTCAAAGAAGAGTTTTTAAGGCCCTTCTCTCCCAACTAAGGCCATGCTAGGCCCATCGTCCAATCGACTATTTCCATGTGTTAACTCAACGACATATAGATTTCCACACTATCATCCTCCATAAATGTGATGTCATCCCACTTTTAGAACCTTGTTCATGATGGGTCCTCATATATCCAACGTATGAGGTTTATTCCCCGATTCTTCCTAATGTACGATCTAGATTACCACTCGGAGTCCTCCCATTAGAGTCTTATTACTACGACCTACTCTAAATGTTAGAATTCGATGCCAACTTTTGGTATGAATCCAAGAGTTTGTATTTTTCCTAAACCACTCTTCAATAGATCCAACGGTTGACAACAACCCGGATCCATGACAATCCTCATACTTGAGGATCCTCATCGATGGGCATGATATTTCGATCTGCCTTCAGGGAATTCAATGGTTGGAAAAGGCCCCGATTCTTTGCATGCCCTGGAGTTCAAAGGACTCTGATCAATGACCAAGTTTAACTTGATGTGTCGAGATAAACAGTTACAATTCCTTCTGAGAAAGACATGGGTTTTTGTAGCCTCGTCAATCCACTTCAGGACTTAGTGTCTCAAGGGTTTCACTACCCTATTCTTTAAGGCTGATCGAACACCCTCAGAACTCTATAAATCCTCATTAATACGAAAGTTACAGTGTGATTCACCCAACTTACAATTCAATACGACTAGATAGTTACAACGACTCTTATTAAAATTAAAGAAAATCAAAAAGAAAAATACGACATGCCTTCCTTTCCATTCTATTATCAGTTAGACTCGAGGACTACTAGAGGAAACAATATTATCACTACCACATAGATATACCTATGAAATTTCATACAATTATGTCTCATATAAGTATAAAGAGCTTGGAGGGAAATACACAACAAACCCATAAAATGAGCATTCATATTCAACATCGTTCTGTAGGCATTTTTGTACCATGAATTTAATTTAATACAAGTATACTAGAATTAAAAACTTATCTGATACATAATTTTCCAATACTGACTGACTGTGGGTGTCTACCTTTTCACCCAACCATAGGCTCTGCATGCTTCGTAACTGTGGTAGTAGGCCAACCCCATGTCAGGCCATGATACCGCCATAAGGTTCTCTTTGCTTACCTTTCCTAGCTTGGGCCTCTTTGAGGTTTATTAGATACTTCTCCGACATCAAGCTCACGACCTCTCAGCTTAGGATGGGTTCTTGGGTTCTCAAACCAGTCCTGCAACCCATTTCTTCCTCTCCCCACTCCTCCCTTTCCTCCTGTGTTTCTTGCACATACCTTTCTGGGAAGGTTCTCAACCTGTTCCCATATCTTATATTAGAAGGAACCTGTGGGTCAATATGACTATAGACTTGGTACTTTGTTGTACCTATGGCTGGAATCCCCTACTGTCCTAGCCAAATTTCCCATGCATGTATTCATTGAGGATGGTTGGTTGATCAACCACTAGTCCTACCTCATTAACTGATTTGTCATGATGTCATGGCTAAGGGGAAATTATGAATATTTCCAAAATAATACATTAGAAAAGTGGCTTGTTCCTTTAGCCAAATAAACCCTTCTCTCATTCCTCTAGTGGTATCATGGCTAGTAGTCAAGGATTCACTCCATAGTCAGCTAGTTGGAATTTTCAATTAAGCAGATATATATTTACAATATTTACATGTCATGGAATGTAAATCACTGATTATGATTAATTACAAGCTGGGGGAAACAAGGATTTTACATTGTTCTCTTAGGAAGTGGTACTTGATGGGACTATGCTTCATCTTTTTCTACATAATTTCTTTTGTTGTGTTTCTCCCCCTTAGATGATGCTTTCTCTTGTATTTTTTTGGAGTATCGCCCCCTGTGGATATATTATAGTTTCTTGCTATAATTGTTGAGTCTTCTGAGTCTGCCACTCTCATGAATTGCACCTTTTTATATTTATTAAGAATCTTCCAAATACTTGCTAGATGGTTCACTATCACAGTATTGTTAGCTATTCACAACTAATAGGATTAGCTTCATTCAACATTTGCTCACAATCTACTACTAAAAAATGAATAATGTCCATCTACAACTTATCACATCTCCATGTGCTTTGAATATTCAAGTTGCTATGTGCTTGCATAGTTTCTAAGGGATCTTACACTATCACATCTATGTTTTTGAATTGGTAGTGCTTGAATGTCATCAAACCACCATCCAAATGTCCTTCAGAAACACTTTCATGAACATGGTCAATGCTAGTCACAATGTATAGAATATTTGTGTGGACTTGTCATTTATTTTGCACAGAAGATACCTCAACCATGCCAACTTTCAAAGTTACATACACCTCTCAAAAAGGATTTGGAAGAATGTGTATATCTGACGTCAAATTTCATTCCCAACTATAAAAAATCCTTTAAGGTATGAAGAAGGAATGTCCAGAATACTGAATGAAAATTATATGCATGTTGCACAGAATATAATGTCCTCCACTTGCACTTTTTTTGTCATCAACATTGCCTTCCTCAATGGTAAAAAATTCTCAAACATGATACAAAAATACTCCTGAAGAAGTCTGAACAGTGTCACCAACAATGTAAGATAATCAGTCTCTGCCAATCCAGATAGTCTTTGTATCCAACATAAGAAGTAGTACATTTCCAACAACAATCAAACATGGTTGGGTTGGTCTCAACAAATCCAAGTTGATTTAACAAGAAATAGTCAAGTCAACAAGAAGACATTAGTTGGGTTTACATATCAACAACTTTAAGTATTCCCTCTCTAAGGAATCAATAAGTAGCAACAATAGTTCTTGTCAAAACTTCCAGTTGATGGAAAATCCAGTCAAAACTCTAGTCGTCTTTCATCTCGAGTCGATTCCTAGTCAACCACTTCCAAAGAAATCATCAATAAGTAAGAGAAGCACAAAATCACTAGTATTATTCATTATCAATACTTTCATTTTTATCACGTGGACATTTAGCAACAAAATTTCCTACTTTTCCACAATCAAAACATTTAAAGGGAAACTTACCTTTGTATTTTCCACATCCCTTTTTGAATTTTCTCAGTAAATTTGCTTCCTCTACTTCTAATTCACAACTAGAACAATCACTTGATTTGTGCTCTTTGTTCTTCATCTTCTTTGAGGCTTTGAAGTTGCTTCACTTTTTGATGGTTTTTCTTTTTCAATCCTCATTTCATGTGTAGTGAGGATCCCATGCAATTCATCCAGTGTTAATTCATCAAGATCCTTTATTTACTCAATGGTAGAAACTTTGGCATCAAATATTAACAGGATTGACCTCAACAACTTTTACACAATCATCGATTCTTCAATTGTTTCACCAAGTACTCTAATGGTGTTGACAATTTTGTCCACATAGAGGAGATAGGATGCAACATTTTCCGCCTCTCATCTTCAGACTCTTGAACTGTCTTCTATGGGTTTGAAGCTCAACCTTCTTGACCTTGTCATCGACTTCATGGATTTTTTTAATGTTGTCTCAAATTTATTTCACTGATTTGAAATGCATTACTTTGAAAAACTATGATTCTAATAGTCCGCACAAGATAGCGTTCATGGATTTTGCATTATTTTCACTAGCCTTTTTCTCAATCACATATGTGGGTGGAGTTGTTGGGGCTGTATAATGATCAAAATCTGGACCAGGGGTCAAAATTTAGCTCAAAAATCAAAGTTCTCGAAATTGCCTCAAAACAAACGGGTGTGTAGCCCTCGTCGTCATGAACCCAACACAACTTGTTTGGGTTCAAATGGAAGTCGGATGAGAGAGATATTGTGATCTGTTCGAATCGACAAACATGTAAAAAAATGTGCTGACTGTACAAGTCCGTACAGGTGCTGACGTGGCATGTTCGTGTGATGATGTGGCATAGCTGAATTGGCAGAGGTACGAACACTGACATGGCATTTCTGAGTTAAGTTTGGGCGAATCTGTTGGTGACATGTGGCATGATCTTGGCAAATTATGAGGTGCCACGTGGCCCAGGCGTGGGCTGCCAAGTGGCACCATGTTTTGGGTGTTAAAATATTATGGAGTCCATGGGGTTCGAACCTCGGACCTCCTCTTTCATTCAAAGCTTTAGCAATGGCCGCCCAACCAACATACCACACGGTGTTTCTTATAATACATATGTTTTAAAAAATATTTAACTTTGATTTGATTAAAGGTTGGCGGGGGTCCGGGCTGGGGCTTAGCCCCAGCCCCCGGTCACACTTTATACCATATGACTCTACACAGAGCATGTGTGAGAATTGATTTAAACAGTTACAATGCCGCCACTTGTCGGTTAGCCATTCACCTTTGAACGAAGCCCCTTTTTCGATAGCGCGAGGTCGCATGGACCCTTGTGACCACGACCTTGGCGGTTATGGGCTAGGCGTGCCCTAACCATCCTACAGTTTGACCATTTTTGCAGTTACACGTGTGTGCTAGGTTTTAGCACAAGTTTTTGAGCATGTTCTAGGTTGAACGCCCAGAGGTGCATTTTGGCAAACTAGAGATAGCAAGCTTGAAGGAAGAGAATGGAAGGAGGCCTATCTTCTTCATTTTTTGGCCAAATGAGGTGTCAAAAAAGCCCATCTAGGGGTTTTTGGATGTTCTGAATCCATTGAAACTATTTTCAAATCCATTTGAAGAGTTCTTTTTCATTTTTTTAACCATTGAAGTTTCAGAGAGCTCCGGGGAGCTTGAAGCCCTCATTGTTTGAGGTCATGCTCAGATGACCCTATGTTTGTTTTCTGTGATTGAATAATCATTTTTGGCTAATTGTTATGCTCTGAAAACTTTGGGATAGGTTTCAGATCCATTTGAGAACATTTTAGGTGTTTTTTTTTCCAAAGAGAAGCTCAGGGAAGCTTAAGGCCACATGTAGAAGAGGTCATGCCCGGATGAGCCATGATCCGTTTTTAGAGTTGTATTAGTCATTTTTGGGGTTTTTATGTATTCTGATCCCATTGGTACAGTCATAATTTCCATTGGAGTTGAGCAGTAGCCTGTAAAAGAATCTTTGAAAAATTAATCCCAAAGAGCCAAGTCCATTGATGGAGGCTCAAGGAGATGTAGCCCAGAGAGGGGTGAACTCCTTTATCATGTTGTTCTTTGTTGGTCACTATAATTGCTTATTTAATCTAAACAATCAAATGCTACATAAATTGTCAACCTAGGGAAGTTTGTTTATTTCAAAGGTAACCACGCACTATATATGCTCAATCTCAAAAGCAACCCAGAGTTGTAGTAAAAACTATATTAATCACACTTGCCTTGAACAAACCGAAGTTCTAACTTGAATTACAAGAAAGAAATCTACCTATTGCAGAGCTCAAAGTTTGAAGAAATGATTAATTTAAGAATCCTGGATTACAATAACAACAAGATACTGCAACAGGAAAGACCAACTATTCTGTAACCAGAGAACAGGACCCTATTCCCAAAGAAGGAATCTTCAACACCTGTTTCCGAACATCATACTTCATGAACTCATTGCTTAACTAAAATAATTGACATGCATTCTGAAGGCTATCTATCTCCTAACAAAGAAAAGGACCCTATTTCCCGAGAAGGAAACTTCAACACCTTGTTTCTGATTAACACACTTTCATGAACTCATTAATGCATTGGAGGCTAACTATTTCTAACAGAGAACAGGACCCTAATTCCTTCCCAAGCAGGAACCTTCAGCACCAGTCTCTGATTAGCACACTCATGAAAATAATTGAAGGCTAACTATTTCTAACAGAGAACAGGACCCTAATTCCTTCCCAAGCAGGAACCTTCAACACTAGTTTCTGATGAGCACACTCATGAAAATAATTGAAGGCTAACTATTTCTAACAGAGAACAGGACCCTAATTCCTTCCCAAGCAGGAACCTTCAACACCAGTCTCTGATTACCAAGCTTTCATAAATTCATCACATAGGATTGCTAACTAAAATGATTAACAGTTACCCAAGTATGAACCACATGAAAACAATGTAACGTTCAATAAAGCAGAGTTTTTAGCAAGACAGAGTTCAGTAGTGTTTCAGCAAAGAAGAATTCATTAAAGTAGTGTTTCAGCAAAACAAAAATTAATCAAGGCATAAACAGAGATCACACTAACACACTATAAAACTAACGGGTGAATCTTTTGAAGAAGGTGGGCCCTCCCTTCTCACAAGATTACCTTTAAACGAAAAGGCTAGAGAGAAATGCTCAGAATGGTCTTTTATTCATCTATCAATGTATCATATTACAATCTGAAATGAGGTACGTCCTTCTCTGTAAAACCTTCTTAGTACAAAAATCGAAGATCCTCTCGAATGGTGATTTTCTCTTATTTAAAGAGGAAAATCCCTTCGATACAATTGATCAACAAATTATAGGTGTATATCTGGGTCCTATTCTTAGTTAGATCGAATTTCTAAACTGGAATAGGGCCTCCTAGTCTCCCGCAACAGAATGTTATTACGAGTGTTGAGTGAGGTGTTGCTATTATGGCTGGAGTAACAGCTCTTTATTTGTTTCTTGTTGCTGTTGTTGTATGTTGTTTCAGCATCGCAAATTGTAGGCTGTTTCAGCCACGGGATTTTCATTCTGACTGTTTCAGCACTTCTCAGACAGCAGCGATGTTTTGATGCTTGGCTCACGGTGCAGATGTTGTAGTCAATCTATGTGAGTTGTTGTTCAGCATCGTTGACCATGGACTGTGTAACAGCTTCCTCTGTGTTTCAGCATCGCTGACCACAGACTGTGTAACAGCTTCCTCTGTGTTTCAGCATCATTGACCATGGACTGTGTAACAGCTTCTTCTGTGTTTTAGCATCGTCGACCACAGACTGTGTAACAACTTCTGTGTTTCAGCATCATCGACCATGGACTGTGTAACAACTTCCTCTATGTTTCAACATCGTTGACCATGGACTGTGTAATGGCTTCTTCTGTGTTTCAGCATCGTCAACCATGGACTCTGTAACAACTTCTTCTGTGTTTCAGCATCGTCGACCATGGACTGTGTAACAGCTTCTGATTTGTTGTTTCAGCAACAGGCCTCAATGTTAATCTACAGTTTGAATTGTTTAAGCACTTATACATTTCTAATCAATGGTTAAGTACGAGAGTGATGTAAAATTATATGCAAAAGAGATTAAACGTATAGTAAAGAGTGTTACACATCCAAATCACTCAACTGGATAAGTGTCGCACATACCTCTCGCTTGTCGCAAGTGTCGCAACTCCTATACAACTTGTCGCAAATGTCACAAGTGGGTTATAAGG
>JZKD02S1857109.1:1021167-1051016 GCA_000966675.3 Picea glauca | reverse complement strand
AGGGTTAGGCAAGCATGCACAAGGCATTGTTGAGCCTATTGTTGTTGAAGAGAGACCCAAGTTTTGTGGTCTTGGATATGAACGAAGAGATGGAGCAAATTCCAAAGTTGAGGAGGAAAGGGAAAAAGTTCCAAGAACAAATTTTGTTTCAAGTTCACCTCCTCAAGAAGGCTATAAAGGTGAAATTTCAAGAACTTTTGTTGAAAGTTCAATCCCCCCAGCATGCAAAGTTTCTGTTCAAGATGAATGCAAATGTGTGAAACGAAAGATTTGTGATAGCGATGAGAACAAGAACACTATTGTTGGTCTTCAAAGGAGAGCTTGTAACTCTTCAAATTCGCCTCCTTAAAGAGGCGATAAAGGTGAATGTTCAAGGTATAATTCTGCGTATCATTCAATTGCTTTTGATTATGTTAAGCGTGATAAATTTGTATGTAAAAATGGAAGAAAAAATCCATGTATATATTGTGGTTTATATAACCATCATGTTTCAAAATGTTGGAAAATATTGGCCACTTTCAGGAAACTTTACAAGCAAAGACAACGTGAAAAGAGGATGCAAAAGATTTGCACTCATTTCCAGAAGCGGGGTCATCTCATTGACCAATGTTGGACATTGCATCCAACCACTCATCCACAACACAAGAAGCAAATGGATAAGGAGATTGGCAAGAATGGAAGAGGAGATTCCATCATTGATGTGAATCAAGATGATTCACAAGAAGACGATTTTTAGCAGAAAAAGTCACCATTGAGTTGGCTTGGTAAGAAATGGTTGGATTTCTTGAGCAAGTAAGGCTTGCATTTTTCTATTGTAGATGTATATTTCAGCCTTATGTATGCATTTATGTTGAAATCTTGACAAGTTGCGGCAGTTTATCACAACTTGTATGATGCAAGTTACATGTGAATGCAATTCGTTTGAAGGCATTCTTGTTGTTGCACAACTTCACCAGGAGGATGTAAAAGTGGGGTATGATGTTCACTTGTTACTGCCATATATCTTTTTCATATTCATCTCTTATGTACCCACATGTTTCAGGTTTATGTACTTATGTTTGTACTTGAAGGAGAGTTGAAGAGCTATGCACATGCATGTGTTTTTGTGTATGTGTAAGCAGTGAACCTGGTGATAGTTTATCATGAATGGTTCATGATTATAACATGATTGTGTATCATGAATGTCGACTTGTCAGTTTGGGAAGGTCGATATGTTTCAAATGAGTTTGGACTTTTTTCGATGTTGTCTTGATGACTATGTTGTGTCGATCATGTTTTTTGACTTGTGTTTAGTCAATGGTGTTTGTTGGCTTGTAAGTTAATTTTGAGTACACCGAGATGCAGGAAAACACCATGTTCTTTGATGAAGTACAATATGTGACCGTTTGTTTTAAGAGAAAAAAGACTTTGTTGGCATCATTTTTAGTCTTGTATAAATTTGTTTTCAAGATTGATGGTTTTCTTGGTTTGTGACAAGATGTCGCAGGAAAGTTTTTGCAGCCATTGTAGAGCAGATATTGTTGACATCAAAGAGTTCACAAGAGGGACTTGATTCTCAGTGGGAAGGTTGGCAGTCTTCCAAGAACAAAGAGAATAGTGGGTCAGCAGTAGCCAGAGAACAGTGGTTGAGGGACATAGCCAGTTGCAGTGCAAGGCATGTCAAGGTATCCAGGTGATTGTCAAAAAGACTTTTCAAGTAGAATCAATTGATAGAACTTGAAAACAGAAGAGTATTGAATCTCATACAGATGATCATAAGCTTTTGTGGGTCCAAAAGCCTTTCAGTGGGAAGGCGTGATCAAAATCTGGACCAGGGGTCAAAATTTAGCTCAAAAATTCAAAGTTCTTGGAATTGCCTCAAAACGAACAAGTGCATAGCCCTCATCATCATGAACCCAACGCAACTCATTTGGGTTCAAACAGACATCGGATGAGAGAGATATCGCGATCTGTTCAAATCACCAAACAGGTAAAAAAAATGTATGACTGTACAAGTTCGTACGGATGTTGACGCGGCATGTTCGTATAATGATGTAGCATATCCAAATTGGCATATGTATGACCACTGATGTGGCAGGTGATGTGGCATTTCTGAGTTAAGTTTGGGTGAATCTATTGGTGACACATGGCATGATCTTTGGCAAATTATGAGGTGCCACGTGGCCCAGGCGTGGGATGCCACGTGGCACCATGTTAAGTTTGGGTGTTAAAATATTATGGAGTCCATGGGGTTCGAACCCTAGACCTCCTCTCCCATTCAAAGCTTTAGCAATGGCCACCCAACCAACATACCACACGGTGTTTCTTATAATACATATGTTTTAAAAAATATTTAACTTTGATTTGATTAAAGGTTGGCGGGGGTCCAGGATGGGTCTTAGCCCCAGCCCCCGATCCCACTTTATACCATATGAATCTACACAGAGTGCACGTGGGAATTGGTTTAAACAGTTACAATGCCGCCACTTGTCAGCTAGCCATTCGCCTTTGAACGAAGCCCCTTTTTCGATAGCGCGAGGTCGCATGGACCCTTGTGACCATGACCTTGGCGGTTAGGGGCTGGGCGTGTCCTAACCATCCTACAGTTTGACTGTTTTTGCAGTTACATGCATGTGCTAGGTTTTAGCACGAGTTTTTGAGCATGTTCTAGGTTTAACACCCAGAGGTGCATTTTGGCAAACCAGAGACAGCAAGCTTGAAGGAAGAGAATGGCAGGAGGCCTATCTTCTTCATTTTTTGGCCACATGAGGTGCCGAAAAAGCCCAGCTAGGGGTTTTTGGACGTTTTGAATCCATTGGCACTATTTTCAAATCCATTTGAAGACTTCTTTTGCAGTTGTTTAACCATTGAAGTTTCAAAGAGCTCTAGGGAGCTTGAAGCCCTCATTGTTTGAGGTCATGCTCATATGAGCTTATGTTTGTTTTCTATGATTGAATAATCAATTTTGGCTAATTGTTATGCTCTGAACACTTTGGGATAGGTTTCAGATCCATTTGAATAATTTTATAGGCGTTTTTTCCAAAGAGAAGCTCAGGGAAGTTTAAGGCCACATGTATAAGAGGTCATGCCCGGATGAACCATGATCCGTTTTCAAAGTTGTAATAGTCATTTTTGGGGATTTTATGTATTTTGATCCCAATGGTACAGTTATAATTTCCATTGGAGTTGAGCAGCAGCTTGTAAAGTAATATTTGACAAATTAATCCTAAAGAGCCAAGTCCATTGATGGAGGCTCAAGGAGATGTAGCCTAGAGAGGGGTGAACTCCTTTATCATGTTGTTCTTGTTGTGAGTGTTTTCTGGTTATTATTTGCTGCAAGTTATTTTTGCTGTTGTATTTATGAAAAAAACATATTTCATCTCGCAAAGACCTCACACATAAACATTTAAAAGAAGAATCTTAAACTTGGCACATAATTTATCTTGCATATTATAACACATGGAGCAAGGTCCTGTAAAGTTTTATTTTAATGAAGTAGAGGGTGCTTGCATAGCATAACAAGTCAGCCCCTTATTTTCAGATCATATAACCAGTCACAACTTATTTCCAAATATCAAAACCAAGGGCCATTATATATGTTCGCATCGTTATACTCCAGAATGCATATTTTGTTCCTGTTATCACCAAAATTGTAGGTTGGGAAAAGCCTGACCCAATCCATGAGATGTCAATAATTGTGGGAGATTCTATCCACTGTCACCTTAGATAAACCCTCCCCTCACTTTAATGAATGAGAAATCAAACACAAGGGGGGAATCTCAAGTGACCCTAGGGGGAAATGAGATGGAAAGTGAGGTTATGCAAGTGATACCCCTATAGGTCAATGATAGAGATGATGGAAGGATTGAAAATGAGTATTGTAGAAGAACACATGATTGTCAAGTTATAGATACTTGCAAAAAAATGTTATCCCTGCCTGGAACAAGACAAATAATGGATATATAAGACTTTAAACCAAGGGGAACAAGAAATAAACCTTTCTGTCCCAAATTTGCAGTAGTTATAGAAATATATATTTGCAACATAAAATGAAAAAGGCCGCAAATTTAACCATCCAAAATATAGTACAAGATATCATAAATAAAGCTAGCAAAGACTAGTCTAACTTCCAATGATTAAAGTGAGATTTTAATGGTGATTATGGTTGTTTATTAGATGTTATTAAAAATTTATTATCACATCCAAGTTTCTATAGAAAAAACTACTACAACAGAAAAATCCAACCAGAGAAATTAGCAAGTAATCCGTAAAAAAGATAGACATTGAGCAATAGAACAATAATAGACATTTGCATGTAAATTTCAGCGGTTGGTAAGTGTACAACAAGTAAAAGAGAGATTTTTCTTCATCCCTAATGGTTGTAGCTTTAATTTTATAACAGTATCAAAATTATTGGTCTAAAGAGGATTCCCTTAGGGCATAAGCAAGCTTATAACACTAAGTAAAGATTCCAACTTGAACAAATTCAATATCTCGAAAAATCATGCATTCCAATGCAAGTATTTTATTTCTCCAATGCAATAAATAATTAGTGCCTTTCCAAATGGGTTATAGAGTCCTCTTGTAATAGGTTATATCTACTATCTCCCTAGGGGTGTGAACCCTTTTCCTTCCTAGGGAAAGTAAAATCTAGAAAAGGTAAATCTAGGAGGGTGTAATCCCTTTTACTCCTCCTAGCAACCTTTGGAATAGCTTCTTTCACAAACAAAAATGATAAAACTTRGTGGAGGGTGTATTTCCTTATACTCCTCCAAGTATCTAKCCAATAATAACGATGGAATAAGAAAKAAAACTAACAATATGMAGATTTTTCTTACAGATTCCAAARAATGCCAAGACAAACCCTAGTTAYAAAGTATTTTTTATCACCAAAGMAACAAAAAGAACCTCCAAGAGATAGCGCACCACTCCACTCCACAAGACAAGAGATAAACCATAGCACAAGAGAGAGAGAAGATGGATTTTCCCAATAGGGGCRCAAATTTCAGCCAAGWTTCCTCTCCAAGATGGGAKAATTATGATGATYAATGAAATAGAAATGATCCTTATTTATACAAATCCTCTAAAAAGTGTTTGTCCACTTAAGTTAGGGTAAACCACAAAATAAGGGAGACATTTCCCTTTATTTTTCCCCTTTACAATATTAAATTCAAATTTAACTTAAAAATTGCACATAAGAAACCATAAAGATTGTCAGTAAATGAGAAACACTTCCACACTAAACCTAGCAGAAGAGAAGAAGAATTTAATCAAGAATGTAAATGACAAAGAAATCACACAATACATAGATATTTTACCCTGGAAACCCAAATCGGGAAAAACAACATTCCTTGAGCATTCTGCTCTCTTGTTGTATTATTCAATTTGAATAAAAGGTTACATGTCTAACCTTGGTCCACACCTAACACACAATCAGCATCATACCCTCTTCATTGCACAAGAACAACCCTTTATCCAATATGGCTTGCATCTGCATGAACGATAACCCACATCTAAAGATTTCTCTAAGTACCGACTATCCTATGATTCATTCATTTTCATTACCCTTTATGGCCTTACAACACACCTCTTTATAGGCTTTAAAACAAACAAAACCCTAAAGACTTAGCACCCAAAAATGGTTACATATCCATGCATATCATTGGCTAAAAATCCCACAAATCTCAGGATTTTGTTATAGTCAACTCCAAGTCGGATTACCAGTCAACTCCCAATCGGCCTTCATTCGGTCTTCAGTCGATCACCACATGCCCGCCTCTTCAACTTGTTGTTGATGCATTTAACTTTTTGAACTACCTCGACCTTCGACTTCCACTTTACCCAGTTGACTAACCTCAACCTTCAAATTTCTATTGATCTACCTCGACTCTCGACCTGGTGTCGACCCACCTCGACTTCAACCGATAGTTGATTCACCTTGACTAGGATTTCACTGAAAATAATATAACAACCCAACATTCTCCACCTTGTTGTATTCTTTGCTAAAATAAGAGATTCCTTAAATTTCATTCACAGACCCAAGGAAGCGATGCCCATTGCCTCTCTACACCAAGATAACTTCACAACACTCACAGACTTAGTCAACGAGTCTGTTATGTTTTCCAACGTGTCTACTTTCTCTAGTAGCACCCTGTTTCTTTCCACCGTGTCTCTTAAGAAATGGTATTGTAAATCAATGTGCTTAGTCTTCAAAAGATAAGAAGGGTTCTTTTCCAGAAATATTACACTTTGACTGTCTAACTTATTTTCATAGCTCTCTGCTCAAACCTGATTCTTGAACAAAACCTTTGCAGCCATACCACTTCTTTGCTTTAATGAGTGGTCGTCATGTATTCAATTTCTATTGTTGACAAGGATATGAACACCTATCACTTACTCATCCAACTTATTGCTCCATCGAACATATTGAAGACATATCCATTGGTTGAGCTTCGTCGATCTAGATCTCTAGCCCAATTGGAATCGACAAAGACATGTACATTTAATTTACCACTGTCATCTCCTAGTTTTCCTTGGTATCATATAGCATAATATTTCGTGCCACACAAATACCTGAATACTCTCTTGATAGTTGTCTAGTGCTCCTTTCCATGTGTCGACATGTACCTTCTCAACACTCCCATTGCATGGGAAATGTTTGGTCAAGTGTATACCATCACATACATTAGACTACCAAAAACGATTTCATAGGGAACACATGACATGTACTCTATTTCTTCCTGTGTCTTTGGACATTGTTCAATAGTTAGCCTTGCTCCCATAGGAATTGACACCTTCACTGGTTTGCAATCTTGCATGTTGAACCGTTTTAGAACTGTTTCAATATACTTCATCTAATTTAACTAGATATTTATAGAAGCTCAATCTCTCTTAATCTCCATTCCCAGAATGAAGTTAGCTACACCGAGATACTTCATTTCGAACTTGGAGGATAACTTATTCTTCACCTTCTTTATTCTATCCATGTTGTTTCCAATCAGCAACATGTCATCAACATACAAAGGTACATATATGAAACGCCCACCTTCTTCCTTGGAATATATGAAATGATCAACTACAAATTCCAAAATAAGGATGTATGTGTCAAACTTATGGTACCACATCCTTGGCGATTTCTTTAGATTGTAAAGGGATCTTTTTAGTTTGCACACCAACTCTTGCTTTCCCTTTACTACAAATCCTTCAGGATGTTTCACGTGGATTTCCTCTTCCAATTCCCCATGTAGGAACGTTTTTGTCACATCCATTTGTTCTATTTCCATATCGAATGTTGTAGCCAGAGACATTATTACTCTAATGTAAGTTAGTTTTTAAATAAGGGAAAAAATCTCACTGAAGTCGACTCCCTCGACTTCGGAATAACCTTTCACTACTAGTAGAGATTTGAACTTCTCAACTTTTCTTGCGACATTTATCTTCTTGAATATCTGTTTTCTACCGATGAAATTTATTCCACTAGATAAATTGACTAAATCCCATGTCTCATTCTTGTGCAAGGATTCAATCTCTTAGACCATGGTGTCCTTCCAGAGTTTACCCTATGTCGATTCAAATGCCTCACCAAACGACTTGGGCTCATCATTGATGGCAGCTAGAACGAATGAGGAACAACAGTTGGGAGGACTATACCTTTCGAATGGTTTTCTTACTCTTTCTAACCTCCTTATCACCAAAGTATGTTGTTCTAGATCTTCCTTAGATTCAATTGACTCATCTGAATCATCTTCTTCGTTCCTTAGTTCAAACTGCACCATCTTAGGATTATTCTCAGTCTGAACAACTTCCCGAGGCTCAGACTTACCTTCAAGTTCTCTGAAGACCACATCTCGATTGTACACTATTCTCCTTGATGTAGGATCCCAAAGCTTATATTCTTTCACTCCTTTATATCTAATGAAAATACATTTGATTGAATTTTTGTCCAGCTTGCTCCTCTTTTCCTTGGGAAAATGCACAAATGCATCACAACCAAATAATTTGAGATGTGAAACCGAAGGATTCTTACTTTACCATACCTCATGTGGAGTTGTGTCGACTAGAGTTGATGAAGGAGACATATTCACCATATATATTGTAGTGTCGACTGCCTCCGCCCATAATTCTTGTGTGATTCCAGCACCACTGAGCATGCTCCTTGCCTTATCCATCAATGTTCTATTCAGTCTCTTGACAACTCCATTTGTTGTGGGGTATATGGTGTGGTATTTTGGCATGATATGCGACAATACTTGTAGAACTGATCAAATTATTTTCCACATAATTCACCACCATTGTTAGTTCTCAACACCTTAATTTCTTATATGTTTGGTTTTCTACAAAAGATATAAACTCTTTAAATTTCTCGAAAAAATCTGATTTCTTTGTCAGGAAATATATCCATGTCTTCCTGTAAAATTCATCTATTAAGGAGACATAATACAAGGATCCACCAAGTGAAGGAACTGTAACCGGTCCAAACACATCACTATGACCCAGTTCTAGAATCCCATTTTCCCTTGTCGCTCTAGATGGGAACATCACTCGACTTTGTTTTCCATATATGCAAAGTTCAAAAAATTCAACCTATAAACCACATTAAGGAAAACCTTCAACGATACCTTTTATATGCATAGCTTGAATTCCTTTTTTCTCTAATGTGTCCCATCCTCTTGTGCCATATCCTGGTCGAGTCGATTTTATCATGTCTTGTTGAGTCGGCTTGTACCGAATCAGCCCCACTTGGGTCAAGTTGAGTTGACTTTAGGAGAAATGATGTTGTTGCATCCATTCGAGTCGACATTCCCTAACAACTTACATAGGGTTCCAATCCAAACTCCTTTAATCAATACCATCACACCTTTGACCATATTTCATGAATCCTTATGAAACATAGTGTACACTGCAACATCACTCATCTTACTGACAGATATCGTATTTCTTTCCAAACCCGAAATGTGTAGCACACCTAGAAGGGTTCTTTTCCTCCCATCCTACAGTATCAATCGAAATTTTTCTCCTCACAATAATAGGAAAAGAACATAATAGGCTTATACACTTCTCCTCCTCAGTGATTTTAATATCCACAGATGATATCTACCTTAAATTTGTCTTAAATGCATTTAAATGCTCAGTCATCGAACTACCATCATTCATTCTCAGAAGATACAATTTATTTCTAAGAAAAAACTTATTTACCATAGATTTTGACTGCTATAATATTCCTATCTTATCCCATAGTTTCTTGGCTGAATCTTCACCTGAGACATTTAACGATATTGAATCTGCAAGACAAAGACGAATCGTACTTCGTGCTCTTCTTTCGAGTTTCTCCCATTCTTATGTCGACATGCTTGTTGGTTGGGTACCTGGAAAAACCACTATCCATTGTTCTCGATCTACAGGAAGATCTTCCATTTTAATCTTCCAAAGCTCAAATTTATGGCCATTGAATTTTTCTATCTCTATTTTTGAACTGCTTGCCATTCTTTACCACGATCTTTAACACGATTTATGACTTACAACTCTTACTTTACTGAGGGTTTAGTTCTCAGATTCAAGATTAGTAAATCAAGATCTGATACACACATCAAAGCATAACAAAAATATGATACCACTTGTCAGGAAATGAGAAACACTTCCACACTAAACCTAGCAGAAGAGAAGAATAATTTAATCAATAACATAAATGACAAAGCAATCTCACAGTACACAGATATTTTACCCTGGAAACCCAAACCGAGAAAACCAACATTCCTTGAGCGTTCTTCTCTCTTGTTGTCTTATTCAATATAAATAAAAGGTTACATGTCTAACCTTGGTCCACACCTAAGACACAATTGTCATCATACCCTCTTTCCTGTGCAATAACAACCATCTAGCCTGTAATGTCCCCAAGCCCGAGCCCTGTTGTAAATCATGTCTATGAAGTATAAAGCTTGTTTATGAAATGTAGTTCAAGTTTATAAGGCTAGTGAGCCAAGTTTTATAAGCTAGTGGGATTATGTGTTATTAGGCCAGGGAGCCTAAGTGTTGAAGGCCAGGAGCCTAATTTTTGTACATGTAATTATGCACAGTATTAATACAAAACATCTCTACGTGTAGACCAACCACGATGAATGAGTTATGGGGGACTAAACATCCACAAAGCCTCAGTAAGGGAGAGGGGGTTGAGAGGTTGGAAGAGGGGCTAAGCTGAGGGGGCTTAAACCCTTGAGAATAATATTAAATTATTATTCTAAAATGATGTGTGAAACGTGTTTTCTAGTTCCCAAATCACTGGAAGGGGGAACGTGTGCCCAAAAATGCACACTAGCTGATGGAGCGCATTCAGCCTCATGGGCGACATGTGTTGGCCTAGGCACATGCAGTTAAAAGATAAGAAGAAATCCATGTTGGGGGTTCGTCTGGCATTCATCCATCCATCACCTGAGTCAGGATTCTGTTCTCCATCCTTCGTCAGAACTGGCGGGTGTCCATGAGCGACCTCTGTCTGTTGTTCATACTCAGATCCATCACCTGAACCATATAAGCCTCTGTGTGGGATCTCTGTGTACCCTTACGCATTCCTGAAACTAGAACAAAGAAGTTGTCCTGTCTTGTCGGTTGAGAAAACCAAAGTGTCTTGTAATTGCTGAGCCTTGTTATGCTGTTTGTGCCTGTCTGTTGTCAGCTTTGGGTGGCCATGTTTATGTTTCTAGTTGACTGATGTGGCCTTACAGTGCTTGACTGTGTGTGGCTTGTTGGCCAGTTTATGATTTTGTTGAAATTCGTGGTTGCCCGACTGTGTGGGAAACCGAGTGGAAGAAACAAGTTGTTTGTCCTGTGTATACAACACTCTCTCCATGTGAGAGAGGTGGTTGAGGTTGAAGAGACAGGTTTCCTAGCCTGTGAGTGACCCTCTCCAGGTGAGAGAGTGTGTGGAGGAAGGAGCCCTGTACCTGCCACAGAGCTCGGATATTTTTAGTCCAGTTTGTTGTTGAATCCCAAGGCAAGGGAGGTTAGCAGCTAAAGGACTGTCTAGATGACAGTGAAGGTGTATACTCCTGGGGTGGGATAGGCATGTGGGGAAGGAGAGTCCGTGAGTAGTGGGCATAAGTGGCTCCTAGGAGAGAATCCTCCTTCTTTTACTGTGTATTCTTCCTGTAAACCTTACCTATCCTAGGATCCCTTACCCGATGGAGATTAGTCCCAACTCGGGGGTGACCTACTACTGAGAGTGATGAGCATTGTGGTCTAAGGCTGGGAGGTTCGTCGAAGGTCTGCACGCAGTTGGTGGTGTGTGACAGTTTCAAAGATAAGTGTCACTATGTTTTGTAATTTTGTAACTAAATTAAATTGCATACCTATGACTCTTGCAATGTTATCATGTATTCCACTATAATCATGAGTTCCTGTTATTTCCATTAATTCAGAAATACTAGCAGTAATTCTGTGTTTAATTGTATTAAGCATTTAAAATTCATTAGAATGCATAATATGTTACTGAAGTGTTTTCCACATAGTAGCGTTTTCTCGGCCATGGGGTTTGATGGCTAGGGACGTTACAGTATGGTATCAAGGCATAGTTTCAACACTGAGCGTGACTAGGCTGGTTAAGTGGTCTTTGGACCCAAGATATCGAGTGAAATTGAGTTTGGAAGAACCAATTTCAGACCCTAAAATGTCTTTGAATGCCAAGAAGTTACTTGGCTGTGTTAAGAATCTCAGGAGAAGTAGTGGTAGATTAAACTGTAGTCGGCATGGTATTTGACCACAGAGAGAGACAACTCAAAGAACGAAGTGTTGGATTCGTTGGATCTGATCGGGAGGAAAGGAGATCCCTTACGACTGTCAGGTCTAGAGAAGGTGTCGGAAGGATATCCAAGAAGCCTTGAAGGAGTTTGGTAGTTGGGAGTTGGTAGTTGGAGAGGGAAACGAGGGTGAGAACCTCCGAAACCAAAACACCGAAACCCAAAACCTTGGAATCCTGAAAATATCTACACCGTAGATCTGGGAAAAGATCTTGACCATTGGATCAAGTAGAGAATAAATTGAGATTTCGCGATTTCAGATTGGGAAAAGTGAGTTGTGCTGATGCACAAACCTCAAAACCCAAAGTCCCGAAGTTCTGAAAATTCTGAAGATGGAAAGATCCCGATGGATTTCAGCCATTGGATGAGGGGTAAATGTGGACCATTGATCCACCCGATTTCGCGAATTTGGTAAATCAGAACTTCGGGAGATAGTTGTGTGTGCCTTAAACTCTTCGAAGGCTAAAGGCACAAGTAGCACCTAGTCATGACCCTTGGTCACGTGGGTAGGGACTAAGAAAGAGAGAGCTATCACCCGAAAGTTGCAGAGCTGAGCAGAGCCCAAAAAATTTCGTGAAATCAAAATTTTTTTCTTAATTCGGATTGGTTTTGATTGTGTGGATTTTTTTTGTTATGGAGAGATGACCTGACAAAATTCAGGTTGTTTGCATGTTATTATTGCAGAAGTTTGACAAGTACCAGAACCGGTTATAATTAACACTGAGTGCAAAGAAATGGAAGAGGTGTGGATTGCCTCTGGTTCAAAGAACGAAAGAGAAGGAACGTACGTCCACTTGGGAGTCGAAGGATCGAACTCCAATGGACATGGAAAAGAGATGGATAAGGAAGGACATATAATGAAAACCATTGAAAGATTACAAAAGGATGCCCAGGATCGTCGAACTGATAGCATAAGGGTCAAGAAAACTCAGGATAAATAGGGTGAACTCAACTTGAATTTGTTGCGGAGCCTTGATAGGATCAAAAATAAATTGGAAAAAGAGGGTGACACAAGAAAAATAGGCAGTCACAGGACCCCTGAGAGGAAAATAAGATCGAGGAGTGTTAGCGGACATCATCGTCACTCCCCAAAGCATTCCAGTAAAGAAACACGTAGTAATTCAAGCTCATCCCCTACCAGAAAGCACAGGAGATCTGGAATGGATGAATTGAAGGGGGAAATGAACAATATCAAGCCTCCAACATTTGATGGAGAGCATAAGAAGGAGGAAGATGTTGAAACTTGGTTACTTGGTATGAGGAAATACTTCCAACTGCAGAATTATTCCTCTCATGTAGAGGGAAGGATTGCCATGTATCAACTAAAAGGAAAGACATCCATGTGGTGGGATCAACTTGTGTAGGTGCAACACATTAGAGAAAAAGTCATCACATGGAAAGAATTCAATAGGTATTTTGAGAGGAAATACTTAACTAAAAGATATTATGACAAAAAGATGAAAGAGTTCTTTGAACTCAAGATGGACAACATGATCATTGATGAGTATGAACAAAAGTTTTTGGAACTACTGAAGTATGTTCCATTCATCAAAGTTGAATCTGTCAAGATTCAAAGGTACCTGAGTGGATTATCACCTTCTATTGGGGATAAGATTCAGTACGATGACCTAAAGACTATGGAAGAAACGATAAGGAGAGCGAAGTGCTTATTTGAACAACAAAGAGAGAAGCCTACCTTTTGGAAGGCTTGGGATGACCAGAAAAAGTTCAAGAAAGAACAGAGGCAGAAGGGAAATAAACCACCCTTTTTCAGAAACAGTCCTCAGGGATGACCATGTTTTAGAGAGCCCAGGAAGGCTGAAGTGGGTGGGAAAATGTCAAGTCTGACACCTATGGAATGTCGGGGCTTTAAAGGGAACCATAGGTATAGATATTGTCCCCACTAAAATGATAAAGCGAGGACTATCCACAATGTGCAGCAAGCTGAAAAAGTGGAGGACATGGGCAGTAGAATACCAAGGATCTATGTAGCCTTGGACAATAAACAAGTTGAATATCAGACTCACATGATTGAAGTGGAAGGTATGATTGAAAACCAACCAATTACTATTTTAGTTGATTCAAGGGCTAGCCATAGTTATATAGACCCTAGAGTGGTAGAAAGTTTTCATTTGATAAAAAGAAAACATGAAAATTCTTGGTTAGTGTAGCTAGCTACAGGGAACCAAGAGGAAAGTCATGGATTTAGTCAAGTCCTATCCCATGGGCATGAATGCACTGAGCACGAAGGTCGAATTGAACATTCTACCATTAGGCTCTTATGACTGTCTAATTGGGATGGATTGGTTGGACCAAAACCATGCCATCTTGGACTTTCAGAGAAAGGCATTCACTTTCTTAGATGAATAAGGGAATCAGAGAGCAGTCCAAGGAATTCCCAGAGCTATAGCTATCAGGGAAATCTCAGCAATGCAGCTGAAGAAGTGTTTCAGGAAAGGTTGTCAATTATTTTCGACCCATGTGGAGGAAAAAACTAAGGATAAGGTGTCAAGTATTGAGGATAATGTGGTACTTAAAGAGTTTGAATATGTGTTCCAGGAAGTACCTGGACTACCTCTGAAAAGGGATATCGATTTCTGTGTGAATTTGATGCCTGGAGCAGCTCTAGTGTCAAAGGCTTCGTACAGAATGAGTACGCCAGAACTGAAAGAGTTGCAATTGTATCTTGAAGAGCTTCTAAAGAAGGGGTATATACGCCCAAGTGTGTCTCCTTGGGGTTCCCCAGTCCTTTTCGTAAAGAATAAGAATGAAACACTAAGATTATGCATCGATTTCAGTCAGTTGAACAAAGTAACGGTGAAGAACAAGTATCCCCTGTTGCGGATTGATGATCTCTTTGATCAGTTGAAGGACGCAAAGATCTTTTCAAAAATAAATCTAAGATCAGGATATCACCAGGTAAGAATTAAGGATGAAGACATCAGCAAGACCGCCTTTAGAACAAGGTATGGTCATTACGATTTCACAGTGGTGTTGTTTGGACTTTCAAATGCACCCGATGTTTTTATGTGCTTGATGAATGGAGTATTCAAGGACTATCTAGACAAGTTTGTGATCGTCTTCCTGGATGACATTATGGTGTATTCCAGGATAGAGGAAGAACATGAAAAACATCTGAGGATGGTGTTGCAAGTGCTAAGAGAGCACAAACTATATGCCAAGCTGAGGAAGTGCTTGTTTTATTAGGAGCAAATCCATTACTTGGGACATATTATCTCAAAGGATGGGATAGTGATAGACCCTGAGAAGATTGAGGCCATTAGAGAATGGTCAGTGCCAAGGAATGTAATAGAAGTTATATCCTTCATGGGATTGGTTGGTTACTAAAGAAGGTTCATCATAGGGTTTTCCAAGATAGCTCACCCTATCACTTCCTTGCAAAGAAAAAGGAAGCAGTTTTAGTGGATAGAGGGATGTGAGAAACGTTTCCAGCGATTGAAGAAGCTGTTAACTAGTGCTCCAATCCTAAGGATTGTAGATCTAAATGAAGATTTCATGTTATGCAATGATGCATGCAAAGAAGGACTAGGAGGGGTCCTCAGTCAGAACAGATTCATAATCTATTATGAATCCAGGAAATTAAAAGATCACGAGAAGAACTATGCAACCCATGACTTGGAGTTGGCAGCCATAGTTCATGCTCTAAAGAAATGAAGGAATTACCTCATGGGAAGGAGGTTCAAGCTCAGAACAAACAATAACGATCTAAAATATTTGTTTGATCAACCAACCTTAAACGCTAGACAAAGTAGGTGGTTGGAATTTCTGTGTGAGAACGACTTTGATATCAAGAATATCAAAGGAAAGGAGAATAAAGTGGTTGATGCACTCAGTAGGAGGGTGCATGAACTACATGCTACAACCATTAGCATGTATCAGACTGATATTAAAAGAAGAATTCTGGAGGCTGCAAATGCAGATCTACAGTACAGGGAATTGGTAGCAAAGCTACAATAGGGTAAGATGCCACAGAAGGTGGATATTTATAAATTGGAAATAGATGGAATACTGCTATACAAGAATATAATTTTTGTACCCAATGTCCAGGGCTTGAAACATATAATTTTGTAGGATATGGATAATGTGCCTTATGCAAGGCACCCTAGATATCAGAAAATGGTAGTAGCGGTCAAGAGCCATTACTTTTGGCCAGGTATGAAGAGAGAGATCACTGAATACATCGCTAGATGTATGGAGTGCTAGAAAGTTAAAGCTGAGCATAGGCACCCAGCAGGGTTGCTGCAACCTTTACCCTTTCCTGAATGGAAGTGGGAAGTGGTGACAATGGATTTTATTATGAGATTGCCCAGAATAGGAAATTTGCATGATTCGATCATGGTGGTGGTGGACAAGCTTACAAAATCTACCCATTTTATTCCACTGAAAACTACTCACAAGGCAGCATATGTTGTTGATATTTTCATGAAGGAAGTGGCACGATTGCATGGAATTCCCAAAACGATTGTGTCCGACAAGGACCTGAAATTCACCTCGAATTTCTGGAAATGATTGTTCAAAGGATTCAGAATGAATCTAAACTTTAGTACAGCTTATCATCCTGAGTCTGATGGACAAACAAAGAGGGTGAACAGAGTGATAGAAGACATACTAAGAATGTATGTGATGGACAAACCATCAAAATGGGGAGACTACCTACACTTGGTAGAATTCACCTACAATAATGGGTATCAGGCATCATTGAAGATGAGCCCATTTGAAGCGATTTATGGCAGAAAGTGCAATACTCCAGTGAGCTGGGATAATCCAGCTGATAGGACAGTAGTCGGGCTAGAGTTGCTCAAGGAGATGGAGGACCAAATGATAAAAATTAAACAGAATTTGAAAGCTGCCCAAGATAGGCAGAAAAGTTATGATGATAAGAATAGAACCCATAGAGAGTTTAAAGTCGGTGATCATATTTTTCTGAAAGTAAAAGCCAATAGGAGTCCCCTGAAGTTGGGAAACTATGCCAAGTTGGCAGCCAAATTTTGTGGGCCATTTGAAATCCTAGAGAGGATTGGGCCAGTTGCATATATTCTTGCATTACCTGCATCCATGATTGTACATAATGTGTTTCATGTTTCATTTCTTAAGAAATATATACCTGATGTTAATCATGTTATCGATTGGAATGTGATTCAGGTGGAACAAGAAGGTGTCCTGCAAGTGCATCCTATGCGCATATTGGATAGGAATATAAAGCAACTCCGGAATCGAGCTATAGAGCTTGTAAAGGTCTAGTGGACCTGGTATGGTCCTAAGGACATGACATGGGATCATGAAGATGTTATGTGGGCAGAGTATCTGCATCGTTTTGAAAATTTTGAAAATCTTGCAGATACAGTGTAAAGTTGCACTGAGGACAGTGCAAAAATAAGGGGAGGGGATTGTAATGTCCCCATGGTCGAGCCCTATTGTAAATCATGTCTATAAAGTATAAATCTTGTTTATGAATTGTAGTTCAAGTTTATAAGGTTGGTGGGCCAAGTTTTATAAGCTAGTGGGATTATGTGTTATTAGGCTAGGGTGCCAAAGTGTTGAAGGCCAGGAGCCTAATTTTTGTACATGTAATTATGCACAGTATTAATACCAAACATCTCTATGTGTGGAATGACCACGATGAATGAGTGATGGGGGACTAAGCATCCAAAAATCCTGGGTAAGGGAGAGGGGGCTAAGAGGTTAGAAGAGGGGCTAAGCTGAGGGGGCTTAAACTCTTGAGAATAATATTAAATTATTATTCTAAAATGATGTGTGAAATGTGTTTTCTGGATCCCAAATTACTAGAAGGGGGAATGTGTGCCCAAAAATGCACACCAGCTGATGGAGCCAATGCAGCCTCATGGGTGACATGTGTCATCCTAGGCGCATGCAGTTAAAACCTAAGAAGAAATATGTGTTGGGGGTTCATCTAGCATTCATCCATCCATCACCTGAGTCGGGAGTCCATTCTCCATCCTTTGTCGAAACTGATGGGTGTCCATGAATGACCTTTGTCTGGTGTTCATACTCAGATCCATCACATGAACCATCTAAGCCTCTATATGGGATATTTGTGTACCCTTACACATTCCTAAAACCAGAACCAAGAAGCTATCCTATGTTGTCGGTTGAGAAAACCAAAGTGTCTCGTAATTGATGAGCCTTGTTATGTTGTTTGCGCCTATCTATCATCAAATTTGGGTGGTCATGTCTATGTTTCTAGTTGACTATTGTGGTCATGCAGTGCTTGACTGTGTGTGGCTTGTTGGCCAGTGTATGATCATTTTGAACTTCGTGGTTGCCTGACTATGTGGGAAACCGAGTTGAAGAAACAAATTGTTTATCCTGTGTATACAACACTCTCTCTAGGTGAGAGAGGTGGTTGAGGTTGAAGGGACAGGTTGCCTAGCCTTTGAGCGACACTCTCCAAGTGAGAGAGTGTGCAGAGGAAAAAGAGAGCTCCTGAAAGGAGCCCTGTAGCTTCCACAGAGCTTAGAGATTTCCAGTCTGGTCTGTTTCTGAAGCTCAAGGCAAGGGAGGTTAGCAGCCGAAGGACTATCTAGGTGACAACGAAGGTGTATACTCCTGGGGTGGGACAAGCATGTTGGGAAGGAGAGTTTATGAGAAGTGGGCATAAGTGGCTCCTGGGAGAGAATCCTCCTTCTTTTACTGTGTATTCTTTCTGTAAAGCTTACCTAGCTTAGGATCCCTTACTTGGTGGAGCTTAGTCCTAGTTCGGGGGTGACCTACTGCTGAGAGTGATGAGCAGCGCAGTCTAAGGCTGGGAGGTTCCTGGAAGGTTTGCACACAGTTGGTGGTGTGTGACAATTTCAAAGATAAGTGTCACTATGTTTTGTAATTCTATAACTAAATTAAATTGCATACCTGTGATTCTTGCAATTTTATCATGTATTCCACTGTAATCATGAGTTACTGCTATTTCCATTAATTCAGAAATACTAGCAGTAATTCTGTGTTTAATTATAATTAAGCGTTTAAAATTCATTAGAATGCATAATATGTTATTGAACTATTTTCCACGTAGTATCGTTTTCCCGGTCGTGGGGGTTGATGGCCAGGGACGTTACATAGCCAGTCCAAATTACATCTGCATGACCAATAACCTACATATAAATATTTCTCTAAAGACTGGCTATCCTACAATTCATTAATTTTCATTAGCCTTTACGACCTTATAACACGCCTCTTTAAAGGCTTTACAACAAGAAAAACCCTAAATACTTAGCACCCAAAAATGGTTACAGATCCATGTAGATAATTGGCTACAAATACCGCAAATCTTAGGATTATGTTACAGTTGACTCCAAGTCAGATTACTAGTTGACTACCAACCATCCTTCATTGGGTCTTCAGTCATTCTCCACATGCCAGCCTGTCGACCTCTTGTTGGTTGACCTCTTCGACTTGCCGTCGATGTCTTCACTCTGTCGAACCACCTCGACCTTCGACTTCTACTTTACTCGGCCTGTTAGCACTGAAAGTTACACTTTGACTACTAAAGTGAAAGCTTACTACCCATCAATAGGTTTATGAGATAAGTCTTAAAATGTGGTGTCAAATGGATAAAACTCAGTTCAACAATGTCAAAACACAAGAAATTGTAGATGAAATGCATCAGCAAAAGAGGTCTTGTTTAACTTAGGTCAGGTTTTTGAGGATTAGTGTGGATAGAAGGAAGACTTAGTAAGAAAAATGAAGTGAGTCTACCACTAGCATCAAGCTTTACAAGTAGACAAAGGAGAGAAAATATTAAGATACAAGTTCTTCCTAAATCCAAGCTAAAAAAACTCTAAGAAAGTTATAACAAAACCACAATCAAACATCCATTGTAATACAACTACAAAATATCATTTGAATCATTCAATGATAGTAAAAATTAAGAGTGAGAGAGAGAGATAATATGGCAAGAGAGAAAACTGACTTCCATTAAACAAAATTTCATCAAGTCTGATACATCAAACCAGAGTAGACTCTGTTACATTAAAATCACCAAAAGAGTCTTTTACATAAACCATTCGAACCTACAAAATGTCTTCTAATGCTAATTTTATAGCCTAGATAGGGAAAAATAACATACAATGTGAGTTCATCCTCTAACATAGGATTATTTCATCTTAAACTGAGGTAATTACATTGGTACAAACTGGAAATAACAAACTGCTACAAAAAAGGCTAATGTTGGCAACTATCCTAACACCCTAATATTGCATAATGAGGTGTCCTTTGAGAGCATTCCTTTTGTTTCCAGGTATCCTCAAGCTTTAAACTGACCTTTAACAATTGTACCATGCTCCCCTAGACATCTAGTGATCATTGATCATCTTGAAACCATCAAAATAGGAGTTTGCAACAAATCTTGTAGCATTGACTGTATCAGCCAGTTCGCAGCGAAGTTTACAGCGTTTGACTTTATGAACTAGTTCACAGCGCCAGGTGCTGCAAATTGTCCTGTAGCTGCCCAATTAGTCTAGTTTGAGCCCAAAACACCCAAAAACTTTCCCCAGAGTTAGGTATGCCTATAAAAGCCTCATAATGTGGTGTATGAGTGAAAAAATCAATTATCGGCATTATACTTCTCCAAAATATTCAAAAATGCAAGGATAAGCACTTCCAAAACTAAGATTCTTTAAGACATTTCACTTCACTTCCTGAGTCTGGTACTCCTTTTGGTGGAAGCTTGGGCCAACGCATTCAAATTTCTCTTGGTTGACTCTTCCTTGAAAGGTTGAAACTCCATATTTAACCCCCTGATCTGACCTTGATAGGATAAATTCTATTTATATAGGATTTTAAGTTGCATGTGGAGAGGTCTAAATCTCTTAGCAATGAACTTGGCTTGTACAAGATTCTCACGATACATATCCATGAGGTCTCTTAACTTGTTATTTCCAACTAAATCTTCCCTTTTCAATTTAGCAATTTCATCTTTAGCTTCTCTAAGCTGTCTGATCATCCTTTTAAAAGTAGTTTTCTTTGGAGGGGTGGTTATATCTATCACCTCAATGTGTTTTTCAATAGCCACAGTTTTACCTTTTCTCTTGATGGGAGATTCCACTACATTCTTTTTTTCAATAATTTATTTCTTTGTTGATGACTTGGTGAAAGGCCTCCTAACTTTAGTTTCAACTACAACAGATGATGATGAGAAAAGTAACCTCCTTCCCTTTGTGCTTGTGGCTCTCCTTGATGGAATTTCTGCTAATTCTAGAGCTGGTTGGGGTGAAACTTCCCTTTGTAGAGAGTGATAAAATTCTCCTTCTCCTTCTTGTTCATTAGGAGCCTCATAATTTTTATCAATGTGTTTGTTCTTCCTCTTCCTACTTGTCTCTATGTGAACAATGTTATCATCCTAAAGAGGACTCTATACTTTGGATTGTGGAGTAGGAGAAACATTCAATTGCAAATGTGCAGAGGCAATGAACTGCTCCCAGTCAATGATTTTCTTCTTCAAATCCTCCATTAGAAGCATTTTAATCATCCCTGAGTGAAAAACACTTGTATCAACTACCTTGGACTTATCTTGGACTGTGTAAGCCATTTTTCCAATGCTTCTAAACAAATAGAAAGGAATATTCATGAGTTCTTTTCCTATGAAGTGCAACAAAAGTCTAATTTGGTACTGATAAATCATACTGAACCTTCCCTCATAGGAGAAATATATTTGGATCACCCTTAGCATCTTATCAAATCCTTCAACCATGTGGCTCCTAGGCACTCCATTTGATAGGTTATCTCCCTGACATTATGGTTTAAGAAATTCTTTAGAGAAGGATGCATTTAGATTCATGAACTTAAACCATCTTTCACCAGTATTTGGTATCTAAATAATTGATGCTATGGCTGCTCCAGATACCTCAAGTTCAAGAGTCCCCACCTTAGTTTTTGTTCCATCAAAATTCAAGAAAAATTCTCTAGCTACTTTAGGGTGCCCCCTCTGCATCTTCTGATAGAAATTGAAACATATCACTCTTTGGAAGACGTCCTTGATCAAAGGTTCAACAACAAACAACTACATGTCATAGGGTTCAGTCCTCACTATTCCCCCACCCTTGTGAGCCTTCTTCTACTATGGAGTATCCATTGATGTTATAGGAAGAAAACTAAAACATCAACTAGAGTGATGCAAGAGGAAAAACAGAAAGACAGAGGTCTTAGGATTTGGATGGATAATATTTTTCAAAGATGGTTTTTGTCTAAGGTTTTATTCTTCTTCAACATATTTGGCCTCCAGGCTTAATAAAGGACAATTGATAGTCAGTAAATGAAGGAAGACTACATAGGAAAATGGATATGCAAGTTGAAAGTTGTTGCAAAAATATTTTGTTGAACACTTCACCATCATTTTGCAAAACTCATTTAACTTTATCAACAAAAGACCCTTTTTTAAAATTTCCAAAGTAGGTAGAGTTGAATAAGAAAGGAAACTTGATGATAACCAATTGATGAAAGTTATGAGGTAGGTGAATAACAATGTTGATTTGTTTCATAGGGTTTGTAGCGCCAAAATAGGGGATTCACAACAGAATTCACAACATAAGCAACAAAATCCAAATAAGGGATAGGCAAGGTGGCCTGACAACAAGGTTTACTTAGTATTTAGTAAAATAGGCTGAGAGTGTTAGAGCAAGATTTGCCTCACCCTATGAAATCTTGCAGAGAGGGCCTTATTCCATTTCCCTATGTAGACTTATCTTCCCTGTTAATAAAATCCATAGGCAAAAACACAATTTTTTCCACTTGTACTCACCTTGCACACTATACAACAAGCATATACGTAGGTTGCTCCACTACAGGCCACGTACATCGATATTTGTGCCAGAAAATAAAAATTAAATGTTGGGTTTCCATGTCACGACAGGAGATCTCTGATCCTTGGCCTTCCATATACTATAAATGTTTCGTCTCGGCCCTTTAGTTCCATTTTGAAGGCTATAAATGGGCCAATTCTAAGCTATGGAAAAGGAGAAAGAATTCAACTTTGAGAGCAAATTTACTCTGGAGAAATTATTACTTCATATTGAGTCTGAATCCCTTTGTCCTTTAAGTCTAAACACAGTGTTCAACCCACAAGCTCTTCCCTTATTGATGGAGAACCTCATTGTCTCCCTTCTATGAGCTTGCCTTGATGGAGGATTGAAGTGGTGGAGGCCCAACTGGAAGGAACCTGGTTTCTCGGTTCCGAACCGTGCCAACAAGATAGTCTATAATATTTTCACTTCTGCTAATCATTTATTAATAGAAATACTCTCTTCCTGTCCAATTGATATCTTGCAAATATATGAGTTATTATCCATGGGCATGTTTGTTTTGTATATTAATGGATTATGCTATCTAATGTGCTAACCTTTTATATTATCACTATATGCTTGCTCTGCTTATTTGTTGAGAACTTGTTGCAGGTATAAACGTTTGGGTCGAAGTGCTCAATGATGGACATCATCAAACATCTAGACGAGGTAGGTCCCTTTCTTATCTCGCTTGCACATTGGTTTATATAGCATGTTGTTGGGATAGAGTTGATTTCTATATTCATATCTGTCCATTGTGGTTTACCCTAGCTATAGAGATATTTTCCTCGTAACAGAGAGCTCTACAACTGGATGAGAATTGTGACAATAGAGGTAAGATGGAGAGTTGGCAGTGTGGACCTAGGAGAAGCAATGATAGTAAACAACCTTTATTGTCCTTCAACAGAGCTTAAAATGATCGTAGAGTACCTAGAGGCAGAGGCTTCAAAATCGATATGCTTGATCTTGGACAAATCCACCTGCAGTTGGTCTAACCCCCAACCATGGATGATTTTAGGGGATAAATTTTGCTCATGGGCTAATTTTCCATGGTTTTTTCAAAAACGAGATTCGCTATTTTAAAAACGATTCACCCAAATTCTACAGGATAAAAATATTTTACCTTAAAAATCGCCAAAATTTTATAAAAACTATATATAATCCTTAGAAATTTGAATATTTTTACAAAAATATCACCAAACATTTACAGATGGCATATGAAGGATTAGTAAGATTCGCCAAGGTTTATACATTTTAAAATAAATTTCCATCCTTAAAATCATCCCTGCCCCCAACTTACTTTCGGAAAGTAGTTTGCATCAATTTCCGTAGCACCTGTCTAAAAATGCCAGTTTTTGCAGCACCGAGCTAGGAGCAATTTGAAATCTTGGAAAAACAGTTAGAAAAGCTTTAAATGATGAAATCCTAGATTATTTCCTTAAAAACATGAGTGTTGAAAACAAGGAGATCGACTGACAAAAAATCATAAGTGAAATTATGGCGATGAGAGAAAAGTGTACTTGACATGCACTGCGAAATGTCTGATAAGATGACAACATACAAAAAGAACCTGATTTGACCTTCTAACGAGTAGAGGGAGAAAGTGGAGGGGTTTTAGTACATCGTGGAAGTGGTGACATGTCAGGGTTTTGGTGGAGGCATAAGGACAATGGCTTGTCTAACCTTTTCATAAATATGAAGATATAAACCAAGGGTTTGGGCCAACATTAACTCTAAATTTATTTGTGATAAAACCTAAAAGACTATAAGGAAGAGGACAAAAGTAAAAAATAAACAACACTAAATATAAAAAATAGAAAACCTAAGGCTGAATTGACCCAATCAATTCCATGTGATAACATGGTCGACTAACCTCGACCTTCAAATTGTTGTCGATCTACCTTGAATCTCGACTTTCTATCGATCCACCTCGACTTCGATCGTCAATCGATTCATCTTGACTAGGATTTCACTGCAAAGAATATAAAAACCCAACAAATATGACATCAACCCTCTCTAGGGTGATGTTTTGGCACTTCTAGCAAGTTGTTGGGGCTGAAGGAGATAGTTCTAGGCCTCCAAAGTCCATGTGTCCTCAATACAAGGTCTTCGCCTGATTGCAAGGGATTTTTTCGTCAAAATTTCCAAGTGTCCATCATCACCACTAAAACCCTATCCCTAGGGTGACATCAAGCCCTCCAAATGTGACATTTTGACCTCCAAAGGTAAAACGTTGGGCTTGTAGGGGCTAGGTGAGGTCATCCAAGGTGTATCTCAATCCTCCAAAGGTTTTCATCATCATTCAGTATGTGGGTCATTGTATCCACTCTATGGGATTCATGCCCCAAGGAAGCCCAAGCTAGGCTTGTTCCTCCAAACTGTCCACCAAGCAAGGTCCTGCAAAGACAACGAATACGCCCTTCAAGTATCTCAATTCAAATGTATCATGATGAGTAAATCAAATCAATAAAAGATTCACCTAAGCATGTGCATAAAAAATCACCTCATCAAATTAAACAAGTTCTCAATTACCCTATGCAAATTACCAAGTTTAGGTATGGGAGGGTTGACAAAGGGGCCTTATTGGGTGAATCATTCCCTAAGTCAAGGAGTGTTTTCCAGGTGGACCCACTTCTAAGCCATGTGTATATGATGAAGTGGATGGGGGAAATAATTTTGGGCATGGGTTTCATGACATACAAGGGATCGTAGCGTCTCATTTATGAGTACCTTTGCAGAGGGTGTGATACACCTTCATTTTCAATGCATCCTTTTTCCAAGCCCATTTGATGACATTAATTAATTAAGGTCCAGAAAAACTAGGTACTCTCTATGGGGTAACATATATATTGGGGGGAAGTGCCACAGTTTCAATTGAAGGAAGATGGACATAGAGTTCCATGGGGGTAAATTCCATCTTATAACGCACTTGTGTAGATCCCTCCACAAGTGGGAAATTTATATACATGTGTTTTCTTTTGCAGGTCTTTGAATTTTAGGAGAAACATTTCATTGTTAGCAATACCTCTTTGGGTGAGCATATGGAAGGTTATGATTTGGATTTTATCTTTTTCTAGTTACATTCCCTCTAGGCCTTCAACACCTTCTTCCCATGAAATGAGGGACAATCCCTTCTTGGGTTATTACACCCAAAAATCCCAAAAGATAAGAAGGCGGGGAGATGGAATGTTGAAAGTGGTAAGTATGATTAGGAATGACACAATGACTTATCAAGGGGACATCCTAATAGAAAACCCATCCCTAGGGGTGACCACTTACTAGGGCACAATGTCAACCAACTAGGTGAAACAGGCCAGAGAACATAACTTCCAAGCATACATTACATAATCAAAAGTATCTTTAAATGTAACATACTCAAATGCCTCAAATATTGAAATGAAAGTCACCATAATACATGGCTTGTATGTCATGGAACAAAATACATTGCCTTTTGGAAGCAAGTTGGTGTGGTGGATACGATCATGATGAATCTGAAATATGTGGTGGTGAGGCGGGCCTCTATTTGTGCAAGTGGACACTGTCAACCATCTATCTCTCGGTACTCCATGTTTGCAACCTAAGGGCCTCGAGACATAATTTCCTTAGTTATCCCTTGGAAATGGGGATAACATCTAGCTCCTACTTGGGAACATTTACTCGCCATAGAGTGCATGAGAACCTCAACATCTTTTGGTTTGACATGTGCCTACACTATAACATAAAATCGTAAAAACTAGGGTGGCTCTACTCATCCTTTGTCCATATAATAAAAATCAAAATTTCAAAATTGACAAGTACTTTAGATTTTTTTTTTTCTATTTTTCATATATATGATGAAAGAGAAACATGTAAATCAATAATGCAAGTAGAGAAAAATGAAAATCAAAGATGAAATGAAACTAATATACTGTGAGAAATAAATATGCAAAATGAAAGAAAGAAATATGACCTACCTACATACATGGGGCCTTGAAGATTAGGTCCTGAAATGTCAGGTGAAGTTGTACAACTAGTGCAACCAACTGATCATATAATCAAGGTATCTCCCCCTATGCTTAGTCATGTAGTACAAAAAAGATAATTCAAGCATAAAATAGTCATAATCATAAGTAAGAATGTAATTAATCATAGAAAGAAACTCATGGAGATGGGTGGGAGGGAAAAAATCCCACTGGAGGGAATGGCCACAAGCCTGATCAATCCATCTCTAAATCGGTCTACCACGTATAGACGACAACTCGTCTTCATATTATCTTATAAAATTATTGCTCCGTGATGATTGAAAAAAGATAAGAGATCCCAAGAAAACCTTATGATTCCTCAGAGAAGAGGAAACAATATAAGAGACAACCTCAGATCCTAAGAAGGACTCTTTTCCCACATCCAAAACATGTTTCTTCTTCATCTGTAAATCCTTCTAAAGCACCCAAAGATGAAAAAACTATTGCACTATTGTATAAGTATTTGAATGGTCTAGAATGGACACATACTAGCATCCATCTAAATCCAGGGGTGAAGGTGGCTAAAAATTTTCATAGAACAAATCTATATCCCCAAAATGATATGCATCACAACTCCCAAATGATGGATGAAGATCACCCTGAGTATGTTTTGACAAGTCATCCTCGAATGGATAGAACAAATCTGTAAATATATGATCATCAAGATACCAAACATACAAATCATATACACATGGAGACGAATCTTCTAAAGATGACAACTCAAACTCTTTTGCTTGAGAGCTACCTTCAATGTTTTAAATATGATCTCCATAAAAAATGATTCAACCCACACCCCATCCACGTCTCCCAACATGTATGAAATCATCAATATGTTGATCAACCACATTAGAAGGGTCTTCCACAAGTCATACATGTCACTTATGATGATCATTTCTTCATATTTATGTGTAGGAGGAAAGTGAGGCAGGATAACTTCACCTTCATCAAGCGGGATAATGGACATTGATGTCGCATCTGGGTCTTCATCATTGAGATATTCTTGCCAGATTTCTTCATGTATATGTTCTTCTTCTGTAGTGGGTGGATGATACTCTTCTTTGGTTTTCCATTCCTCATTTGTTGTCTCGTCATCCACCATATATCCTTATTTACAAAGAGCACCTTTGAGCTCTTGGAAAGTATCTTGCAAATTCTGAGTAGTTGGCCAGCAATGACTGAGAAATTATTCAATGAACTTTGTAGAAGATGGGATACTTTTCAGATCACATGAGTGTGCAAGCCAACTCCTTTGACTTGATTCCAAAGATGATACACAAATTTTCATCAAAACATATTCATGGAGCACATTTAAGCTTGAAGCATACTTCATATAATTCATGACATGGGTGACTGCTAGAGCTGGATCACCATCAAATTTAGGGAAACTTACCCTTCACTCCATAGAGCAATGATTTGGATATCCAGGGATATTTTGAACATAAATAGAAGGATACACCTTATGTAACTCCCATGGTAATACTCATGATTCCATGGGTCCATTAATTAGGTTATTACCTCAATGGAGTCGCCATATGAACTTTATGAAAAGCTCATCAAAAATGGAAAAGGGAACTTCCCTCAAATAGAGTTTCTAGACAAACTTACGGGAAAAGGATTTGGGATTAAATCTTTCCAAAGTGTCGTTAGATCACGAAAGAGGATTCAAAATCCTCCCTGACAACAACATCGAAATGTTATTGCACAAACTATAGGTTGGGAAAATCTCGACCCAATCCATGAGATGGAGATAACTATGGGAGAGTATACCGAGTGTCACCTTAGATAAACCCCCCCTCACTTTAGTGAAGGAAAAATCCAAAAAGTGAGGGGAATCTCGAGTGACCCTAGGGGGAAATGATATGGAAAGTGAGGTTATGGAAGTGATACCCCTATAGGTCAATGATAGAGATGATGGAAGGCTTGAAAATGAGTCTTGTAGAAGCACACATGGTTGTCAAGTGATATATACCTGCAAAACAATGTTATCCCTTCCCAGAACAAGAAAAATAATGGATATATAAGCCTTTAAACCAATGGGAACAAGAAATAAACCTTTCTATCCCAAATTTTCAGAATTTATAGAAATATATATTAGAAGCACAAATTTACAATGGCTGCAAATTTAACCATCCAAAATCTAGTACAAAATATCATAAATAAAGCTAGCAAAGAATAGTCTAACTTCCAATGATTAAACTGAGATTTTGATGGTGATTATGGATGTTTATTAGATGTTATCAACAATTTATTATGAAATCCAAGTTTTTGTATCAAATAATTACTAAAATAGAAAAATTCAACCACAAAAATTAACAAGTAATCCATAAAAAAGATAGACAATGAGCAGTAGAACAAAAATAGACGTTTGCAAGTAAATTTCAGTAGTTGGTAAGTGTACAAGAAGTACAAGAGAGATATTTCTGCAGCCCTAATGGCTGTATGTTTAAGTTTATAAAAGAAGAAAAATTATTGGCCTAAATAGGATGCCCTTAGGGCATAAGAAAGCTTATAACACTAAGTAAAGATTCCAACTTGAACAAATTCAATATCTCAAAAAATCATGCATTCCAATGCAAGTATTTTATTTCTCCACTGCAATAAATGATTAGTTCCTTTTCAAATGGGTTATGTATTTCTCTTGTAATAGGTTATATCTATTTTCTCCCTAGGGGTGTAAACACTTTTATTCCCAAGGGAAAGTAAAATCTAAAAAATGTAAATCTAGGAGGGTGTAATCCCTTTTCCTCCTCCTGACAACCTTTGCAATAGATTCTTTCACAAAAAACATTGATAAAACTTAGTGGAGGGTGTATTCCCTTATACTCCTCCAAGGATATAGCCACTAAAAACCATGGAACAAGAAAGAAAACTAACAATATGAAGATTTTTCTTACCAATTCCAAAAACATATCAAGACAAACCCTAGTTGCAAAGTATTTTTCATCACCAAAGAAAGAGAAAGAACCTCCAAGAGATAGTGCACCACTCCACTCCACAATACAATATATAAACCATAGCACAAGAGAGACAAGATTAATTTTCCCAATAGGGGCGCAAATTTCAGCCAAGAATCCTCTCCAAGGTGGGAGAGTTATGATGATAACTAAAATAGAAATGGTCCTTATTTATACAAATCCTATCAAAAGTGTTTTTCCACTTAAGTTAGGGTTAACCAAAAAATAAGGGAGACATTTCCATTTATTTTTCCCCTTTACAATATTAATTTCAAATTTAACTTAAAAATTGCACACAAGAAACCCTAAATATGA
>JZKD02S1857109.1:985707-1000501 GCA_000966675.3 Picea glauca | reverse complement strand
TATTATTTACCTTTTAAAATCTCTTAAACCACTTTGACTACTTTGACCTTTTGGGGTTTCTAGATGACATATGAGGGTCCTCCAACTTCGTAAGGCCATAACTCTCAAACCATGAAGAGTTATGTGATGTTCCACATACCACCAGAAATGGAATGACATGTAATATGCATATAGAATAGTATTACTTGAAAATATATCAAAAATCATACCATTATCCATCAAACAAACTTGGGTCCATTACCCAAACCTGGGGTCTCCAACTTCACATGGCCATAACTCTCTAACCGTGACGAGCCATGTGACGTTCCACATACCACCGGAAGTGGAATTACATGTAATATCCATATAGAATATTATTACCTTCAAATATATTGAAACTCATACCATTATACATGAAACAACCTTTGGTCCATTACCCAAACCTTTGTGCTACCAAAATTCGCTACCGGAATTTCTTCAAGGGTTGACATCAATGACAACCAACCTTAATCAACAGTTAATACATTGTATTTTATATCTTTTTAGTGGTTAAAATATGATTATATAATGGTTTACTTATGACAGTTTGTGAAGCGTGATTCTTTAAGGACACTTACTATCTTCTTTTATTGGTCTGCATCTAGCCCATAATTTATATTTAGAAATTTCCCTGGACTAATCTCGTAGGGCATGGTATAATATGTGGCAGACTCATTTATCTCAAATACAAAAGATGTCAAAGACAAAATCGATGGGTCCAATTGTTCCTGAAATTCTTCCCCAAACTTGTACTCAAATAGGGGAAAAGATTGTGGAAAATCAACATGTGTGATAGCAAAAATAAATTGGTTTAGAACATTTTCTGGTGTGTGCTTCTAAAGTGCTCAGGAATGATCACTTGGAAACATGGGCTCTTCCCAATCCTCATTCTCATATGGAAATTCAAGCCACCATAGATTCTCCATGATAGGTTGAGTTGGTGGATATATGGTGAGATTCTGGATAGAGAGTCCATTTGAGATGGCCATTTCTCCCTCTCTATAGCCAATAAATGCATTGGTTGTGGCTAACCAAGGTCTTCCCAAAATAACAGGATGCCCTTTGGTAGGATCCTTTGAGTGGATGGAAATAAATTCTACTGGGTACTCCCATGAGGCTAAGAAGAGGTTTTAACTGTAATTCCTCCAAGGTAGTAACGTTCATAACATTGATGGTTGCCCCTTGGTCTATGAGAGTGTTTCTGATGGAAACCTCATTAATGGTTATGGTCACTACGGGGTTTCCTGGATTCCCATATTTTATGACCTTAGGTTGCTATAATATGTACTCAGAAAGTTCTCCTATCAAATGTATTGTTGGAGGATCCTTCTTCTTCCTTCTTGGCTTCTTAATACAGAATTCTTTGACCACCCTACTATAGATCTGAATATCCTTAATGGTTTGTAGAAAGGGAATTTTGACACAGATATTCTTCAATTCATTCAAGATGTAAAATTCCAGTCGAGTGGTAGGTTTCTCTATCAATAATATTTCTGGATAAGGAGGGGCCTTTGTAATTTGTGAAGGTTCATTTTGGGGAAGCTTGGGTTCCTTGTCCTTATAAATAATAACATCTTCCCACCTAGTGTCATCTGAGAGTTGTTTGGGGGATCCCTCTTCTTCTTCTTCCTATATGACTATTGAAGGCCTCTATCTGTCCAGAACTTTTCCCAACCTTAGTTGAATCTCCTGCAATGAAACAATAGAAATAACATACGTCGGGAAGGATTGCATCTCAACATTGTGAAGAGGTTGAGTGGGTTTTTTATTGGAATTGGGAACTAGTTGTGCCGATAGTAATGTCGGTCTTGGGGAGATTGTATTATGGTATTGTTGCACTTGTTGTGGAATAGGAGGTAAAGGTGGTGGAACAAAACCTGGCAAAAGTTGTGGGATGTTCGGTGGAAACTCAGGGTAAGGATGGTTTGGCATAGGGACAAGTGGAGCTTGAGGGTTTCCTTGGTTATTCCCTCCTCTCCATCCTTCAAGCCAAGGATGGTGATACTATGTAGACCAGTTTTTCCAACTTGGTCAGTTCCATTGTTGTGGTTGTTGATAATAGGGTGGAACTTTAGGCTATAGATCTGGATATGTAGGTTGATTCCTAGGCTGGCATGGCCTCATAGGTGCATAAGAGGACTCCCCAGGATCCCCACTTCTATAGATGGATAACAAACTGGGCAATGATGTACACTTTTTAGTTGAGTGGTCCTCAGTGTAGAAGCCACAAAATGAAATATTATCTAATGGGAATTCCCTTCAGGAATGCTCCCTCTCGCATCTTGGGCAAAATATGTTCATTGCTGCATTTTCCTCCTCCTGATTCTTTTTAAACTTTAGGGTGTCCAACTGGGAACCTATTGTGCTTAAGATATTCGTCTTTATGTTCTCTAAGAGGTTCCCTATCTCTACCCTTGTGATACCACCTGAACTAACTGGTTTTAGGTTTCTTCTATAAGGATCCTGAACATTCTTCCTTGTTTTAGCTCTACTCCTTGAGTAATTCTTACAAATTTCACAGATTTCAAAAAATGGTTTATGGGAGATATCACATGATGCCATCAGATTAAGTATATCTAGGTATTCCTCTGAAATCCCTTTAAGGAAAATATCCATGACAGCATCATCTGGAAGGTCATGGTACTTTGATTTCTGTGAGATATAAGCAAATTGTTCCATATAATCCTCAATATTCTCGTCCTCTAACTGTTGGATTTTGAAAATATCATTACGAGAATCCTTGGACTTGTAGTAGTCTTGGTATTTATTAAGAAATATATATTTCATGGCTTCCCAAGACCTAATAATGGACTCTCCCAACCCCATGGACCATCTTAGTGCAGAGTCCTTAAGGGTGGCATGAAAAAGTTTTAGTTTATGGGCATCTTGTAAGTAATTGTAGCTCCTACACAAGATGTTGAACTCAAATAGGAAGGTATACAAGTCTTCACTTCTTTTACTGTAAAAGGTGGGTAGTGTCGGGAGTGGAATATTTTTCATATTGACATTCTGTGTGGTGTCCAAAATTGGAAACTCGAAGGTGGTTTTGGTTTGGTTTCCAACTTCTTCTCCCTCCTTGTGTCTTGCATTGTTGTGATCCTCCTGCTCATCCATACTGGTTTGGTTTCCAAAAAGGGAGTACCTAAATGGTTTTATCCTTGAAGATTAAAGAAGTATCCCAAGGTTCTTTTCTAAGAAAGGTATCCCTTTGATGGGAAGGGTTTCCTACTTCTTGGATGTCTAGGACTCTACTCGAGCCAGTTGAAACTGTTGGTGCTAAAGTTTTTATTTCAACTTGGGAAACAATTATATTGGATGAACTACCAAACAAAGTATTTACCATTTCAGGGTCAATGATGTCTACAAAGTTAAGGTCTCCTGATGCTGGTGAAAAAGCAAAGCTTGTGTTGGTTGGTTCTACAGAAGGCTCAAGTGGTCTTTCCTCCTGTCCCACTATTATTGATGCTTCAATTTTCTGTTCTATAGTGCTCCCTGTTTTGGTCTCTTCAGAGACTGCTTTAGCTCTTTGAGTTGAGATAACCCCTACTTTTTGGTATTAGTCTACGAAGTTTATGAGTGGAGTGTTCCTTCCCGTAAAAAGTTCAGAAGGAACCTTGGTCGAAAATTTTGGTTTGGTTTTAATGTATCTTCCCTTTGGGTCCCTAGGTTTGTTCATGAAAGAAAACAAAAAGAAAAACTACCATTGGGTTTGGTGGAACCTGCTATAATAGATGCGCAGGTTCTTACCTCTCGTCTTAAAGTTTCCCCACCACCAAAATAATGCTAAGGTTCATAAATGATCTATCTCCTAATTATTTCCTACCTTAAGAAAAATCCCCGACAACGGTGCCAAAAATGGCAGGTGTTCTGTATGCACTAAATCCCTCAATTAAATTGTCAACCCGGGGTAAGTAAATTTAGAGTTGTAGCACTATATGTGCCAAGGAAGAAAATATAGAGGAAGTATGATCTAACTAAGGATATGGTATAACTAAGGGTTAATCTACTTAAGCAAATACTATTGATTAGCAAACCCTATTAAAGAACTTGAACTATTTACCCTAAGCATCTTTAAACAATGGATCGATGGATTATTCCTAAAGAAGAAAATCAAACCCTACTTTGAACAGGTTAATCTATTCAATCTAAACAACAATAGTAATTAAATTACTTTGATCTTTTATCATTAAGAAAATAAGCATTCAAACAACTAACCTATCAAAACTTATTCAACAAGTAAAGTCATCAAAACTATTCAACAAGTAAACTCATCAAAACTATTTAGCAAGTAAAATTTATACTTAAAACAAAACTCATAATCATTTCTAATCTGAAAAGGAGAAATATTAACCTACTTAATCAAAAGCATCATGATTGTATTCGGAAATTAATCAAAACTACTCTTAATTTGCAATAACATGAAACTCAAAGGTGTTGATTATGTCTTTGGTGCCTAATAACATCACGATGGCATCTGACGATTAGTGATAATTCAAGAGGAATTAATTCAATGTTGACTTCTACAAAGAAATGAAAAGTATGAATCAAGCAATCTAACGAGAGCTTAGTCATCATAGAAGAAACATTAAATATCCTAAAAACCCATGTGATCTCTCAATTTCATGCATGAATCATTGATGATAAGAAAACACTCTTATACTTAATTCAAATGCACTCTTATGCTAACTCAAGTAAATTTTCCATATTATAAACTTATGATGAAAAGATTAATTCAAATTCAAACTTCTAATTAAAATCACAACTTGAATATAAAACTGAGGTTTCATAAATTAAACTAAGCTAATCCTATTATTAAAAACTCAGATTGCAAACTAGAATGCTTGTAAAAATATAATCCAAAATCTACTTCTATATTAGCATACTAAAACAAGACTGATAAGAAAAATAGATCTATGAAAGCATAAGTAAACTGAGAATTAAATCAACTAATAAAACTTGCAATTATTTATCCATCGAAGCTACAAAAGAAACTATATCTTAAACTAATACTCTGTTCTAAATACTACTCTGTTTCAACCTGCAGAAATCAATTTAACTTTTAACACACCAAATAAGTTAGTAGCTTGCAAGCTAGTCACTAAGAAATAAAAGAAACATCATAATAAATAACTATCTCCTACAAATAACCTGCAAAAGGGAAATTAAACAATTAAATTGTAAACAACAAATACAACATGTAGAATTACAAAATACATATAACAGAGAAATAAAATGAATTATAACTACAAAACTGAAATACACAATCTATTTATCTAATTATTCACCCAGACCACTGGTGGCCCCCCCAGCAGGTTGTGGCTAATCCTTGACAACAAATCACAAGCTCAAATCAACACAGTTATGTCATTAACTTAAAAAACGCAGTCTCAACACAAGTTTGCAGAGATGTCTCAATTACACAATGAAATGTATTCTAACAATTCTTGTCTTTGGTTTGGACACTACTGGTGGTATTTATAATGATTACAGTTCGAGAGGTTGACCTCCTCTAAAAATGGTAATTTCCATTAAATGCACTCTAACGGTCTTTGGCTTCTAGAAATTGAACGAGCCACTCAACGATTAGAATAACTGCTTAATCCAAGATGTCAAGAGCTCAGTAGCTAGAGGCCACGAGGGGGCACAAAAACCAGGTCACCGATTCTCCCAACACAGGTCACCAATACGCCAACCTCCAACTCACCTACGCTCCAAGTGTTGGATCATGTGCCGGATGAAGTCTTGGATTGGGTGCTGGATGAAGTGTTGAACGAGCTACCGGATGGAAAATTGGATTGCAAATTCTCCCTATGATACATAGATCACGCATTAGATCCTCATAATCATCAAATCAAACTGAATCTAATTCAAAACCATTGCAAAACATCAATTGTGCATACCTATTATAAAGCCATGATGAATTGATACAAAATCCTTCGAAAACTTCTTCAAAATGGTCGATAACATATATAATACCGGTTCAAAAAGGATTCAATCATCACCACAAAAAAATCAAAACACGATCCCAACACATATCTTTCATCATGTTCTGCATAGTTTCCACTTCAGTGTGCATCAGTTAACTTGTGGTAAAACATGTATACATCTCGTTAATTTACTAAGAATTTGGAAAACATTATGCATAACCACTATCACCTACTCCACACTCCACTACACATTATTACCACTTAGAAAATACCATCACAACTACACACTAAACCTTCCATTTTCAATTCACCAGTCATAATGAAAATTATACTCTGATCATAAGACCAAGGAATGAAAAGGAAATATGTGGTATACAAATAAAAAAACAAAGAAACATCTATAGTGTTTTCTCCTTGTACACCATAAAGCATTCCTAAGTCATTTGAATGATTCTAATTAAGAGGATGAAGTCATGGTTTCCTATTCAAGCAAATAACCACATGTAAATCTTGGTCTTATAATGAATATAAGATACAGATTATAAAGGTGTCCAAGTTCATACAACCACCATCCCCATCATTTCAAATTCTCCACACTCATACCTTTCACTATCAACCTCTGATAACCCATCCCTTGCTTTTCCTCCATTTTCATGATAATTTTGTTTCTCTGTTTTAAATCAATCTATGACAGTATAATCAGTTTCCATAGTGTCACTCCACAAGAACCAACACCTACATAAAGAAACAATGTCACATAAATTTATAAGTAGATTATCATGAGTTCACCTAATTTGCATGAGGACATGCAAATTCTTGGGTTTGGGGGTGTGTTGAGCTCCACTTTTGCCATGTTTTCCACTATACAAAACCATTCATTATTACACCTTTTCCCGCATTTCATTTTTAATACACACCATAAACCCTAATTAAATTCCATCATTCGTCATTTTATCTAGTGTGGTTAATACATCGTTTTTTCTATTTTTTTAGTGGTTAAAAGATGATTATAGCATGGTTTACTTATGACAGTTTGTGAAGTGTGATTCTTCTACTAGCACACTCAGTATTCTTGTACCACAACAACAGTTCAACATTTCCACACCAATATTGTCATTATGATAGATGTCGTTGTTTAGCATAATCATGTGCTTTGAGGCAAAAATCAGAAACATGGGTTTTCTCCATAGCGATGTCGACATTAGTTGTTAGCATAGGTTAGAATAGGCTCCAATCCTGCATTTCTTGTGGTTGCATCTCTAAGTTTACAAACTCCCGATCGATAATTTAATGTTGATATTAATGCATATATTTTACCCAACACAAGCCAATGGATGAAAGCTTCTTTCTTGGAGCTATTTTCTTTTAGAATTTCAAGTTAATCTTATAAAATAAATGAAACGAGCAATTGACATAATTACCCATTTGAGAAAATTTTGCAACATATCTAGGTATATTCTTTTCCAAGATGGTGACTTTGCTTGAGTGTTCCAAAGTAAAATGATGAAGAAAGAAGTGAAAATAAGCTCTTTTCAACAATTAATCCTTAATAAAATGTCATCTTTAACCTACAACATGCAGTAAATATTGAATTAATTACCAAGTACCTTGACATGTGCTCAATATTAATTATAATAAATGTCAAAATCTCATTGAGAGTGTTTAATAACACAAAATTGATATGTTGGAGCAGTTTTGGAGCTCGTAAAGTAGTTTTCAAAGCCATTTTCTTATTCTATGAAAGGTTTTTATCATACATGTGTCAACCTATGGGTGATTTTGGAGGGTATTCTTGTTTTTATCCATCGGGCGCTTCTACCTTCAAAATGCATTGTAATTTTCTAATCATCATACATCTCCACCATTGCATATTTTAGACTAAATCAAATGCTTTTCCCTCCAAAATAAATTTCTTCCATCTAATTTATTCACATTATAGCCATTTGATATTTTAGGGCATAGAATCTTTGCTAACACCTGATTTCTTTACTCTATGAAATTAATCTACATCATCCGATGTCACCAAATGTATGTCGTCCAATATTTCAGAGTTTATTAACTCTATTGACTAACAATCATTTCTCCCTCCATTGGAAATGAAATATATGTTGTTAGATCACATCTACAAAAGATTTCATTGTCGGATCACAACCAAATGAAAAATAAAACAAGAGGAGTGGCAGAGCATGAAGTCCCTACCTTTAGGGAAGGGATGCCTAATGAAATAACATGTAAAATATGTAGAACATGTTAAAGATGCAGTAGTTGATTCTCTTAAAAGAACCAGAAAAATCCCTTCGAGTTGGATATCAAGCCTAAGATCTCATGGGAATGATGCTTAGTCCCTTGCTATTTATTTTCCTAAAGAAACGTGGCTAGTGTTTTCATCATCATTATTGGTGTTCAGATTGTTGTCATGAGATATGGAAAATCTATTTGCAGAATAACACTCAGTAATTGCTAACCCTAAGTGCCATTGCTTGAAGCTTGGATGATCTTGTTTGAACTTGATTGCATCAATTCAATGGTTTTTAGATTCATTGAATTTTCCTAATCCCTACTACGTAGTGAAAGAATCTCCCTATTCTATGAAAACAATATACTATGGGTTTAGTTTGATCGATTTGATGGATAAAGATGAGAAGAGAGGAGAATCCCAATTAACTTCGTTGCACATTACCCGAAGTTGCCACATCACTGTAGTGCTTTTTACCACCGAACATCTGATGTTAAATCATATGTCAAGACAACTTAAAAGTTCCCAATGAAATAGGGTTAGAGCCTTGGGCTACTATTATAGAACCGTAACAAAACAAGTAAATATATACATCATTGTACATTCCATGTATAAATTATGACATAGTGACATGCTATTAAAGGAAGAAAGCTACTTTCAAAGGTTCTACCAACTAATAATCGACGTTGTCTAACTGTTTTATGAAATGGATTTTTTTTGTCGGAATCCAGCGACATAAATTTGAATGAAATCACTATTTTTTGTTGTTTAAAATCTGTTTATGAATGCAGAAATGGATTCAACATGCTGAAAAATCCTTGGGGCACTCCGATTATATAGAAGTAATCACTCAAATCTACGGATCTAACAATTTCATGCCATATTTCGGTAAAATGTCCCCAAAAAATATTGCAGAAAAGGATTCATTTCCATATAACCTTTAGACTACGACCTAGTAATCAATTTGTTTCTTGCATATTGGTCAATATAGAGGGAGGTAACTGAAAAAGGAAATCCTTAAGCCCCATGCACTAACAAAATCATTACATGGTGCTTAAATATTGTAGGATAGAGCCTTCTAACACCTCCTTTCACTGTCAACCCAGTGCATATACGTTCTCCAGTGCATATAACTTCTCCGACAAACTTTACAATAGTCAATCTTAAGGGTTATGTAACCCGGTTAATGTGTCCGAAAGTACACAACTGATGGGTCATGGAAGATGGACCCATATGTACCAATTGTATATATACTTAGTATATAGTATATATACCACCGGTACATATGGGTCCATCTTCCATGACCCATTGGTTGTGTACTTTCAAACAAATTAACCAGGTTACATAACCCTTAAGTTTGACTACGATAAAGTTTGTCACATAAGGTATATGCACTGGGTTGACAGTGAAAGGAGGTGTGTAGGATGCCCCAACTAACACTCTATCATTTTACCTTGAAAATATAGGGTTAGCCATAAAAATTCTCACTATCCAGTACTTTTCCTCACTGTCCAGTACTGCTCAAGATAGGATTGATAGAATCTTGGTAAATTTATTGTTTAGTTGATTTTGATTAGTTTTATGAAATCATTTGTCTTTATAGTTTTTAGTATGTTTGATTTTCCATCGTTCTGTTTAGTTTGAATGTGTTTTGATTTCGTTTTCTCCTTAATTGCATGACTACAAAGCATGAAATTGAGGATTTTCTCGTGGAAATTGCTTGGTGAATTATTTACCATCATACCTCCCCCACTTTGATCGAAGATTATTTCTCATACTTCCTAGACATATATGAAAGAGGAAACTATCAGGGTTATGATTTATTAAAGGATGGATAACTTAACATAATATATGACAAGCCTTTATATTGCTTGATTCAAAGTTCATTTTACAAGGGATTGTGTTAAACTAATAAGTGACCCTTTTTAATACTTAATATGAGTGAAGGTTAGGCAAAACATTGTTTTTGGGCATGTTACACTAATTCGATGAAGGGGTCACTGGTAAACCTTCATTTAAACTATGAGATTAGGTTTTTGTATGGGTTTTTGCCTTGCTCGGATATTTGCATGATCATATCTGTCATTTGGATCACCAAACCCCTATACTTTGTCGTGCCCTTCGATTATTCCCCTTTGCCTCGGCCCAATATTTTGAATGACTATGAAATCATTTCCATAACCATACCATCATCCATGATTCGGGATCAAGGGTTCATGGTAGATTCTAAAGAGTACATGGGTCATTCAATATTAAACCCTCCCGTCCTTTGTCATTTGGGAAATTATCAAGGTTTTAAGTATTGGATAGTTCCAGGTCATCGTGGATTCTTCCAATGTTTAGTTATCATTGTTGGGATCATGTATGACATTTCAGATTTTTCTGGTTCTTATGGTTTTCTTTTACTGTGTATGCAATATTATTTCTTTATAAAAGATAGTTTGTTTTCTCTTAAATTTGTCCTAGTTATTAACCTTCCCACAGAGGTGAGGGAAGATCCGAATGGACTACAGGCATTGCTCACCTGTGATGATGTGATTGATATGATCTCCCAAGTGGGGTGGTTATGGTTTATACAATTATTTAGAGGGTTCAATATTGAAGTAGCTAGATATTTCACGAGGGAATCCGATGGTGCTACGGTTAATATTAGTTATATCTAGTTTCAAGTGGATGAGGAATTCATTACTTAGGCTATATGTATTCCACAATCAGGGGAGAAATGGTTCAAGAATATGAAAGTTAAATACATTCCCTGGAAATATTTTTTGGTATCCAAGCATTCTTTATACCACATCAAAGGTATGTCAATAGACCTTTTCCAACAAAAATGGCACAACCTTCTCTTGGTTATTAAACAATTTGTAACGTGTGAGGGGAATTATTGTAACACCCCTGTTTCCCCCAACTTGTAATTAATCGTTAATTATAATTACCATGATATGGAATGTGAAAAATGTAAATTTATTATTGTTTAGATTAACAATGACTGACCGTGGGGGTGAAGCCTTGAATTATTGGCCATGATATCACTAGAGGAAAGAATGGGAAAACTATAAAAAAGGGTTCATTATATCAAATGACCCCAAATTTCCCCTTGATGGGAATAATAAAGCTCCTCCGGATCCCAAGGAAAATAATCAGTTAATGAAGGAAGAACTGGTGGTTGAACCATCAACCACCCCCATGAATGGAAGCATGGTTTGACGGAAGAATGTCAGCCCGAAGTACCACGGGGTCTAGAAAACTAGGATAACCTGAGTTTCCTTCTAACAGAAGGAACATGATAGAAAAATAAGGACCTTCCTAAGTAGGGTGTGCATGCAAGGGGATATGCCCATGCAGATGGTTGTGAAGAGGTGCATGAGGCTCTACAGAGAGCAGAAGAGACCCCAGATAAGAGTGCATGCAAAGAGGGGAATACATGACCCAGACATGCAGAAGAAAAGAGGAATACCATGAGATTGATGCTGAGGAGGAATCTGATAAACTTTGCAGAGATCGTGACAGGGAAATAACCTCTGAGAAACTGCAAAAGTTCCCTAGTGATATCATGGCTTAGCACGGGGGTGGCCAGAGCACTAAGAATGAATGCCTCTGATTCTATGGTTGGGTGGAAAGGAAAACACCAATAGTCAGTCGGTTGGTGATCAAATATAATATATAAGTGTTTTTATTCCCTGTTTGATATAATTGAAATGCATGATTTTATTATCTATATATGTGATAATTTGTGCCCTGCGTGAAATTGATTATAATGGTATTTACTATACTTCTGTAAAATATTTCATTTGAATGGTTGTAAGGAAACAATCTTGGCCTATGGTCTGGTTGGAAAACCTTCAAGGTGTTTTCCCTGAGGAATCGCCTCATAGTTCCAAAATTGGAGTAGAATTTATGGGACTTTCACAGTCTCGTTGATTTCTAGAGATTTACTTGTTCCTGAATTAGAACTTATGTCCAGTGACTAGAAGGTGTACCCTTCATCGAGTCTCCCAAGAGACCACGGGATTGTGCCCCTGCCTTGATCAAATATTGGCTAAGAGCTGAGCGTAGCCCCTATAATTTGATAAGGTTCCATATGACCCAGGGTTGGAAACCCCACGCTAAGCCTGAAAGGAGTGAAGCTACTCTAGCTTTGGAACTCTAGAAAATTCAGATCTCCAGGGTGTTGTGACCTTAACCAAATCTTGGCCAAGAGATATGAATGTAGCCTTTGGGGCTTGACAAAGCTCCATATAACCAAGGCCTAGAAACCTTGGGTTAAGTTTGGAGGGAGCTAAGTGTTCAAGACTCCTGGAGTCTGGAACCCTGGGGAAATAAGTATTGTAAAGACCAAATTATGCCAAAGATGACCTATCGAGTCGATGGATTAATGGTGGATTGACAGTTGGAGGTTATTTACCCATTACCATGGGACTTGTCCCCACATTAAACCCCGATCCACTTACCGATCGCAAAGTAACGCGAGCTGTAGATATAAGGATTCTCGGGAATTTCCCTGACCATTAGATCTACAGAGAGGTCAGTCAGACATTGACCTTGTAACACACCCACTATGGCATAATACATTTTTCACCTTTTCTTGAGGGACAGAATTCCTGAAGTCCTACGGTGGCTTAATGCAGGCTATCTCTTCCCTTTTTCCACCTCCATGTGATCATCAGTTATGACCACCAGACAAACAACTAGGCACCTTTTCGCAGTTCGCAACTTAACAATATAAGTGAGTCAAGTCTTTCGACTCTACAAACCCTGAAATGTCAAAATGTAGAACCCCAAAAGGGCTGGCGAGTGATAAGCTCCCCACTTGGGTCTTGTCCATGTGACCCTGTTCCATGATCGTGCACTAAATCGACAAGGAACTTACCATCTTTTTGCGATTCGTGGAATTGCGATGCGATGTCTCTTCCTCTCCCTTTCAAATCCCCAAAACTCCGTAATCTCCGAAGTTCGCCTCCAAAGGGAGATCAACAGCTATAAGCCTCCCTCGATCCGACGGTCTTGGCCGTATCGGGATTTCGGAAATCAGGAGTTTGAAATACAAGAGAGTCAAGTCTTTCGACTCTTCAAACCCTGAAACCTGATACTCGAGTTCTTGTATGAGATCCAAAGGCTCTCGATGTCTTGGATCCAACGGTTCAGATCTTTTCAGAGTTTCATGAACCAGGAGTTCATGATGCAATGACTCCAAAACTCTTATCACTCCAATCCCTGAATCCCGATATGGGGATTTGTGTAGGAGATCAATGATCCTCGAGGATTTGGATCCAATGGTCCACAGGATTTCAGAGCTTTCCCCGAACTCTGACCGCTCACCACGCGTCTCCTTCGATGGAAGATCTAGATCCTTTTGGGACTCCTCCTTTCTACCACAGAGCACATCGGGGTTTCAAGTACTAGGGTTTCGTGACTTGCGAAGAAAAGGGTTCTTTCCCTTTGGTTTCCTAAGTGCCAAAATGTCGATCGACAGCCATGTGTCCCTCCGATGGATGGTTGTGACCTTTACCCACGATCAACCGTTATTATCTTTTCAGGATGATCAATAGTCACAATCAAATTTCTCAAACTTATTCACACTTAAAACTATTTCGAGGTTTTGGTTATCGGTATTTTGTGACTCACGATGACCAGGGTTCTTGCCCTTTGATTCCCCAAGTGTTGAAATGCCAAAACGCTTACCGACCGCCACGTGCCCTTATAAAAGGATGGTCTAGATACTCCCACGGACCTTGGGGATCTACGATCCTAATTTCTTCTCTACTCATGAATATAAAAGAAAAGGGTTGAGGAATTTAACACCCTCATGTATTCCTCCAATCTAACGGTCACGATTGACCTTAGACCTTTCGACAGGACCTTGTCCATCAATCGATACTTATCCACACTTTAAACTAGTTTGGGGTTTTGGTTGTCGAGATTTTGCGACTCGCGATGACCAGGGTTCTTTCCCTTTGATTCCCTGAGTGCCGAAATGTAGAAACAATTACCGACCACCACATGCCCTTATAAAAGGATGGTCCAGATACTCTCATGGACCTTGGGGATCTATGGTCCCGATTTCTTCACCAGTTACGAAGATAAAAAGGAAAAGGGTTGAGGCATTAATGCCCTCATTTCTTCCTCCAATCTAACGGTCGTGACTGACCTCAAATATTCCAACAAGATCTCATCCGTCGATTGATACTTAACCACACACTATCATTTTAGGATTTCGTAAATCGGGGTTTTGGGACTCACGAGTACAAGAAAACTTGAACCTAGATACTCCAGGTGTCGAAACTCCGAAAACTCTTAATTTACCCCCACGCTAATAATTCAGGATTTTTCAAGTCGGGATTTCAGTACTTGCGAGTGCAAGGGGACTCGCCCTTGGGTACTCCGGGTACCAAAATGCCAAAATGTTGGGATCTACGAGAACCATTCTTCCTCGCACATGATGGCTAAGACTTGTGCCACCAAATACTCCTTCAGGTTCTTGGTAAGCTTTCCAGAGAGGGTATCTCTGTAGAGAGATCTATTGCGAGTATTCCTAGAGATGAATAAGGGCATAGATTTCCCGAAAGCAGACTTGAAGTTTGAATTAGTTCAATAAACATATATATAAATATAT
>JZKD02S1857109.1:927920-947201 GCA_000966675.3 Picea glauca | reverse complement strand
ACATATGAAATCTTTCATATAAACTAGGTTCTCCCTTTTTCTTCCCATGCTTGCTGGGACCCTGAAATCCTTTGGACACATCCTCGCCTTCAATGGATAGTCCACTAAGCTAATGGATTTCCTTCGCATGAATTGGATATCTTATATCCAACCACAAGATTTTGTGGTGTACCCTGCTAATGATGAACTTGGTACATCTCGCAACTTCTCCAGTGGTGTCAAAAACTGACAAATCCATGAGGTTCATAATAGTAGAATTAAAAAGGTTGATGAACTCCGGATTTGGCACAAACTGTATTCCTCCCAACTCTTCTGGAGAGACACTCCAGAATATATCGATGTTCATCTGCAGGAACAAAACCTATTCTGTCAAGTCGAGGTCAAGGAGTTTGAATTGCTCTACCTTCCCTTTGAGATCACCCATGATCTCAACTCAGGGGTCACAGGGCTCATCCGACACTGCATCCTTAGAAACTACACTTCTGTTCCATGTAGCTCTCGACATGGTAATTCTAAACTATCAACAAATTCAACACAATAACTGGGATTTGGTATCTGTTATAGTGAGATTTGCCTCACCATTGCTATCTTGCACAGAGGTCCTTTTTCCATTTCCCTATGTAAACTTATCATCCCTTTTTTGATGAATCCAGAGCTAAAAATATATATTTTTCCACATATACGCTCCCTAACTGCCTTGCAAGATGCGTATATGCTTGCTTCTCCACTACAGCTCATGTAGATCAGGATTTGTGCTAGAAAATAAAAAATGAAGTTGGGTTTCCATGTCACAACAGAAGATCTCTGATATTTGGCCTTCCATATACTAGGAACGTTCTGACTCGGCCCTTCAGTTACATTCTGGAGGCTATAAAAGCACAATTTTGAGCTATGGAAAAATAAGGAGAAAGAATTCAACTTTGAGAGAAAAGTTACTCTAGAGAAATTACTTCATATTGAGTCTGCATCCCTTTGTCCCTCAAGTCTAAACACATTTTTCATCCCCCAAGCTCTTCCCTTATTGTTGAGAGGACCTCATTGCCTCTTTCCTATGAGCTTGCCTTTGGTGAAGGATTGAAGTGGTGGAGACCCAGTTGGAAGGAACTTGGTTTCTTGGTTTCAAACCGTGCCAACACAGAAGTTTGTAATGTTGATACTTTTGTCGATCAATTTTTAATAGAAATACTCCTTTCCCATCCTATCAATATCTTGCAAATATATGATTATTATCCATGGGCATGTTTTTAATGTTTATTAATGGATTATGATATCTGATGTGATAACTCATTTTATATATTGTCACTATATACTTGCATCGCTTGTTTGTTGAGAACTTCTTGCAGGTGTAAATCTTTGGGTCAAAGTGCTCAATGATGGATCGACATCAAATGATCATACCGAGGTAGGATTCTTCCTCGCATTACATATTATTTAATATAGAAAATGTTGGAATTTAGTTGATTTCTGCATTCATACCTGCTTGTTGTGGTTTATCCTTGGCCATAGAGAGTTTTTCCCTTGTAACAGGATCGTGACTAAGGGCCAAGGGATTGCACAGGCTTGGGCACAATTCAAAATTCACAGGGCACTAAGTTTTCTCTGGGAAATAATGCATCTTACACCGAGTTCATAGAACCTTATACTCGGGCTTAGCTGGCAAGTTTTGTAATAACTGCTAAGGCTATTCATCATTAACCCTATAGATGCAACTTGGATCTGAGTTGTCCAACAGGACTGGTTAATGGGGCAAATCTATTGGGTGATCTTGGCATTTACTCAGCAAGTTGGTTAGAGACGTGGTCAATTCCATACCTTACCATTTAATGGATGGGAATCCTGGCATGAATACCGATGGCATATTTTCATATCACGACTTTATGGTTTAACATAATTCAGACGGGTTACTGTAGAAGTAATAAAGGTTATGATTGGATAGGGTTCGTGTGGCACATGGACTAGGATTGTGTCCAGGTTCTCTCTCCCTCTGACCACAAAGGGGTCCCCATCACATTTAATGATTGTCATTAATAGATTAGTGGATCTTCTGATCCTATGCTGTTGAGTAAGAAATTCTACATCAAAACAACACTTAGACAGAAAAATGAACTATATGTCGTGGCACAACAATGCACTCTTCGACTTTATTAACTGAATTCACATAAATTGAAAAAATACTCAAATATAGCTACTATACATGCTCCTTTGGACTAGATAAAAAATCCTTTATCTCAATTCTAAGACATATAGGGTTTCATGCGAACGCCATTCACCCATCCTGGCCGAAGTATCTCATCTAGTTGTGCAAGTCTAACTGCTCCAAAAGGTCGGATATCCGCAACTATAAATGGTCCCAACCAATGCATGCACAACTTGCCTGGATGTTTCTAGTATCGATTGTCATAAAGTAAGACCTTATCTCCTTGCAAAAATGCTTTAGTATTAATGTGTCTGTCATGACAAGATTTCTGCCTTACTTTCTCAATTGAATGATGAAAGTCTACTAAAAACCTGGTCTCTTCAAGTTCCTACAATTCCATAAGCCTCTGTGCAACTGATTCATCCTCCTAAATGTGTGTAATATGTGCAATGTACAGAATCAAGGTAATGAATTATGCAGGTACGATAGCCTCTTTCCCATAGAATAGTTGAAATGGAGTATACCTGCGGATTTCTTTGTGGTTGTCCTGTAAGCCCATAAAACTGTTGGGACTCTGTCATCCCAATCCTCCCTATTTGCACAACAAACCTTCATTAATCCTCTCTCCAGAATTGATGCAGGAGCATCCACACCTCGTCATACGAGTCTGCATGTGGAGAAAAGAAAAAGACCGCAGGGTGACGCCAACATCATGGTTTTGACCATTTTGATGAGCGCCGCCGTTTACATAAAGCCTCCATATTTAGGCATACTTATGTACTAAAATAGACCGCGAGTAGATAATCTCTCGTCCTTGTACAACAGAGGCACTTATTAGATTTAATGCAGAGAGGATAGATTTAGTGCAGGTAGATAAGACCATTAAGTCTTGATTTGACAATTTATCTTTTGAGAGGGAAAACCGAATATAGACACCCTCCCTTGTATTATGATAGTAGTATCAGTATCAGCATTAGCATTGAGGAGAAGAGCAAGAGAGAAGAACAGAGAGCTTGAACAAAGCCCATGTATAGATATTGAATTAATAAAAGAAATTTGATTCAATCTCATGGCGGTAGTTATTCTCTGTATATTGTTAACTTTATGATGTTGTATGCTTGCTTCTTGTTATGCTTTCATTATATACGCTGCGTATGTGATCTCATGGAAGATTAGGAACCTGGGAGAGAGGAGGGATTAATTTTCACTTAGCCTACTAAGGTGAACCAGGAGTCTTCTGCATAGAGTGCGTAGAGGTGGTTCAATAGGAAAGTTCTTACTCTCATCAATCAAAGAGTGGTTGAGTTGAATTTCATCCCATGGGAGTGATTATCCCTTGCGTGTTGTTGGGATTATGTCTTTGTATCTTTTTTTCAGTGTATATCTTTCTTTCATATGCTGTGTATGTTATCATGTGGAAGAATTAGAAGCTGAGCGTCTGAATGAATGAGGTCCAACTGTTTCTCTGCTAAGGCCAGGATATTCCTGCATTGAGCGCAGTCGGAATTCCTCCGCATAGAGTGCGTCGAGGAGGCTCAACAGTTGAACTTTTGTTCTCATTTTGCTCAGAGTTGAATCCAGACATTCGAGCCGGCAGGCGAGTACAGGCCGAGGTTGAGTCTCAGTAGCCAGTCTGAGAAGGGAAAGGTCAAAGCTGCTACGGGCGTGGATGCAAGAAGGCCAGAGGACTCCATCACTTTTGGAGGTGATTAAATTCGAGGAACCCCGGAAAGAGTTCGAGTTGACAAAGCTCCGGAGGGATAGTCCCTTATTTCCCTATGAAATCAAACCAGTAGGGGTCGTACAGTACGAAGGTAGTCGAGCAGAGATTTCTTCATAAGAGGAAGAGAATCGAAGACTTGAAATTCTCAAGGAGAGGTTCGAGAACCGTGACTTGATTCGTGGGCCGGACGTATCGGGAGTTCGTGAGAGAAGACTCCTACTTCTCGTAAAGGAAGATTGTGAGAATGCGAGAGACGATGTCCCGGCAAATTCATGCATGGTGGGTCATAGTCGGGTGATGTGACACTTGATCTCGTAACATCGGGGCTCGGGGAACTGAAGGGTCCAGAGGCTTGGTCTAACGAGTCGCAAGGTAACGAAAGGCGAGAAAAGCGAGAGGGTCGGCGTCCCATCATCTCGGATATCGGTGGAGGGGATTCTGAAAGCATAGTGGCGCGCGTCACGAATCAGCGATAACGCGAGGAGCAGACACCCGAGGAAGGTCAGGGTTGACCACAGATATCGGGTCTCGTGGATCCGAGGACTAAGCTCGAGAACGTGGGACTCGCGAAGTCGCGAGAGCCGATCTCCCGATAATCGAAGCGTGAAGGTTTCGGAAGAGTGAAAACTGTGGGTAAGGACTCCTGAGGGAGTGGGAAGAGTATCGTCTCTTCGGGCCGATTGGTTGAAGGTCCTGGTGAAGCGACCTGCCGCTGTTGAGAGTGGGGAAGGTTGCGCCAAGAATCTTGTTAAATGCCTCAATTGTGCCATTGGCTTGCAGATGGTAGGGGATACTTTTATGATGTTCGATCAAGAACTTTGTTGTAATCTTTTCTATTGTACTATTGATAAAATGACCACTCTGATCACTGGTCAGACTCCTAGGACATGCAAACCAAGTGATAATATTTTCAAAAATGAACCTAGCAGCAGTATTGTTCAAACAATCCTGAATAGATGTTGTCTCCACCCACTGTGTAAGGTAATCAGTTGCGGTAATAATATACCTGGCCTTTGAATGCTTATATATGGGGTTGATCAGCCCAATGAAGTCACCCGCCCATTTCTCAAATTCTTGTAAAGCTTGAACTGGATGAAGAGGAAATTCATCTCGTCATGACGGCTTGTCCACTCTTTGACAGACATCGCAAGATATAACATATTCCTTTGTATATTTGAAGAGCGTGGCCCACCATAATCTAGCTTGGAGGAATTTTTGCGCAGTGTATTTTCCTCCAACATGGCCTCCTGTAACTCCACTGTGGCACTCCGATAGTATGTCTTGTCTTTCATGATCTAAGACACATCTCCTGAGGATGCTATGTAGGCCCGACTTATATAATTGCCCCGGAATCAATTGATAGTCCACTACTCTAACCACCATATGAAGTTTCTGAGTTGTGGAGTACATTTTTGGGCAGACCCCTATACTTAATAAGACTACTATGTCTTCCAGGTATTCTGGTACGGACTCAACCCGGAACAGGTCTGCATTTGGGAGCTGATCGCCGACTACTCCACCACTTTCTCCTGACTCTAATCTAGACAGGTGATCAGGCCCCATGTTGTATCTTCCAAGTTTAATGATCACCTCAAATGAAAATTCTTGAAACAGTAACAACCACTAAAAAATTCTTCCTTCTAGAATAGGCTTGTTAACTAGATATTTTAACGTAGAATGATCAGTAAAGAACTTAAAATGAAATCCTAACAAGTAATGTATAAAATTTTGCAAGGCGTAAATCATAGATAAACCCTCCCTTTCTGTGGTTGGATAGTTGCACTCAGCTTACGACAACTTCCTGCTAGCAAAATAAATAGGATGATCCATGGCTCCATCTCTTGGTTGTGCTAAGATGGCTCCCAGGGAAATACCTGATGCGTCTACGTGCACGTGAGATTCATTTTCCCAGTTTGGAAATATCAGAATATGTGTTTTGTTGAGATTTTCCTTCAGGATATCGAACGCTTTATCACACTCTGGGGTCCACTGGAACACTTCTGACTTCTTTAATAGGTTTTCCATGGGTGCAGTAATGTTTGCATACCTTCTGATAAACCTGTGATTGTACCATGTGTGCCCCAGTGTGGATCGCAACTGCTTAGCACTTGTAGGTGGTGGAATGTTCACAATAACCACAACTTTGGCTAGGTCTACCATTACTCCTTCTCGGCATACTATGTGGCCAAACAAATTTCCATGTGGTACACAAAATATACACTTCGTGAGGTTCAAGGATATCTGCAATTCCCTACATCTATCAAACATCAGACGTAGTAGAGCTACATGTTTTTTGAGCAGACTATATATCGTCCAATCATCCATATAAACTTCTATAAAGTTGTGAATAAATTCTCAGAAATCTGCTATTACAATCCAAGAAAAAACTACAAGGGAATTATTTAGACCAAGGGCATCACATTATATGCAAATGACCCCCATTCTATTATGAATGTGGTCTTATTTTTTTCTTCTTCAACAATCCTCACTTGGTGATACCCAGAAAATCCATCTGTAAATGAGTAAGATTATTTCCCCGCAACCTGTTCTACAACCTCATCAGTAAAAGGTGTTGGGAAAGGGTCATGCACACAAGCATAATTAATGCTTTTGTAGTCTAAATAGACCCTAATGTCCTATGTGCTTGCTCTGGATGACAATTGGGCTAACCCATTCTTCTTCTTCCATTGGAAAAATAAGTCCAACTTCTAGCATCTTGTCTATTTCCCTCTTAACCTTCTCTTTCACTCTGGGGTTAAGGCGATATGGTCTATGCCTTACAGGATTTGATCCTAGTTTTAGCTCAATTTTGATCTCTCCCATAACTACTTTAATCCCTTTTATCTCTAAAAATGTCTTTGGGAACAAGTCCTCATACTCCCGCAATAGGATATGTATTTATTGGCTAGTTTACTCATCCTAGTAATATCCTACCATAGCTATCTTAGGTTTCTTTGTAGTTCCTATGTTGACTTTACACAACTTCAATGGATAATTATAAGAACCGTCAGTCTAGCTAGGTATAATGTTTTGGATTTCTCAGCTTCCTTTTGTTTCCTTAATGGCTAAATTTCTCAATTCCTCTAAGTCATCTAGGCTTTCCAAATCCTTCTCAATTTTATAAAATTCTATAGGTCTCTTGTCTGAGTCTAGGTGAAGGTTAGAATGAAGTGCTTGGCTATGCTTTACACATACCACTAGGTCTGATTTATGTTCACCAACATCGGTAAAAATGAATTCTTTAATTATTTGTAGGACTATCCTAAGTTCATGGTACTTACTTGTAAATGAGAAGTCCTTGCAAAATTGATCTACCAACGTTTTCCAATCGTTGGTATGTCTTCTGATTTCTTCATGCATGTACCAAGATTTTGGAATCAAACCTAGTGAATGGGGAAATACTTGAACCCATAAGCAAGATGGTATTTCTGCAACTTGCCAATATCTCATGCATTATTCAATATGTGCTTTAGGATCAAATTGTCCATTGAACAGTTGCACAAATTGGAAGTTCATCCACATCTATGATTCCAGCTTCTCCTTATCTTGAAATCTATATCAGATAGCTTGCTTCACATTGTCCCAGTTCTTAATCAAGGCTTTGTGATTAGTCCACCATCTGGCAGGGGTGTCTTGGAGGGCTAAGTCCAAAACTGATATCCTTTGATCCTCCACAATATTTTATTCCATGCTGACCAGAAAGATGTCAAGTTCTGAGGTACCATCATATATAAAGTGTTCTCTGACCTCGGTTTGAACCCATCTAGTTGCTCTGACAGTTGTGCATATTCCTAAAAATATTTCATATGAACCTTGCTACCAACTATCAAATGCCAATTCTAAATCTTTGTCTGTCAATTGTATGCTCCTCCAACTTATTGATCCATCAATAGTAGGATTTATGTAGTCTTGTCTCGTTCCTATTGTTACAATGTACAATTGATCCAAGTCATCTCCTTCCATATTGTTGTTCGTTGGCTCCGTGTATTGAGGGCCTACATATAGATCCAAGGGTTGAATCACTTTTATTCTATCTACCTCGAATGTCATGGTGTATTTCTTTAGGTCAATCATTGCATAGTTATTGTAAGCCCAATCAATACCAAGTAGTGCAGGATAAGGGTCCTTGTCCCCCATGATTTTGATCAACTCGGTTTTCCCTAAATCTTCCCAAGTATTTTTAGGCAGTATATTAGCATTAGATCCTAGATCTAACATAACATCCTTAATCTCAAACTCATCTAGTTGGGCTTATAATCTAAACTCTTTTCCGGTTCGTACTTTCCTTCTTTGCACTCTTTGAGTATTCTTCTCAAGGAGATTAGTCCTTATTCTAGTTTCTGGATATTCTTGAGTTCCTAGGACCAGGTACAGGGCATTGCACAACTTTTCTGTCAACTGGTCATTCCCAAGAATATCAAAAAATAGCTAAAACCAAAGGTCAACTACATTTTGTGGCTACTCAGGTTGTCTCATCGAGACTATAGGGTTTCGGGGTGCAAGGGGTGAAGCATGGACTTGCATGATCTTAGGGTAAATGATATGATGAAGGGTTTTTTCTTGCATCTCAGGGTCAGGGATACTCTGGAATACTTCTATGGAATTTTTAAAGAATAGATTCTATTTCAAAGGATCATACATGTCCTCCTTAGGCACTTCTTTCTAGATCTGAGGTAACTTATCAACATATGTGCTAGTCCTTGCCCCTCATCGAGTAACAATATTAAGGTTGGAAAAATTTCCTTTAATGACTCTCTTTATCTCTGAACTGATAAGATTAGTCCCTCGTTGTTGTACTCGATCTTCCCATTTCGCAATTAGCTTTGGCCAGTCTTCAGTTGTGTGCCCATTAGTTCTGTAGTGAGAGCACCATGGCCACCCTGGGTGAGGAAAATCTCTAGACATGTGGCCTTTCTCATCAAAAGTATAGAATATACTTGGTCCTCTTCCCCCTATTCTTCCTCCTCTTAAGTCTCCTCCAGCTCCACCTCCTCGACCTCTTCTCGGTCCCTAAAGGGTTTCATTCACCCTGAATGATGTTCGATCTAGTCTGTCCGCAAGTGCAACCAATTCTCTACACTCATTTGTAGCATGTGCGGTATATGCACAAAACTCACAATGCACAGTATTCAATATTGTTGAATACTTCTGAATAATGGGGCTTTGTCTTGGCTGATGCCCATGGATTCGACAAATATCGCAATACTCAACTGAAAACGCTGCTTGATTACCTGGAAAAACATGATATGGGGTCGTAGTATGGAATGGTAAATTAACGGATACTTGCGCAACTCTTCCCATGGGTCCTGGTGCAGGTCCCGTCGGATTCTAAGGAGGTCCCATTGCCATCATCCGTGGACATTCGTTCACCAGATGTCCTTCTGTGTAACATCCAGTACACCATACTTTTGGTTGTCCTAGTCTGCGTATCATCAATTCTTGAATATTCTCTATAAGTGATGATATTTTTCCTTGTAGCTGCGCCAGATTTTCATCTGTTGGAGGTCTGGTCACTCTCAGGCTCCCAGGATATCCTACCATGGCTTCAATATTCATTGATTGTTTCAAGGCATTTTTCAAAGTAGCTATTTGTTGTTGCATTAACAAAATCCATGTCAGAGGTAGAAATCCCTAGATATACCATTCTCTTTGATGTTCCTCATGGATCGGATGTGCTAACCTCCCTATAGCATCTTTAAACTTCTGGCTATATTCCCAGGCTGATTCACCTTCCTTTTGCTAAATTGCATGCAACTCAGACAGAGCTTGTTGTTCTTACTGAGGTAGCTTAAAATCCACTATGAACTTTGTCCATACCTGGCCAAGTGTGAATGCTTGACTTTGCACTCCTGGTACTCCTGGCTCAATGGCCTTCATGTACCATTTGAGAGCACGACCTCTCAAGGTAGTCTGTAACTCAACCAATTTATTTACATCCAGAGTCCCTCTGGACCTCTAGATTGCTTCACATAATAACCAATGCTTCTCAACATCCTCATCTCCCTTACCCCAAAATTATGGGTATCGAGCAATCGAAACTACTGCGTTACCAGCCATTGTTGATCTTACTACTCCTACCAATATAAAACATAATAGTCCTGGTTGTGACCTACCAAGGGATCCCAATATTCACGCTTCCCAGTTGTGACTGACTAATTGATTGTAATGGAAAAGGAATAGCATAAGAAGGTAGTATATAATTTACCACTTGTATAAAAGACACTTTAGGTATGGGTGATTCGGGGCTGGTTTCGCGACAAGTTTCTTTGATCTGGGGGGTCTCGTTTTCATCCTCTAGAGTGGTTTCTTCAGTCGAATTCCCAATATTTCCTGGCATTGGGGATAAATATTCTCTCTCTTCTTCAAGATCCATGCCAGCTTCCTTTTCCCATGCTTCTACACCTTCTTCTTCTTCTTGTTTTCCCTCTTAGGGAATTCTTTCTCTCTGCGCTTCTCTCTCATTTAATCTTTGACTAACCATTATTTCCTATCCTTTCATATTTCGCAACTCTTCCATCTGTCCTTCCTCGAATTCTCCTGGTTTGACTTATTTTCGCAACTTATCGGACTATTTTACTGCATTCTTTATCTTACTACACCACCACTTCTCAACTATGGTAGCTCTTTTCAAGGCTCGCTCATCCCTTGAGTCCATTTCTTGCTTCTCCCCCATTTTTCAAAGAACCCTCTCTCAGGCCATGAATCAACCCCAAACTCACCCCACCCCAAGCAAGGGTGTTTATGCTACCATCTCAGTAGAGGACATAGTTAGCATCCCCTCCTCCATCAAGAAAACCTTAATCCATAGGGGTATTTCTCTCAAAAGTATTCCCCTTGCGTATTTCTTGAAATCTTCTTCTGCCCATGAAAACAATTGATCTTCTTCTGCCCATGAAAATGATTGATGATTCTCAATTGCAAACTCAATAGTGTATCCTTCTAATGTTGTATTGACCCAGAAATCGATCGCTCGCCTTTACCGGATGATCCAACCGATGAAGTGTTGCGATATTTTTTGTATCCCAAGCGTAGGTCTTCTTGACTCATTCTTGTAATTCTAGAGCTTCTTGGAGCCTATCTATCAAGTGGAAAAGTTCTTCCAGGAATTTAACCCAAAATATCTCGTACTGGTCACTCAATCTTTCTGAGTAAAAGAAAGCCTCTCGTGTATCTTTCACACATTTTCCTCTCCCAATTTCTCTCCCACCACTAGTGAATATCGGATCTATGAAGCCGCGGAATAATTCTCCCTACAGGTTCCCTTTTAACGTAGGTCTCGGAAACGAAACCATTTTGTTGGCACAGAATTGATCAGACCAAGGTCCTTCTCAGGTTACCAACAAAAGGCACCGAGTAGTCTAGAGAGCTGGCATTTTCATCTCCTTCGAAAAGAAGAAGTCTCACCCGAAGTGCAACCAAGACAAGAAGATAGGGAAGGGAAAGGAGAATACTTAAGCAGGTTTCTAGAATCTTCAAAGTTCACCATGACCTTGTGCAAGAAAGACTAACCACATAACATATCTGACTCATTCATACTGGAAAGAAAGACAATCAAGTTGTAGAAGCATTTGTAAACAGAAACAACACATTGATCTTATCAATCATAAATAAGTGAAGTATAGAGATGATTCATAATCATAAACACAGAATGACACAATAATTTCAAAATTTTAGGTCCTTCCATATATATTATCAGAAGATATTCTCGAATACAATCTCAGAGATACAAATCAATACTCTGTTACAAGCTTCTGGCTCTGGATTCATGCCTCAAAGCTCTATATACCATTTTCCCCCAATGTATACAAGTTACAATCATAGAACCTTTAATCTATTTGTGCCCTATATACCATCTACCCCTCTCTATCAGCTATGCCATCTAACCCTTTACAATCATATGCATCTCATACATATAGGCTGAGCGGGATCTTCTGGCTTTAGACTCTACATGCTTTCTTGTTCTTGTTCTATTCTAACTTCTTTTGCCTTACTGGTGTTGCACTGTCCCTTTTCGTAACCATTTTCTGTTTCTTTTCTTGCTCCACTATCCAACTCCTTTGTTTCTTTCACAACTCATGTTTGAAAAAAATTGGGACTGTAGTCTTCCTTGCACAACCTCTAACCAAAAACGAAGTTCCCAACAAAACCCTTGAATGTTGAAGTTGTGAAGCGACAGAGGTTGTAGATCCCTAGGTCTACGTGGATGCTTCTTGACCGTCATATCGGAGGGTTCAAAAGGCTATCAGTATGAGGTGACGTGGCATGCTGACATCAACTAGGGTGACATGGACTCATTCCTGAGTGCCACATGTCACATGGATTCATAAGTTTTGCAGACCCTATGTAACAATTAAAACGTGACACAGGTCACCCACCATAGGGGCCACGTGTCATCTTTGTCTTTCTGCGTGTCACCTCTAGAGATTTCTTGATTGGTCTATATGGAAGGTGAAGTACTCGGACCCACCTATCCTTGCCTCCATGTTCAATACATCACTACATGTGAAGGTGGACCCCTTGGGAGTCCAGAAATTCAGGACTCCGAAGGTTTGGAGTGTAGTGTCGTAGGTAAGTCAGAATACCCAAAGGCTAAAGCCATGTGGAGTGATCTCGGGCTCCTTTGGGAGTTTGGAACTTTGGGACTCCAGAGTATTTGCATGGAGAGAAAAAAAGAGGAGTTCAACGCTAAAGTTTTGAATGTCGAACTATACTCATGCTTAAGTGTTCAATGGGGAATGAGCCCCACTGTTGGATTGGACAGTGGATGGAATTTCCACCATGGATGTAGGAACTTGGATATGGTACGTGTGAGTTGGATCCATGTGGGCACCATGTGGCCTTTGACCCATGAGGCTCACGAAACTTTGGAAGGGCATAACTTCCGATCCAGAGCTTGGATTGGAGTGTGGTGATAGTGATTGGAAAGATATTGATGAGAAGAAGAGGATGAATACCTCAGATATATGATCTAGGATGTTTGAGGAAAGTGAAATTTTGATACCCCATTCCTTAAAAATATTTTTAAGGGGTTGGGTGTGTTACATTTATTTTCTTATCTTCTTTTTTCACATTCAATTACTCATGGTTTTTCAAGGGTTTCATTTGAACATACCCCTCTACCTACATAAGATCCTTTTTAAAATATCTAAGTTCTATCAATGACATATTCCAAACCATGAGTCTAGTCTTTTTTACCACGGCTTAATTCACATTCTAGTTGAGCATCACCTTACCAACATAGGGGATAATTGGGAAAGTTTATTTGAAATAAATCAATTTCTTCCTCAGCCTGCAAACCCTATCCACGAATTACCTAGGGTCATATGCGAATCAAATTATCCTCTAACTACCTCTTAGTAAATAAAACTTGAGGTCCAAATCAATGTTGATTCCCCTATTTATTTGGATGATAAATTGGACCTTACTCTTGTCCCTCGAATTACGCAAAGCAAAGCTAGGGAAGGGTTTTCACGTAACCAGTCACTGGAATCTATCCTTAAACGATTGAAGAACAAGCATTTAGATCGTGTCAATCTAGGTACAAACGTTGTGTGATTGAAGGATGACCATAAGCCCGAGAAATAAGAAAAGAAAGTATGTGTTAACGTTGGAGTTGACATCAATAATAAAAGGGTAGGGTGCTTATTGTCTAGAATGGTTAGGAACAGGTTAAAACGAAGAGAAACTCCAACGGGAATGATAATTATTGAGGATCATGATTCCTCCTATGAAGAAACAAGTGGAAAAAGTGAATAAGAAGATCACACTCAGTATGATTTTATTTACAATTTACCTCGCTTTTGTCATGGTTTTGAAGACTTCCCAGGTATTCATGCTGATCTAAGAAGAAATGTTTCCCCAGAAAAAACCTTGGACAAAGATCGACATCACTCAATCCATAATCTAGAATCCGAGAGTTGTCATGACTATCAAGATTAGGCCCAAAGGTATTATATAGATGTTCCTTACCTAGAAATGCACCTCGATCAGACGATGAGACAAAACAAAGAATTAAAAAGGGTAAATCAACAATTAAAAAATGGAATGGAACATAACATGCTTCGGGCCAACAAGAATCCAAAACAATCTCTAGATAATATCATCAAGAAATCCAATAATGTCAATGTTATTGTCGAATCACAATTTCACCCATCTTCGATTTCAAATGTGTAATTTTTGGTAACAAAATTTGTTTTTTTTAGTTTTTCCTCGATTCATTTTAAATTTGTTTTGATTTTGTGATTTTTTTAGACCATCGACGGAATCATAGATTATGTATCTAATCTTAATTAAGTATAGTAAAGTTTGCTAATTAATCATACTTTTTGTTTCAGGTATCTAAACGATGAAGGGATATCATCAACACTGTCGTCATGGGTCCTTAGAGATTATGGAAGATTTCTTTTGTTTTAACTAGAAATATAACTAGCTTCAAAAGAGCAAGTGATAGTTTCATGTTATGATTACAACAAACTTTTGTATAATTTGTTGGACAGACTTAGAACTTTTCTATTGTAAGCACAACTTTTACAAATTTTGAAGGATTTTCTCCTATCCATCCTCATAAGGATCAAATTAATTAAATTGTCCTCTCTGTAACTCAAATAATATTTCAATATCTGTTGAAGTGATTTTCGTCAGGTCTTGGTATAGTACTCTACAATTGTTTTCCTTAAGTTTCTCTTTAAGGATTGGTTTCTAGAGTTATATTTACACAGGAAAGCACAATCAGAAGATTCCCTCTTCATCACTAGCCAGTAAATAGGTTAGTAAAGTTTTTTTTTTTTTATTTAGTTTGTTTTCTTTTCTTTCTTTTGTGAATGTAAATCATCATTTATAAGTTTCGATGCTTTTCTCATGCAAACTGAAGATTGTTATTATTTACATTCATACCATTTTAATTTGAATTTCAGATAGATTTGTAGAATAACATTTTTATTTCTTAAATCATATTTTTTCCTGAGATTTGGTTTTCTCTTTCAATCTTAGTTTTACAAGGTTTCTTCCAAATCTTGTACTTTCTTATTCTTTATATTTTGTATATAAAATGTGTGAATAGTAAATGTACATAGTAGGTCTTTGTTAATGAATAGTTAGTTATTTTTCTTTCATAGCTTAGTTTATATCCCCTTATCAGCCAACGAAGTCGTTAAACCCGTCAGGGTCAGTTACTTCAAAGGGATTAGTTTATTTATACAACCTCGGACTAGACTCTCCCTTCCAGGTGACGAGCGTTCACATATGTCCATCAACAAATGGTGCTAGAAGGAGGGAATTTTAGATATTAATGGCACGTGGAAGCTGAAAAACACCTCCAAACAATCGCTCTCCAATTAGAAATCGTAGTCTCTTAGACTCCACTGTTTTATCTAACACAACTACTACATATAAAACTAAGTTTGTTATTCCACCCAATCAACATTCTCCATCCACTCCTGTCGAACCTACAACACCTCCTTCACAAAGACCAGATCTACATGAGATACTCCAGATATCCCACCAATCATTATTAAGAACTCATGATACTTTTGCAAGGATCATGGAACTTGATGATCAATTGTATCAACCTCTTGATTTTCCTAATCATCGAGAAAACCCTCTTGTAACTAGTACACCCAACTACAGGTTACACAACATCTTGACTAATCAACCTAAAATCGATATTGCAACTGGAATTATTAATCCATTGTATCAAGATCAAATGGAAACAGGAGTATCACAATCACCTAATGTTGAAACTCATATTCTAAGTGTCGGGGGATCTAATCTAGTGCCTCCTTCACCACCCGACCCATCTCCACCTCCATCAGAAGGAGAATACTCTAACGAATAAAGTTCCTCTTTTGAAAATTCTCAAACCTCAAATAATTCACAAACTTCAGCCCAGATGGCTAACCAAAATAACCATGCCATGCCTTGGCTTGACCAAGATGTTGCTGCAATACCAGGACCACAACATCTTTTACCTAAACATCATGAAAAGTGGTTATCTAAGTTTGACCCTGATTCCAAACAGTCAGTTGAAGATCTAAAGAAATTTATGTTGGATGTTAGGATTAGAAATATAAAACATGAAGATGTTGTGTGCATGATTTTTCCTTACACCTTCGAGGGAAATGCCTCCACATGGTACTTCATCCAACAACTTCAAACTATAGTTTCCTGGGATAGATTTGAGACCATTTTTTTAGAAAAGTTTGGAGATGAAAAATCCCTTGAAGTTTCAGTTATGGAGCTATCTAGTATGAAAATGAATCAAAAGGAAAAAGTCAAAGAATTTAACTAGAGGTTTCTCAGACTTAAGAATAATATTCTCATAGAATCTATTCATGCATAAAATTTAATCATTTCTTATTATGCTAAAGCTTTACATCACACTACAACAATGTGGGTTAAAGGTCCAAAAAGAACACTCTGTTAGAGGATTTTGAGGAAGCCATTCTTGTTGAAAAGGATATTATTAGCTTGAAAGATAATACAAATCCTGAAACTGAACAAACATATTCTTCTAAGAAGAAGATTTATATTCTTACTAAACCACCTTCAAATAAAAAAGATCAAGATCTCGTAGATCTAGAAAGCTTGAAAAAAGCCTTACAAAAGTTATCCAACCAAGTTGTTGACCTGAAAAGAGTTGCAAAGGAAGGATCCTAAAGTAAAGTAATTTATCTAACACCTTATAGAATACCCCCTCGGAATCCTCCCAATAAGAAAACCCCTCCTACTGAAGGTTTGATCCTAGAAGGATTACACAATGCTATAAAAGCCTTATTAGCTAGAACTGATAATACTTCTAATGTTACTGTTGAGCAACAAAATGAAGAGAAAGAATAACCTAATGAAGAAGATTCATCCCCCCTAACTATAGGACATTTTTCAGATAGCATTTTCCAAGCAAACTATGAAACCGTGCATGATAATCAACATCCTTATAATACTCATAGTAAAGATAAGTTGAACAATCAAAATAAATATGCATCTGATACAAACAAAAATACAACATCTAAACAAAAGAAACAGGCTGAAACACCGAAGAATTTTTCTTTCCTTGATTTAGACTACGATCCTATTGAGGATTTTAAGAAATTAAAAGAAAATATCTCTATCTATGAGCTGCTTAAATTCCCTTACATCCAGCATAAAATGTTACAAAGTATAGCTGAAAAACAATAATAAGAAAAACGTTTCTCCAAATAAAAGTGTAGGAAATTTTGATAAAACATCTTTAGGAACAACAAACAAAAATCAACAGCCTCCAAATGTTTCTTCCACACAATGCAAGAAGTCCAACGTACTACCTTTCCTGTTAACATTCAAAATCTTTAACATAAATGTACATAATTGTATGGTGGACTCCCAGACTTCGTCAAATGTGATGCCTATGTTAATTTGTCAGAAAATCAATGTTGAAATCAAACCATCAGATATCAAAATCATTCATATTGATAGAACTAATGTTACAGTGGTTGGGGAGATTAAAGATGTTTTGATCAGGCTATCATCCAATCCAAAAATGTTGGACATATTGTCATTGATGTCAATAGTTGATGTCATTGTGATGTGATGAGTTGTCATTGGTGTATATATTGATGTCAAAGTATAGTTGCATCATTTATGATAATGTTCTCATATGTATTGATGCAATGTACCAAATGGTTGAACTCCAAAGTGACCACTTTATGGTTGGTCCCTTTACAGTGGAAGCCCGCATGAAGTCCAAGACTGTATGGATGAAAAGAATATGAAAAGAAAGATAAAAGGACATCATATATGTATGTATGGATAGTTCTCATCGTTCCCTTTCTATTGATAGGTGGTATGCCACATGGTTCCTCACGGTTGAGGTGATATGAAGGTTTAAAGTTGAAAACCTGGAATGATGGTCAATGGTGGTTATGCATTGTACCAAGTAGTTGTAAAGCGGTCATGCATTGGTCCCAAAGTTGTTGTAAGTGGTCAAGTTAGTTGTAACTTGTGGTACAAGTCATCCCTAAACCTAAACTTGGGTTGAGCATGGAAGAGTATAATTACAAATATGCTTGGTTCATTTGGAGTGTGAGTGAGCAAGTGCATGAGATGATATTGTATATGTGTATCTTCACTTAAGGTCTGTGATTTCTGGTATGGTTATCTATTGTCACAATATTGGTATGAATTTCAGAGAGAAGATGAAGTGAATAAGGGAGAAATTCAAGGGAAGATGAAGTCTTGGTCTAAGGTATGTTCTTTATAGGTCATCGTACCATTTCTGCTATAAATATTTTTATGTAATGCGTTAGACCATGAAAATTGGAGGATATTTCAAAAACATATTAAGGTATATGTGGTAACAATTTTAGCCTCTGAGGAGAGGTATTTTGTGAAATACAGTCTATGGAATATAGGCCTTTTGAATAGTCCTAAAACTAGTCTCAAGCAGGTGTTATGGGTAAACACATCATAACTTCTTCATAGAGGATCCAAATTCAATGAAAAAAATTGCAGTGGACAAAGTATAGTATTTAGTAGTTTGTGTGTAAATTTAAGAATCAGAAATGGAATTTTGAGCGCGTGTCATGCCATACAAGTGAGATATCTAGAATAAGACAAAATTTAGGAGGGTCTTCCATATTCACTATAATTTGTGTTCTGGGAAGTTTTAGACCCTGAAATTTGGAGGAGATGGACACAAGATATCAGAGTATCTATGGTTAAAATTTCAGTCATTGAATCGAAATATTTTCGGAGATATTCTCTGTGGAAGCTAGGGTTCCTGAATAATCATGAAAATATGTTTCAAACAATTCATGTTGTTATTTCTACTATAAATTCTTTTATGTGGCTTTGCAGACTATGAAATTTGCAGAGGTATAAGAGTACATGTAGGAGTACCTTAGATAGAAATTTTAGAATCAGAAACAGAAAATTGAGCTCGTGGTGAATCTTACATGTTGAGGACTTGTTGATTGCATGGCATCATGAATGAAGGGAGGTTGATGAAGTGTTTGGTTGATTGTATGGAAAGATCATTGTGATGAGAATTTGTTGTATATCTATGATTATGAGCTGGAGTAGATTATGTAACTGGTTGACTTGTATTTATGTTGGTTTTACTACTAGATCAATTCTAGTTAGATAGATTGCATTCTATCGGTAAGCTGAGTCTTGCGGCAAGCCGAGTCTTTATTGAGAGTTGGTGCTCTCTTAAGAGTTGGTGCTCTCCTTGGAGTTGGTGCTCCTTACTTCGGTTGGTGCTGATAAAACCCCCGTGATTATAGTCACATGTAAAACATAATACAAAATCTTACACATACATATGGTGTCTCTTGTGTTTATTGTTCTTATGGATTGATTGCTATTTATTATTGATGGATGTCATTGGTGAATGGTTACATGTAATATTAAAATGATGATGTGTAATATTATGTTTTGAAATGGTTGC
>JZKD02S1857109.1:909792-919882 GCA_000966675.3 Picea glauca | reverse complement strand
TCTTTCTTCAAGGGTTGACATCAATGAAAACTAACCTTAATCAACAATCTCCCCCTTTGGCATTGATGGCAACACTCTGATGCAACACTGAAATCATATCACTCATGCTCCCCCTAAAACCATGCCTCTGTCCTCTGCATATTATAAATATGCTCCTCCTGGAACCATGCCTCTATCCTCTGCATCTGTGACACAGACCCCCAACCCTCAGGTCAAGTTCCGCAATAGGATCGTTCTAATTCCTGCCCTTGAGTCGGATTGACTCTTCGATTCCTCTTCGGGGAATCCCATGTACATAAAATGGTGCTTCTCCACGGGTCCTTATGAATTGAGCCCATGTGATCAAACACGAAGCATCAATTCCAATCCCCCTCTGACCAAATAATGTGGTCGTATTTCTCGCGATTTCGCAACTTCGGAGTTCGCAACTTCGTGACTTCTCCTTCCAAGTCTCTCAACTCTTCACCTCTCGAAACCCGAACTTCCGATGCACCAAAACACTTGTCGCATCCTTTCCCACAATAGTATCACATTTCGCAGTTTCAGGAATCTCGGAAATGAAATCCCAATTCTTATCCTCCGAAGTGCTGAAATGTCGAGTTTCGACACGCTTCACCAATAGCTAGCCCGACACAAATCTTTTCGCCCCTTCAGAATTTCACACTTCACGATTTCGTGAATCTTGCTACAATCCTTTTGTTTCTCCAACTCACGAAACCCCGAAATGTTGATTTGTCGAAAGGGTTGACGACGTCCTTCCCCCGTACTTATATCGCGTCTCGTGATTTCGGGAATCTTGGGACAAAAGTCTCGACCTCCTATCTTTTGAAACACTAAAATGCTAAATTCTAACTCGTTATTAATGCTGGCCCCACAATGGAACTTCTCGCTCTGTCGGGACTTCGCACTTTGTGATTTAGTGAATCTTGGTGCAAGGTTTTCAGTCCTTCAACTCGCGAATCCCCAAAGTGAGAACTCACGAGTGATCCAACAGCTCTTGTCAACTTGGATCCTACGGTCCGATTTCTCCTGAGCTTGCACTTGAAGAATACTTACAGTAACTTCCCTACTCCTCTGCAAGATCTGATGGCTCTCGGGACTTCACAAATTCTCCATGGAGAATTTCGACCGCCCAATTCCTCCTTGACAACTCCTACGAATTGAACAAGATATTCCTTCGCTAGAACTTATCTACTTGCAAAGTAACTTTGCAGCACCTCCCTCCAACACTTAAAGGCACTAACCCTCTTGAGCCTTTATTCGACAACTTCGAAGACTCTATCCCTCCTGAGCTTGCTTGAAAATCCTCAAGTACTCTAGGGATAACTCTTGTGCGCACTCCTTGCAACACTTCTTCAAATACACTCTAGTATTTGAACTTCTTCGACTTTGTACACTCCCTGCGACAACAGCCTTTCAACAATTCCCTCATGTTGTAAGCTCTGAGACTTTACTCGACCTGCGCACACCTCTCATGGCTCATGTTCTTAACTTGCACTTCCACGAGAATGAGAACAATGTTATCCCTCTTGAGTTTTTCATAGATAGAAACTATGAACCCTTATCAACGCACTCCTTGCGGAAAAACTCCACTGCACTCCTTGCAGGAATTTTACTCACTCAGGTTGAGAAACAATTGAAACTCATTCCTTACTCTCTCTCTCAGATTTCAAACATTCAACAAGAAATCATTCATACATAGCGTAACAACAAATGCATAACAGAAAGAGTAAAATAACTATAAGCATAGCATTCAACATACATACACAGAGAATATCACAACACCATAAGTCTAAATCAAAGCTTCATGTATTAATTCAGGACTTTTGTACATGGGTGTTTTCAAATACAGCTCTCTGCTCTCTCTTGCAATAACTGAATGTTATTCTTCTCATCTATTACAACTATACAATGAGGGTGTCTATATCCCATTTCCCTCCTACTCTCTAAACTGTCAAATCTAAGAATTTAAAGCTACCTACCTCTATTAACTAGCATAAATTCCTCTACCTACTACAGATGTGATTGAATCGCTCATGATCTATTTACAATCTACAAGCATGCCTTCTCTTAATTATTTCATTAACATCCACACATTTATTTCAGAACATCTCAAAACACTTTTACAATGTGTTGAAATGTGTTGGCGCTTGTCCCAGCTGTCTTCTGCCTCTGTGCTTGCTTGTTACTCGCGATGCTCCTGCATCATACTCCCTCGCTTGAAAATTTTCATGGACTCCTGTCCATGAGATCTCGCACAGCCTGTCCATGCTTCTGGATTTCAACTATATTTTCCTAGCTGGCATCTTCAACTGGATGTCTCTTCCACTTGACCAAGTATTCAAAATATTCCCTTCGCCTGGTCCTCTTACTAACTCTTTTGTCCAGTATGCTTTCCATTTGTGGCTTCTCTGCATCTGGCATATGTTTAGTCCATTGAACCTCTAGTTGTTCATTACTTGCTTCCGCTTCTTCATATTTATAGGGGTACAAATCTGAGATGTTGAATATCGGAGAAATTCTGATCCCATCGGGTAATTCGATCTCATAAGCATTTGCCCCAAATTTCCTTATGATCCGGCACGGTCCAATTTTCTTCATCTTCAATTTATTATATGTCCCCCTTGGGAACCTTTCCTTTCTCAAGTGTGCAAGGATCAAATCACCAACTTCGAACCGAATTTCTCTCCTGTGTTGATCTGCTCTTCTCTTATACTCTTGGCTCAAGTTTTGCAATCGCTCCCTAACTTGGTTATGAAGCTCCTTCATCGCTTCTGCGAAATCCTCTGCACTAGCACTCCTAGTCGCAGTCTGTTCTGAATCTCTCAATTCAGAAACTCCTCTTGGTTGCATGCCATAAACAATTTGAAATGGACTCTGCCACGTGCTTCTGTTGATTGAATCATTATATGCAAATTCTGCCTGTGGTAGAATATTGTCCCATTGACTGTGATGTTCTGTCACCAAACTCCTCAGCAAGTCTCCCAAACTTCTGTTCACGACTTATGTCTATCCATCCGTCCGAGGATGATAATCTGAATTGAATGACAAGTTTGTTCCCATATTTTTCCATAAGGTTCTCTAGAAGTGTCCCATGAACTTGGTGTCTCAATACAAAACTATGCTCCTTGGTAAGGCGTGAAGTCGAATGACTTCTTTGAAAAATAGATTTGCAATGTGAGTTGCGTCACTGGTTTTCTGACATGGTATAAAATGTGCCATCTTAGAAAATATATCCACCACTACAAAGATTGAGTCGAACCCTCTTTGTGTTCTCGGCAGCCCCAATATGAAGTCCATTCTTACTGCATCCCATGGCCTCTTAAGTATAGGTAACGGTTGATATAAGCTTGCATTCTGCCTCTTTCCTTTTGAATGCTAACAAATTCTACATCTGTCCATGAATATTTTGGCGTCTGCTCTCATTCCTGGCCAAAAATATGACTCATTTAACCTTGAGAACGTCTTGTCATGACCGAAATGTCCGGCCAATCCTCCACTGTGTTTCCCCTTCAACAAATTCTCTCTCATGGAGCACTTTGGAATACAAAGTTGATTACCTTTAAAAAGTAATCCTTCCTGGGTCATGTATTCCGTCCATTGACTTCTGTCCCTAAGAATTGGATTCTCAGCTGCTTCATACACCTCCTTAAAATCTGGATCATCCTTGTACATATCTGTGAGGTTATCAAAACCCAAAGTTTTGACTCTGAACTCTTGCAATAGCAAACACTTCCTGCTCAAAGCATCAACAACTTTGTTAGCAGTTCCAAAAATATGCTTAGTTACAAAGGTAAAGTTCTGCATGTATTCAACCCATTTAACATGTCTTTGATTCAACTTCTCCTATTGAGTCACAAATTCCAAAGCATGATTGTCACTTTATAAGACAAACTCCTTAGGAATCAAATAGTGTCTCCATTTCTTCAATGCCTGAATAATAGCATAGAACTCCTTGTCATACATGGAGTATTTTATTTTGGCTTCGTTTAGCTTCTCGCTGAAGTATGCTATCGGTCTATATTATTGACTCAAGACTGCCCCTATTGCAAATCCACTTGCATCACATTTTACTTGAAATGTCTTTTTGAAATCCGGCAACACCAAAATTGGTTGTTCCGTGATTTTCCTTTTCAACAAATTGAAGCTTTTCTCAGCTTCTTTTGTCCAGTGAAAATACTTGTGTCTCTTCTTCACTGTGTCCATCATCGGTGCACTAATTCCACTGAAATTCCTAATGAAATTCCTATAGAAACTAGCCAATCCGTGAAAACTTCGAACTTCAAATATACTCTTCGGTGATGGCCAATTCTTAATCACCTCCACTTTATCTGGATCCATCCTCAACTTATCTGCAAAAATAACAAAACCCAAATAAATGAGCTCTTTCTTCATGAATGAGGATTTCTTAATGTTTATCAACAACTTCTCTTGTTGTAGCCTCTGCATCACTGTGGCCAAACGTTTCAGATGTTCTGCCTCTGTTTTACTGAAAATCAGTATGTCATCAAGATACACAATGACAAATTTTCTGATGGAATTCTTCAGGACTTCATTCATCAATATCATGAAGGTACTTGGTGCATTTGTTAAGCCAAATGGCATAACAAGCCATTCATACAACCCTTCGTTAGTCTTGAAGGTTGTCTTCCATTCATCCCCTTCTCTCATACAAATTTGATGATATCCGCTTTTCAAATCAATCTTTGAAAAGAGTTTTTCTCCACTCAAGAAATCCATCAAATCATCCATCCTTGGCAATGGAAATATTTATCTGATGGTAATCTTGTTGATCGCTCTCGAGTCAGTACACATCCTCCAGCCTCCATCTTTATTTGGACTGAGTATTGTCGGAACAACACATGGACTCAAGCTTTCTCTTACCAATCCTTTGTCCATCAAATCCTGGACTTGTCTCTTGACCTCTTCATTCTCTTGTGGGGTCAATCTATACACTGCTTTGTTTGGTAAACTAGCTCCTAGTATGAGATCAATGTGATGACTTATACTTCTAATAGGTGGCAACGAACGAGGTAGTTCGTCCACGACTATATCAGCAAATTCCTCCAGTAACTTCTGGATTTCTTCTGGTAAATCATCCACTCTTGTGCTGGTCAAAACAATTCTAGGTTTCCCGACCACAATGAAATGTGGATCTTCCTTCTTCTTAACCTCCTTAAGAAGTTCCTTCCCACTCATGAGAAGTACAGTGTTGCTTACTTCAGGTTTCACCTCTTTGTCCTTAATCGACAACAACATGTGAGTTCTCCCATTCTTTTGTAGGGTGTATGTGTTCTTCCTCCCATCATGAACCACATTTTTGTCATATTGCCACGGTCTACCTAGCAATAGATGACAAACATCCATGGGAATGACATCACACAATATCTTATCGTTATATCCTCCTATTTTAAATTCAACTAAACATTGTTTAGTGACATTTACCTGATGTCCTTTTTGTAGCCATGAAACTATGTATGGAGTTGGATGTTCAATAGTCTCCAGCTCCATCTTTTCTACCATCTCTGTAGAAATGAGATTGTCTGTGCTACCACTATCCACGATGACTTTGCATACCCTGTCTTTGGTCTTGCAAGCAGTCTAAAAAAGACTATTCCTTTGCACTAGATTCTCCACCTCCTTTTCTGGCATTAAGAGAACCTTCCTCATCACTAGTGATCTCCCGCCTTCAGCATCTTCTGCCTTGACATTCCACCTTTGTGCTTCGGCAATGTGAGTTTCACCACCTTCTTTCTTCTTATCTGGACATTCATAAGATTTGTGTCCATTCTTTCCGCATGTGAAGCATGTTATTACTCCACCCCTGCCTCTTCCTCTTCCTCTAGCATGAGGAAAAGTGTTGTTATCAGTATATTGTCCTCTCTGTGAACTTCCACCTCTCTTAGTTTGAGGTTGAGGTTTCTTCCACTCTTCCTTAGGCTTTTGGTTCCTATCTTGGACAATTGTTTTGCCTCTTTGTTGACTTCTACCTTGTCGTCTTTGGCTTTGATTTCGGCTCAGATTCTCTTTAGCCTTCAAAGCCATATGATACTCATCATCTACAGTCTGACTGATCATCATGCTCATTTCATCCTGAATGTCGTATCTCAGACCATTCATGTACCTGACAACTTTTTCATCATCACTTTTGCGATGACCTGCCCTGATGTTTAGCTTGTAGAAATCTTCAGTGTACTCCTTCACTGACATCAGCTTCTGTCTCAAATTATGCATTCTTCGAAACAAAGTGACTTGATAATCCTTGGGTATGAATTTCACCTTCATCTTTGCGATCATTCTATCCCAACTCTTGATTTTTTGCTTTCCCTTGTAGCGTCTGTCAGCTTGTAGTTCATCCCACCACAATGTTGCATGTCCTTTCAATCTTGTGATAGCATGTTTGACTTTTTTGTCTTCCTCGACATCTTCATAGTCAAAATACGTGTCTAGAGCTCTAATCTAGTCTAGAAGCTCTTCAACATCCAGGTTTCCCTCATATTCTAGAATGTCCATTTTTGTTCTAGCACCCATCCTTGCAACAACTCTGAGTAGGTGTTCATTTGTTGCATCCTCTGCTACAACTTCTTCTCTTTCATGTTTGGCTTCATCTTCACTTTCAGAATCACTGATATCCCTAGCACCGACCACATGCCTCTGCGCTATTTCCATGGCATCCATCCTAGCATGTAAGTTACGCATATCTCTTGCCCCTGGTGGATCAGGTAATTGCCTACCCCTTCTTCTTGGAATTTCTCTTTCTTCTTCCGAGTCAAGTATTCGCTTGCCCTGTCTTCTTGGAATTTATCTTTCCTCTGGTGGATTAGGTGTTTCTATGTCTCTTCTTCTCGGCGGCATGACTGTAAAATTCCTCTTTTCCCTGCTACAGAAAGAAAAGAAATCTTTCTGGGCTCTAATACCACAACTGATGCAGACCCCCAACCCTCGGGTCAAGGTCCACTATAGGATCCTTCTAATTCCTTCCCTTGATTCGGATTGACTCTTCGATTCCTCTTCGGGGAATCCCATGCACATAAAATGGTGCTTCTCCACGGATCCTTATGAATTGAGCCCACATGATCAAACACGAAGCATCAATTCCAATCCCCCTCTGACCAAACAATGTGGTTGTATTTCTCACGATTTCGAAACTTCGGAGTTCATGACTTCACGACTTCTCCTTCCAAGTCTCTCAACTCTTCACCTTCTGAAACCCGAACTTCCGATGCACTGAAATTCTTGTTGTGTCCTTTCCCACGACAGTATCGTGTTTCGCAATTTTGGGAATCTCATAAACGAAATCCAAATTCTTATCCTCCGAAGTGCTAAAATGTCGAGTTCTGACACACTTCACCAATAGTTGGCCCCACACAAATCTTTTCTCCCCTTCGAAACTTCACACTTCGCGATTTCGTGAATCTCGCTACAATGCTTTTGGTTCTCCAACTCATGAAACCCCAAAATGTCGATTCTCCGAAATGGTTGACGACGTCCTTCCCCTGTACTTATATCGTGTCTCATGATTTCAGGAATCTCGGGACAAAAGTCTCGACCTCCTATATTCTAAAATGATGAAATGTTGAATTTTGACTTGTTATTAATGTTGGCCCCAGAACGGAACTTCTCGCTCTGTCGGGACTTCACACTTCGCAATTTCGCAAATCTTGGTGCAAGGTTTTCAGTCCTTCAACTCGTGAATCCCCGAAGTGAGAATTCATGAGTTATCCAATAGCTCTTGTCGACTTGGATCCTACAGTCCAATTTCTCCTGAGCTTGCACTTGAAGAATACTTGTCGTAACTTCCCTGCTCCTCTGCAAGATCTGACGACTCTCGGGACTTCGCAAATTCTCTACGGAGAATTTCGACCGTCTTATTCCTCCTTGACAACTCCTGCAAATTGAACAAGCTATTCCTTTGCTGGAACTTATCTACTTGCAAAGTAACTTTGCAGTGCCTCCCTCCAACAATTCAAGGCACTAGCCCTCTTGAGCCTTTCTTTGACAACTTCGAAGACTCTATCCCTCCTGAGCTTGCTTGAAAATCCTCAAGTACTCTGGGGATAACTCCTGCGCGCACTCCTTGTAGCACTTATTCAAATACGCTCTACTATTTGAACCTCTTCAACTCTGTGCACTCCCTGCAACAACAGCCTTTCAACAATTCCCTCAGGTTGTAATCTCTGAGACTCTACTCAGCCTGCGCACACCTTGCACGGCTCCTGTGCTTAACTTGAACTTCCGCGAGAATGAGAACAATGTTATCCCTCCTGAGTTTTTCAAAGATAAAAACTTTGAACCCTTGTCAACGCACTCCTTGCGGAAAAACTCCATTGCACTCCTTGCAGGAATTTTACTCACTCAGGTTGAGAAACAATTGAAACTCATTCCTTACTCTCTCTCTCAGATTTCAAACATTCAACAAGAAATCATTCATACATAGCGTAACAGAAAATGCATAACAGAAAGAGTAAAATAACTATAAGCATAGCATTCAACATACATACATAGAGAATATCACAACACCATAAGTCTGAATCAAAGCTTCATGTATTAATTCAGGACTTCTGTACATGGGTGTTTTCAAATACAGCTCTCTGCTCTCTCTTGCAATAGCTGAATGTTATTATTCTCATCTATTGCAACTATACAATGAGGGTGTCTATATCCCATTTCCCTCCTACTCTTTAAACTGTCAAATCTAATAATTTAAAGCTACCTACCTCTATTAACTAGCATAAATGCCTCTGCCTACTACAGATGTGAGAGAATCACTCATGATCTGTTTACAATCTACAAGCACACCTCCTCTTAATTATTTCATTAACATCTGCACATTTATTTCAAAACATCTCAAAACACTTTTACAACGTGCTGAAATGCGCTGGCGTTTGTCCCAGCTGTCTTCCACCTCCGCGCTTGCTTGTTACTCGCGATGCTCCTGCATCAATCTGATAAATCTTCTCCTCCTGGAACCATACCTCTGTCCTCTACATCTGATAAATCTCTCCCCCTTTGTCATCAATGGAAAAGGCATCTTTCCATCCGAGGCTGCTCCCCCTAACAGACTGTCCTCTTATGGTGCTTCCTCGTGTACATCTAAGACATATAAGATGAGCATTCAAAAAACATTCATTTTTGGAGTAGAAATAACTCCAAGTCTTTGGTGAATATATTCAAAGGATTCCCATGGAAGTGGTTTTGTAAAGATTTTTTCCACTTGTTCTTTTGTGCCCACATACTCAACTCTGATGTTCTTTTCTGCAACCTGTTCCCGTAGAAAGTGATACTTGATTGGAATATGCTTAGTCTTGGAATGCATCACTAGGTTTTTTGAGATACTGATGGCACTTGTATTATCACAATATATTGGAATGGGCTCATCATACTCAACCTATATATTTGTCAAAGTTTGTTTCATCCAAAGAACCTGTGTACAACATGATGTTGCTGCAATATACTCTGCCTCGAATGTAGATAGAGATACCGATGATTGTTTCTTGCTTAGCCATGATACCAAACACTCACCTAAGTAGAAGGTTGCTCCACTGGTGCTTCGTCGATCATCAATACAACCTACCCAATCTGCATCTGTGTAGGCAATAAGTGATAGATTGTTTCCTTTTAGATACCATAATCCAAACTCTTATGTTCCCTTGAGATATCTGAAGATCCTCTTTACTGCTAATACATGTGATTCCTTTGGTGTTTCTTGAAATCGTGCCACCTGTCCAACCGCCTACATTACATATAGTCTAGATGCTGTCAAATATAGTAGGCTACTAATCATTGACCTATATTGCCTCTGATCTGTAGACTTTGAATCATCATCTTTGCTCAACTTACAATTGGTTTGGATGGGAGTGATAACTGGTTTGCAATCTTCCATTCCAAACCTCTTTAGCATTTCTCTGATATACTTGGTTTGAGAAATAAAAATTCCTTGGTTGCTTTGACGTATCTGAAGTCCCAAAAAGAAGTATAGTTCTCCAAGTAATGACATTTCAAATTCACTCTGCATGTCTTTTTCAAATTTCTGGCTTAACCTATCATCATCACTACCAAAAATAATATCATCAACATAAACTTCAATTAA
>JZKD02S1857109.1:894303-908603 GCA_000966675.3 Picea glauca | reverse complement strand
TTTTGAGTAACCTTCATCATTTCTCTTTTTCTTATGAGGAAATTTGTTAGCAAAATGACCAATACCATCACAATTAAAACAAATTAAAGGAAGCTTACCTCTGTACCTACTGTTGATTTCCTTGTTCAATCTTTTGACGAAGTTGGCCACTTCTTCATCATCTTCCGAGACATCGTTGCTGCTGCTATATTCTTCTTGTTCCTTTTTCTTTTGCTTTGATATTTTGGATTCTTTGAAGGCTGCTTCTTTTACATTTGGATTTTCCTGTTCAGTTCTCATCTCATATGCTGTGAAGATTCCATCCAGTTTGTCCATACTTATTGAGTTTAGATCCGATCTTTCTTCTAGTGCTGATATCTTAGGGTTGAATCTCATAGGAAGAGATGTTAGTACCTTTTGAACAATTACTGATTCTTCGATTTCCTCTCCCAGCTCGCATGTGTGGACCTCCAGCTCAGGGGGAATATTTCGGAAAATAGAAAAATCTCAAACTGCCAACTTGTGCCTCGATTTTTGTGCACATGGAAGAAAATTAGAAGATTCTAAAACATGGGTTTTTCTCCCAGCATGGCCAATTAGGTCTCTAGTGAGCCATTTTCGAAACTTCACTACAGTTACAGAGTTATGGAAGGCGCTTTGGAGTGGATTAATAAAATAACACAATTTTCCTGTTATAGTCCGGTACCAACGTGACTGTCTAATTCCGGTACCAACATGACTGTCTGATTCTGGTACCTCTTCCTATGAAGATCTAGTGGTTGATTAAATCTCTAGATGCTAATGATATTGAGAATACTATTGGATGGAAGTAACCTAGTTTAGCAAAGCAAGCAAGTAACCATTAGATTTGATTACCATGTAATTAATGATCTCTTCCTTGTAAATCACAACCTGAACTCTATAAGAACATGGTCATGACAAGGGAGAGAGGAGAGGGGGATCTAGACATATAGACATATGAATAAATAGAGAGCAGTGTTGCATATTGTGAAACATATCCTGAGTTTGAGTTTAATGAAAGAATTTCATTTATGTCCATGTTTTGATCATTAAGGAATGAATGCAAATTGAGTTGTTGGTATAATCTAATTTCCTGCTTTAAGATTTGAGTAAGAGAGATGTGTGGATTAAAGACAAACTTATTGTAGACTCTAGTCGCTGACCTATTGAAGCGGCAAGGGCCCACCACCCGACAGAAGTCAGCATTCCTGTAGGATAATGTTAGTATTTGATTTTGGTAGTATACTTGTTAGATTAGTTGAAGCTTTGATTCTTCAATTTAAATCATCATCTCTAATAGCTTTAGATTATAACAGATAGTCTAGTTTCAGATTTTGGTTATATGATTGCTAAAGATCTTTACTTACTTTGTTTTTGCATATGCTCTGTTTTTATGAATTTGATTTTGTTCCATAGACATGAATGTTGGCAGCAGTAGTCAGACATATTTGAAGAGGAACTAGTGAAGTTCACAATAGCACATTGTGAACCACAGCATACTCAGTATATTGACTGTTGAACTACCCATGCTATGTCTTGATGTTTGATGTGTGATTTCCCTTTTAGAAGTGTGAATTGCATAGTTAGTTTTCTGGGTCAGATAACAGATTTGATCTATCAAACCAACTCCATCTCATACTTGCATGTGCCATAATGGAGTAGATATCCTCTCTGTGAAAGACAACCAAAGTGCATTTCAGTTTGCTATTTTGATTTGTTTCCAGCATACATAGTTCTATACTCATGACATTAAAAATTACCTTTCTTACTGGTGCCTTGTAACTCTATTGATTACGAATCCCGGATTGATAATTAATGAGTGCATTATACCAAACATATAATCAACACAACATTTTGGCATCGTTGCCAGGGAGTTGCAAATGGTAAGAGGTCATTTTAGTTTGGTTTGTTTTAATTCTTTTAAAGGCTACTTGAGGGGGGAGGATAAAATGTTTAAGACGTGAGTGAAGAGCCACGCAGCCACTAGAGTGGGGTTCTTCGAAGCCAGGTTGCCTTCTTCCTTTAATGCAAAGTGTGTTTTTCTTTATGAATTTTATTTTTAATGAACTAACTTGTGTGAAAGGATAACTTGGTGACAACAGGATCTAAGTAAGTGGGGAGTTCAAGTTTGGTGAGTTTTATTGCAATTAGTAGTTTTAGATTAAATTTCAATCTCTTTAAAGATAAACCATTTTTTGGGTGTTGTAAGAACCCTCAAGTACTAATCCATGTTGCGAGACAGGATCTACCAGCCAACAGAAGAATGATGATTAAGAGTTTCATAAGCAAAGGAAGAAATGGTACTCCAAGGAATTTCACAAACTTTGATAGCAAATGGAGACCTACCTACATCTCGAGTGGAGCAAATCCTCATTGCTATCAAAGGCCTATCTACATTTGAGGTGGACCAAGTTTTGGTTGCAGTCAGAGATTTATCTGTATCTCAAGGAGGAAGAGAAGAGCAAGAGACTCATCAGTCACACAAAGTAACAGATCCAGAAGTTCATAAACAACATCTAGACGAGATTCAAGAGTCATGGACCACAATTGATAAAGAGTGGATGCTGGAACCTAAAGTTAAAGAGTCTCCTTCCTGCCTAACACCAGATTTGATCAATGAAGACCATATTTCAAAAGATTTACTTGACATGATAATGGAAGATCTAGTAATCCAAGAAAATCAAGCTTATATTGAAGGTTGGATCCAAATAGTAGGTAAACTACCATATTGCTCCCTTATTTGAAAATTCACAGCATCATTCCTAGAAGAGCAGTTGGCCTCTCATGTTCGAACAACCATTGAGGTATATTTTCCATATTTGGATATGAGTTTGCTTATAAATTTGTTTCGCACATGGATGCACTGGAAATTTTCATATACTTGAAGAAAGACTCGCTCTTTCTCAATTAGGAAGGATAGTAAATAAGTAAATAAAAGTTGCATATAGTTGTTAGTTCGGTGCAACATCATTTTTTATATCTTCTACAAAAATTAAAGTGATTAGGTGTGTTGATAAGTTTTGTTTTCCAATAAAATGAAAGTGACAACTGGAACAGGTGGACATTGCTTCAAAAAAAGGGAGGTTTTCACATCTCCACATTACGAGCATGACCATTAATCTCTTTGCCTCACTTTTTCACTGCAATTTCAATTTTTTTATTTTTTTTATTTTTTTACTAGTGTGTTAGCAGTATGAATCCTCAAAAGTAAATTTACAAAGAATTTGGACTTCAAGAACTTTCCAAGGATACAGGGAATCTTGCAACATGTCATCTGGTGTTGTGCTAGTCTGGTACCAGAAAACACTCTGGTACTAGCACTCTGTGCTAGTCCAGTACCAAAAACAAAAAAATGTATGGTACCTAAACATTGGTATAAGATATTGTTGGCTAACCTTTATATCCTTTGCAATGGTTAAAATGATAAATTAACTTTATGGAGTATGACTGCTATATTTTCTAAATTGTTTGAATAAAGGAAGTACTGATGGGTATTGGAGTTTTGTAGTACCACACCTTGCAGTTGGAACATTACTTCTCTGTTTTACTATGTAGACAATATTACTTATCAATTGATGATTATTTGAACTTCAAGAAACTACCAAGATTATAGGGAAACCATTGCACCAACATATAATTCAGTATTGTGCTAGTTCGGTACCAGAACACCTGTTCTGGTCCAGTACTAGCGAATATGTGCTAGTTTGGTACCAGAAGAGACTATTTTAATCCAGTACCAACAAGTTTGTCATAATCCGGTATTGCAAAGAAATCCGGTAATGTATTAAAAGTTATTCTTCAATGTTGATTTTCTTTGCAAACGATAACAAGATAAAGTGAAGATGATTGTTATACTTGAAAATGACTGCTATGCTTGTTAAATCTGAAAACAAATATAATGATCTTGATGAAGATGCTTGGGTTTCTGAAACATGTACATTGGCACTGCAACTACTTGTTGATCTTTTTGTCAAGTTCTATGATTCAGTAAACCATTTACTTGGGAAAGTGATGGAGTTTCTAACAAACTTTATAAAGTAGCGGGTCCAAAGTTTGGATGGAATTGGTGTGTCTACTTTTGTTCCTTTGATGAACAATGCTAGTAGTATTTTATCAGATGATAAATGGAAACATGTTTTGTTATACTTGAAAATAGCAGCTACAGAAACAGTGCCAAATTATGCCCAGATTGCTTATAGTTTGGATGATAGTGAACCATCAGACGTTCAAGAAGAAGATCCTATACACATAATCAGAGTATTCCAGTCACACTGTGAGGCCTACAAATCATAAACCTATTGTGTGCCATTTGAGCTGAAACCAAGGAGTTGGTTGCAACATCAAATGGAATCTCTCATGCAAGCCTAGAAGACATAATTTATTTTGCCTCTGTTGCTTGATAAGAACCATGCTTAATCTGATTTAAATTTTAGAGGTTGTTTTCATCAAAAAGTCCATTACAAACATCATCAGTACTTCAACATGATTAAAGGGATTAAAAATATTAGCCTATAAGTAACTATTTCACCCTAACTACACTTCAACAGTAATCATTGGACTATCTTTACTAAAGAGTAGCATATGAGTATATGAACACTCTCTGTCATGGGCACACTAGAAAAACTTTATGAGAAGAGGATGTATCAGTACTCTAAGGTAACTTTAGGTCATTCTCTAATGGACAAACTCAGATAGAACATACATCTAGAATATTCTAAAGAAGTAACATAAATACATGAGTTTATTTTTCCTTCAAACAAATATTTAAAGACATTTTAAATAAGAGAGTATATCTTCTAACCCAATACCATCCTAGCCTGTAAAAGGGTTTTCAGACGAGCCTCCCCCTGTCACCTGTGCAAAAGCACTCTTTAACAAAAATTAAAATAGGTGACTATGGGACAAGAAGCCTCTAATAGAAAAAGGGTTTAAGAGACTAACTCGTTGGGATACTGAACGGGTCTGCTGGCAGTGGGTACCGGTGTGTGGTATGACTAGGCAAACCCATCAGGGTACTGAACAGGCCTATTGGAAATGGAGCATTCTGCCTGGGGAAGGTATGTCTCTCACTAAATAACACAACTACCCCACTGGAGTACTGAATAGGCTTGTTGGCAGTGGGTTCTGGTTTGTGAATGTCTCATTTATACTTGTTTGATTGAAAAATTCACTTTTGTCATAAAAATATATATAAATTCCAGATTAACAAGAAAAATGAATACTGCAAGCAAATTTCCATTTGAGAATTACCCTAAGTCAACCTTACCAGTATGACATCTAAAGCCTACATTACCTAAGAAGGAAACTTATTAAGAGTGGAGCCCTAACTAGGGAGTCTAATCTACTTATACTGTGAAATTTATCCATAATATCTAATGATAGTAAATCTCTGAAGGAAGTTAGGTTGGGATTGTTCTTATGGAAAAATAATAAAAATACCTCTTTTCATTACTAAATATTGTTGCTTGTGAATAATTCATCAAAAAAAAGGCAATTTCATTTTTAACAACAAATAAGGCATGAGATCATATGCTAGATGATATAAGCACTTTTGGAATTTGATCTGGTTTATCTTCTCTTATCAATTTTCTTTCATTGTGATACAGTGTGCCAAATCTTTTTGCATAGGGATATGAAACACCTTTGGCATGGGGGAGGGTCAAAGAGCCTCTTTCTGGACTCTTTTCCATACTCGCAGCTCATCTTCAGAGGGAAGCATACAACAACAACCCTGCAAAACCAGGAAGAAACTCAAGTACAAGCACGGGTTAAAGAAGCTCCATAAGGTACAAGAAATTCCAGTATTGATCCTCCAATAAGCTCTAGCCTGAAGAATGACTATTGTTTCAGATACTCTGCAAGTTTTAAAGACAAGAACAGTCATCCTATATTTCAGATCATACACATCATGTGGTTATACAATGGTCATATAGTCAACATGCATCGGTTCTACATGGTCCTCTTTCAGCTTGTAGTAATTTCTTGTAGAAACATGTGATAAAAGAGTTTGCATGAGGACATGCAAACCAACAGGCATGGGGGAGAGAGAAAGAGAGAAGGAATCCCAGCAGATCAGTATTCATCAACTCTCTCCTAGATCTCTAGTAGCTCTTAGTTTCAGCCAGCATGTACTTTGATCCATCCTCCACTTGATAGCCTGCAACGTACATTAAAGTAAAGGTAAACTTGAGGTAAAACTGGGCCAATTATGTCTAAATTTATAATCAGTCAGGTACCTTCATCTTTGCAGTGATCTGGTACCTCAAATTTTGTGTTGGTCCGGTACTAAAACTCTCACCAAGCACGAGTGATGGATTCTGGTAAAATTGACTCAATCTTTGGTATTTTCCTGAACTAGTATCAAATATCACGAGTTAGCAAGGTATGTGCTATCATTCTAATTTTTACTAGTAAGAATTGTATCGATTATTCATTAAGTTCATATTACAAAGCACACTTCTTATTTGATTATGTCATGTCATCATGATAGTCACTTGATCGTTGCACTCTCGGTTAATAAATTCTCTTATGAATGGTCACTTACACTTTTCTCAACAAGAATTCTTTCATTGTATACTTTTTTTGGTACTCCATTCCTGATCCTTCATTTGTACGAAACCCTGGTTGAATATCAGGTTGTCTTTAGACCTGCAATTAAGTAGGCATGGGGGTTGACCAACATGAACTGGTGTTTCAAGTCTATTTTGAAGTATGGATTGACAGTTTTGCATGAGGGCATGCAATAGTTTASGCAWGGGGGAATGTTGGGACTTCGTTTTGTCATGTTTTAATGCATGTTCTAATCATTTTATTTGATCAACTGGCCTCGTTACATACCTGGTTTTCCCGTACTTGGTGTAAAAGTGTAACCTAAGAAGAGCCCATGAGGTAGTTCAACACTTATGCATATTTTGTACATTCTTATTAGTGAAAATGTGTTAATTTATTAAAAAGAGATCTTCTAATGGTGTGATTTGAATAAACAGGTTGGGTGACTAGGTAGCCTTGATCGTTGACATTTCCAGTCATCCGGTACTAGAGTAAAAGTCGAATTTTGAATTCTTCTAGAAGCAAATCAGGGACATGGGTTTTATCGGGAACGTCATCGAAATGCGTACTTGTGAGTAATAATTCTCCCATATCGCATGTGTGGACCTCCATCTCAGGGGGAATATTTCAGAAAATAGAAAAATCTCAAACTGCCAACTTGCACCTCAATTTTTGTGCACATGGAAGTGAATCGGAAGATTCTAAAACATGGGTTTTTCTCTTAGCATGACCAATTAGGTCTCCATTGAGCCGTTTTCGAAAATTTGCTACGGTTACAGAGTTATGGAAGGCGCTTTGGAGTGGATTAATAAAATAACACAGTTTTCCTGTTATAGTCCGGTACCAACGTGACTGTCTAATTCTGGTACCAACATGACTGTATGATTCTGGTGCCTCCACCTGTGAAGATTTGGTGGTTGATTAAATCTCTATATGCTAATGATATTCGGAATATTGTTGGATGGAAGTAACCTAGTTTAGCAAAGCAATCAAGTAACCATCAAATTTGATTACCATGTAATTAATGATCTCTTCCTTGTAAATCACAACCTGAACTCTATAAGAACATGGTCATGGCAAGTGAGAGAGGAGAGGGGGATCTAGACATATAGACATATGAAGAAATAGAGAGCAGTGTTGCATATTATGAAACATATCCTGAGTTTGAGTTTAATGAAAGAATTTCATTTATGTCCATGTTTTGATCGTTAAGGAATGAATGTGAATTGAGTTGTTGGTATAATCTAATTTCATGTTTTAATATTTGAGTAAGAGTGATGTGTGGATTAAAGACCAACTTATTGTAGACTCCAGTCGCTGGCCTGTTGAAGCGGCAAGGGCCCACCGCCCAGCAGAGGTCGGCATTCCTATAGGATAATGTTAGTATTTGATTTTGGTAGTATACTTGTTAGGTTAGTTGAAGCTTTGATTCTTCAATTTAAATCATCATCTCTAATAGCTTTAGATTATAACAGATAGTTTATTTTCAGATTTTGGTTATATGATTGCTTAAGATCTTTACTTACTTTGTTTTTGCATATGCTCTGTTTTTATGAATTTGATTTTGTTCCATAGACATGAATGTTGGCAGCAGTAGTCAGACATATCTGAAGAGGAACTAGTGAAGTTCACAACAACACATTGTGAACCACATCATACTTAGTATATTGACTGTTGAACTACCCATGCTATGTCTTGATGATTGATGTGTGATTTCCCTTTCAGAAGTGTGGATTTCATAGTTAGTTTTCTAGGTCAGATAGCAGATTTGATCTATCAAACCAACTCCATCTCATACTTGCATGTGCCATAATGGAGTAGATAGCCTCTCTGTGAAAGACAACCAAAGTGCATTTCAGTTTGCTATTTTGATTTGTTTCCAGCATACATAGTTCTATACTCATGATGTTAGAAATTACCTTTCTTACTGGTGTCTTGTAACTCTGTTGATTACGAATCCCGGATTGATAATTAATGAGTGCATTATACTAAACATATAATCAACACAACAGGACTTTTGAATTCTGCAAAGCTGTACCAATGACACATAGTAACTTAGGTAATCAACACTTCAAAGGACCAAACGAAGTCCACATGTAGCAAGGTGACACCTAAATTATTAAAAATTGGCACACTTTCACTTGTTCACACACAAAGTCACTTCTCACTCACATAGTTTTCATCTCGAAACGTGGAGGTTGAAGTAAGTTTCCTCCAAAAGGGATTTTGAAAACACCCCACCCTTTTTGTGATGAAACTATCCACTCCCACTTAATTTCAACGAGATTGGCTCACACCCCCAATCTCTCAAACAAACCACATCTAAAAATTTTCTAAAAACTCACTAAGTTTTCCTCCATGGGAGGTGCCAAAAGAAATCTTTTAGTCTAGGTAGGATTTCGGGGATAGGCATCCAAATAAATCCCCGTTATCTGGTTCTCACATTTTTTCAAAACAATAGAAGTTGTCAAAATAGGGAACTTTAAATCCTCTAAGTCAAGTGTTCCTAACACCATAAGGAAGGGAGATACCCATGAAGGGTTGAAGGCCGAGGTCCGATTGTTCTGTGCGTCCCCCCTTGAGGCACCCACCTCTTGGATGGGATCCATCCCATGACCCATCTCTTAGGCCGAAAATCTAAATGTCACACTTTGACCGAGGTACCTAGTGACCAAATTTTAGGACATCTACCCAGGTGGCAATTGTGGGCTGCAATTGCACCTTGATTGGAGTTTGTGTGGCTATTGGGAAATATCGTTAGCTTTTTCAGGATATGCACACTCTACCCCTCATTATAACTGGTTACTTCATCCTTCACTAGTCCCTCTTCCGGTGGCTTTAGACCCCACTGTTGAGTATTATTGGAAGGTCTAGTGCTATTTGAGAGGAAGGATGTTATGTCTTTTAAGACACGAGCATTTGTTTTCTTTGTTCCCCGCATGGACAAAACCCACCTATCCACATATATGTTTCTTTATCATAACACTTTATGTATGATGCACTTCTAATTACATTTGATTTGGATATATATCGTGTAAAGTTAAAAAATTGCAACAAAGGCTCTTGTTTATTTATTATTCTCACCACCATTCGCACACATCCACTCAGCTAGTCAGACATCATAGGGGACCCACAAAACCCTCGTCGTTCCAAATGCTTGCTAAACCTCCCTCCTATTCTAGGAGGAGTTCCTAGTCTTGCCAACTTATCGGCGCCACCTTCTCACACCCCTGTGAGTGCCACTGTCTTGGGATCTGCTTTTCTTTTTCCACCTTACTTGGGTCCAATTCCCAAGTTCCACCACCCACTCGCTCTCCTTTACACGAAAGTGGGGGGCCAACTTCCTCTCCAGGGGGAAGTACAAACCCACCTAATCCCCCCCAAGGGTCAGGTTCACCAAAAAATCACACCATGGATGGAACTAATCCTCCACCACCACTCCAGATGCCATACTTGGCCTCTCTCAACATACCATACCTAAGAAAAATAAAAAATGATCCTATATTGCATGACCCCACATGGCCTGCAATGCCTACCAAATTACCTTCAGATATCCCAAGTTTGAAGGAAAGGCATGAGATGACCCTGCCAACCATGTCATGACTTTCCACTTATGGTGCTCTTCCAACAACATTATGGATGATTCCATCCAACTACGATTATTTCAACGCACACTCACTGGCCCATCAACCAAATGGTATGTAGACGAAAAATCAAGGTCCCATGCGACTTTCGAGTCCTTGGCCAAAGCATTTTTGACATTCTTCCAATTACCAATCCACAATGAAAATGGTCTTGAACTACTCTCTGATTTTAAACAAACCTCAGCCACACATATCGTTGATCACATTCACAAGTGGCGTCAACGACGTAGTTTGTGCAAAGCTAACGCTATCCCCCACCAATGTCTCACTTGGTTCCTCAAATCACTTCTTTCCCTCCTTGCCAAAGATGTGGTTGCCACCTTCCCCCAGACTGAAGAAGAATCCATTAGAAAGACCCAAAAGTTCAAACTCATCCATGCCCAGTCCGGATACCTATACACGGTACTCCCGGACGCCCCAAGACCCATGCCATTTGGCCAAGACAAACCTGGGATGTCTCACTCAGCGGATGGATTGATTGGTACCACAACACACCAAAATCCATACCCCCCACAACCCACTATGTATGGTACACCTCCATATCCACCGACATATGGAGGAAATCCTTACTATCCCCCCTCCCCTTTACCAACAATCATACCCTATTGTTCCCCCTCAGTCATTGGGGGCACCCCCACCAGTACCCATGTCGTATCTGGTCTCTCAATCTAGTATGGGTCCACCCCCAACCCTTGGATATAATCCTAGAAGTATTGGAAGTACCTCTACTTCCTATACGCCATATGGATCATATCCACATAACAATCCATATTTTCCACTTCCTAGTCCTCCCCATCCGGTTAATCCTCCATCGGGACAACCACATGCCAGCATCAACTTTGTTCATCCATTTCCCATTCAATAGGTTCATACATTTGAACAGTTGAATATGTCCAATCCGACTCATAAGCATAAAGGAAGAAATCGAAACAATGAGAATCTAGAGCTAGGTGGGAATGACCCCCACAACCATCCCATTGGGGGCAACCAATACAAAGACCCCCAAGGGGGGCACCAATAATAATATACCACGATAAGGGAAGAACAACAATCTTCGAATTAACTTCCCCTGCACTATATGTAATGAGTATGGACATTATACTCATCATTGCCCCCAAATTCCTGACCTCCAATAGATGAGGGAATCCATGAACTCATAGTGCCCTCCGACACCATCTGCCCCTTAGCAGGCCCCACAACAGTATTTGAAATCACTGTATCCAACTTTTTTTCAAAACCCCATTCCATACCAAGGTGTGATGAACACCCAACAAGTGATGAACCCTACCCCACCAAAAATGGGACAATATCCAACCCTGGGTGCCACTCAACCCGGGAATTCAGTTGATCGCAGTGTCCTCCTCACCAATCAAGAAACTATTCTGCAAACCTGCAACCGTCAATATGGTATGCCTCCTGAATCTATCCCAACCACCTCAGAAACACTTCCAACTACTACAGGACAACCATTGATGATTCCACGTCCTCAAGAAGAACCCATTCCTTGCATACCACGTATGCCTTTATGACAAAATGTGCATAACCCTCATGCTAGGGATTCTCATAATTATAGTCTGGTTGATGACTTAGCCCAGTCTCTCGCAACCATGTTTGTGTTGGAGGTCCTCCAAACCTATCCATCACAGCGAAAATCCTTGCTTTCTGCCTTAGGGGCAGTTGACACAGCTGACACGCAGCTGATCACATTTTATTCAGATAATGGAGAACCACGTCTTCCCACCCAAGTAGCCTTCCAGATACCAGTTAATATTTGGAACACCACAGTTTATCGGTGTATCATCGATGAAGGTGCATCCACCTACATTATTTCTAAACATGTATGGAAAAAAATTGGCTCCCCTGAGCTAGTACCCTCTACCATCACCCTTCGAGCTTACGACGGTCGACCAACATCTTCTACAGGGCTTTGTCAAAATGTCCCCATAAAACTTGGGGAAAAAACCATCCTCATTGACAATGAAGTTATCGATGCCCATCTTGATTACAATATCTTGTTTGGACGCAACTACATGTATGTTATGAAGGTGATCGCCTCTTCTGTGTCTCATACGATGATGTTCCCCCATAATGGGAAGATCATCACCATCGACCAACTTACACATTACAAACCTAACCATTCTTCCAACATAGAGAACATCCTCCCCCTTGTTCATGTTAGCTCAAATGATTTTCCAGTTTCCAGCATTGGCCCTGGATTATTCCACGACCCATCCATGTTGGGCACTTATTAGGGAGCACCACCATTCCTAAACCCATCTTTTTCAGCACAAGTGTGTGTAGTTTCCTCTAAAGGAACAGACATCGGAGACAAGAATCCTATCACTGAGTCCCCTCCCCATATCAAAGTTCCACCAATTGAAGAAAAACTACCTCAGGAGTTCCCTGAGAGTGCCACTGCACCACTTATCACAAATCTCCCCCCCCCCTCCAGGGGAAAATCCCGGTATGGTATCTACATCCACCCAATATGGTTCTTCAACCATCCCTCCCTCCTTAGTCAGAGGCAATCCCAGTACAGATTCCAATACTTGCTCCTACCACACCACCCTCACCCCCCATCACTAGCACCATTGTTGCGGTTGGGGGCATATGGAAGAAGAAAGAGACCATCGCTCCACTACCTCCCCAAGTTCAACTCTCTTGCACGTTATGTGAAAGAAAAGGAAACCCCACTCACAAATGTCCTTCTCTTCCCGAGCTACACAGTTTTATCCAGCTTCCTCAAGAACACCTTTTTCTTACCACTCCACCAAGGATGTCCCACGCTACTACGACATCATCAACCACCCACAAACAACATATACGAACCAATTTTTCATGTGCCATATGCACAGAATATGGTCATTACACTCATCATTGTCCATCTATCCCATACATCCGCCACACATTAGCCACGAAACACCACATATCCTCTTGAGCTTCCTCCGACACTCCATACCAATGCTCCTATGAATGTAATTCATTATATTTATTCATCAGTCCTCGAGCAAAGGGGAGGTCCATGTCTTCCCACCAAATTACCGCCTGATCATCCATAGTGTCAGTGAAACTGGGATGGCATTATGGACCCACCATCCATATCTAATCCCTTTTCCCCATTTTCATTTTTTTTGGTACAGGAGCCATAAGCTCCATTTTCTGAACCATCTTCGGCCACTTACACAGACATTTTCATCAGGTTATCATTTTCCCTTTTCCCCGGTGGAGCATATTTCCATGACACACTCAGGTACGCCTGCTCATGTTCAAAATTATCAAATAACTGTTATATGTCCTTTATTTTTAGATATTGTTCATGTCAGGTATTTGGTTTTCATGTGTGCAGGTACTAGGTCATCACACACCAGCGCATCCCCTTCAGGTATATGATCAACACTGGCATGTAATCATTCCCTCTGAATCTCAATTGCATATCCAGTCACAATCTCTGAAATTTGTCTGTAGGATCCTCATATTCGGCTCTGCAGTACTATCACCTCCACTGCATTTTGGTACTGTCACCCGGTAGCACTGTCCCCCACATGAGTTGTCCCATTCATAGTCCCCCTTAGCACTTTGACACTCATGCTGCTTTCACCCCCTAGGGATGGGAGTCTTGATAGTCTTATGCATTTCCAAGAATCAACCACATACTCATTCTCTTCATTTTGCTAGCTTTCCCAATGGACTCCCAGGTTATCTCTTCACGGTTCTATTTTTACTACGCCTCCGCAGTATCATTAACCATCCATTCCATCCACAATCAGTTTTCCCATCTGCAAATTTCCCTCCATTCCATTTACCTCATACAAAAACCCACCCATGGGGCCCCCAACCTCCACCAGTTCTCCATGCAAATTGCACCCTAACCGGCCCAACCATCTTGCACTGGGGCACCCATTTCTGTATTTGTACACTCATCCCAAAGTATTCGTTTTTCATTTGTTAATTGTAAAAAGCATTTGTTTCTAGCATTTACATATCTTTTTGTCATTGTTGGTCACTATAATTGCTTAATTAATTTTAAACAACCAAGTGAAACATAAATTATCAACCCAGGGAAGTCTTTTATTTCAAAGATAACCACGCACTATATATGCTCAATTC
>JZKD02S1857109.1:842408-889059 GCA_000966675.3 Picea glauca | reverse complement strand
CTTACTGTGGCTAGTGTGTCCAACAAAAAGTGCATCAGATTATTGACATAGTGGTAGCCGATATTCCAATGGTATATGATATGTTTCTAAGCAAGGATTGGTCTCAACAAATTAATGGATATTTTGCTATAGATTGGCCTCACCTATGGTTTCCTCTGAATGGCTAGCCAAATAAAATTAGGGTCAATAGAAAACGATATTTAAAGTACATTGTTACTGATCTAAATGACCCAAATGAACCTTTTATTTCAGGTGAGAATGTATCGGAAAATCAAGGCATAAACACCTTTTTTGGGAATTTTACAGCTGAAATATCTTTTGTTATAGACCTAAATCAAAAATCTGAAATATTAGTATGCACCCAAGTAATGATGTCTAATCATGTTGTAAATATTGTAGATAATTTTGCAAATGACAAAATTTGGTCTTTGTACTTTGATGGGTCTAAATCACACGAAGGAGCCAGTGTCAGTTATTTACTAATAGACCCTAAAGGTAACAAGAAATTTATTGCTTGTAGATTAGAATTCGATTGTACAAATAATATAGCAGAATATGAGGCTCTCTTGCAGGGACTTAAGAAGGCCATTGACCTTGACATCAAAGCCTTAGTTGTGTTCGACGATTCTGAAATCATGGTTAAGTAGGTAAAAAATGCCATTCGTTGTGTATCTGCTCATCTTAAAAACTACCAAACTGAGGTATGGAACTTAATTAACAAATTTATTTCTTTTAATATAAGTTCTATCCCTAGATCTAGCAACACTAAAGAAGATTTATTGGCTAATGTAGTATCGAAATTCTTTCCTACTGAAGGAGTTTCTCCTAATTCATTTTCTGTTGAATTGATATTTAGGTAGTCAATTCCTAATAACATTACCAATTAGCGGGTTTTTGATAACGATTAAAAGATAATCAATTTCTTACATATGGAGGACATTTTTCAAGATGTCGTAATCGACGAAACTACACATGATGAAAATCTTCATGACTTTTCGGTAATACCTTAATCACGCTCAATTAAAAGCTCATCTAAACTAGTAAATTCGATCCCTAAAGATGACATTAGGTTGGAAATTTTTTATGATCTGCATGACATATTTAAAGGGGTTGTTAAATGTAAAATGAATAGTTCCTCGCTGCAATTTGAAACTGTAAATTTAGGAATGCATGATCAACCCCAAAACATCAATCTGGGTACAGGGTGCACACAACAAGAAAAGTATTCTTTTATTAAATTGTTTAAAGAATGTAAATATGTATTTGCTTGGATTTATGAGGATTTGAAGACATTTGACCCAAACATAATACAACATGTAATCCCCATGAAACCCCAAGCTTAACGATTTCAACAAAAACTAAGGAAGATGCATCCCAAATTAGAACCCACAGTAAAAAAGGAATTGAACAAGTTATTAACAGCCAAGATCCTTTTTCCCTTCTGACATACCCAATGGGTGTCCAATCTAGTCCCGATAAGAAAAAGAATGGGGAAATCTTACTTTGTGTCGATTTCCCCAACTTAAATCGTGCATCCAACAAAGATAATTAGCTTGTTCCTCCCATGGAACAAATACAACAACAAGTATTTTGTGTTGAAAGATCATCCTTATTAGATGGTTTTTTAGGATACAACCATGTCTTGATTTCTCACTCGGATCAGCTCAAAACTACATTCCAGACCCCTTGGGGAACTTACGCATATTGTAAGATGCCTTTCGAATTAATAAATGTCGGGGCCACTTTCCAAAGGGCCATGGTTATTGCTTTTCATGGGCTTATAAATCAGTCAGTGGTTGTCTACTTAGATGATGTAACTGTCTTTTCAAAGAAGAAAGAAAATCAATTATCCATAGATGATTTTAGGGGCTAAATTTCGCAAATGGGATAATTTTCCATGGTTTTTCTCAAAAAAATATTCGCCAATTTCCATTTTTTCTAAAACCAATTAGCCCAAATTCCATAGAATAAAATTATTTTACCTTAACAAACGCCAAAATTTTATAGAAACTATATAGAATCCTTAGAAATTTGAATATTTTTTACCAAACTATCACTAAACATTTTACATTTTTCATATTAAGGACTAGTAAGATTAGCCCAGGTTTCTACATTTTAATATAAATTGTCATCCTTAAAATTATCCCTGCACTTATCTAACCTAAGGAGTGTATTGGAACGATGTTGTAAGTATGGGATTTCTTTGAATCCTAAGAAATCAATTTTTGTTGTGGATCAAGGGAAGCTACTTGGATTTATAGTGTCTAAAGATGGAATGATGATAGACCCTGAAAGAACACAAGCCATAGCCAATATTCCCCCTCCTTCATCCAAGAAAGCTATGCAGTCTTTTCTCAGTAAAATAAACTTTGTTAGATGTTTTGTCCCTAGTTTCTCCGAGATGGTTAGACCCCTACAAAATATGATCAAGAAGGATGTTGTTTTCAAATAGGGATCACAGGAAAACCAAGTCCTTTCATGCCCTAATGAACCCTGATTTTTCCAAAGACTTCACCCTTTATACTTTCGCATCAGATAAATCATATGTTGCAGTGCTTACCCAAAACAATGATGAAAATAATGAAATCCCCATTTCGTTCATGAGTTCTACCTTTAAAGGAGAAGAATTAAACTATCCATCATTGGATCAACAAGATTTTGTTGTGTTTAAAGAATTAAAACACTTTAGACCCTACCTATTGAAGTCCAGAACTAAATTCATCGTTCTATATCCCATAGTTAGAAATTTGCTTGTTCAAAAAGAACTCGGGGAGAAGAGGGCCCATTGGATGACCTCTCTTCAATAATATGATCTCAAACCTAAGCCAGCTCAGATTGTTAGAGGTCAAGGTATTTGCAAGTTAGTGGTTGACTCAGTCAATCCAACTAATGATGATTCTGCTTTATCAAATGAAACATTGCCTTGTGAAAATCAAATCTTTTGTGCACAAACCATGCCAAATTCTTGGTATTTTGACATCACATTTTACTTAAATCATGGAACCACTACATAACATATTGATCCAAAAAAGAGAAGAGAAATGAGACTTAAATATTCTCCCTTTCAAATGATTAATGATGCCCTGTTTAGAAAGAATTTTGATGAAATGTTATTATGTTACGTAGAAAATGATGAATCTGAAAAAGTCCTGAATGAATTACATTCTAGTAATGCAGGAGGTCACTTTAAGGGTGAAAATACTGCTCATAAAGTGATCAAAGCCAGATATTATTGGCCCACACTGTTTAGAGGTGCTCATGATATGGATTGCACATGTGCAGTATGCCAAAAGGTTGTAGGACGAGTTAAGAAACATGCTTTCCCTTTGCAACTTGTAACAATTGATCAACCATTTCAGCAATGGGGCCTTGACGTCATCGGCCAATTAATTATGCTTCCTCCCTCCAACATAAGTACATCCTTATAGAAATGGATTACTTCACCAGGTGATCCGAAGCTACACCTTTAAGAGTAGTCAACACTAATCAGTTGATTGTGTTCCTGGAAACTCATATCATTTCACGTTTCGCAATTCCAGAAGCTTTGGTGTTCAACAATGCATCTTATTTTTCTTCAATGGATTTGAATGTTTTTTCTTTGGAAAAAGGAATTAAATTTAAATATTCCTCTAGTTATTACCCTCAAGGTAATAGACTGGCTGAATTAACCAACAAAAATTTAATTAAAATCCTGAAGAGAACAGTATCAAAAAATCATAAAAATTGGTGCACCACTTTTTTCTACGCACTGTGGGATGATAGGGTCACTCCCAAAACAACCATTGGAAATTCCCCATTTTTCCTTGTATACAGAAGAGAAGTTATCCTCCCTCCCAATTCTATGCTACCATCATTACAACTATCTAAAAAGGTCCAGGAAGAAGAGTGTGCTGCCTTAGAAAGTCAAATAATGATTTACTCAAATTAGAAGATACTAGGACACAAGATAAACGTAAAATGGATCAACACCAACAAATTGTTAAACGATGGTTCGATGAAAATTATTCCTCCAATCAAAATTTCAATATAGAAGATCTAGTTCTTAGGTGGGATAAAGCGCATGAAGAAAAGGGTGAACATTCGAAATTCCAAAATTTGTGGTTAGGATTGTTTATAGTCGTTGAAAAACTCAGTCCTATCTCTTTCCGTCTCCAAACCTTGGAGGGGCAACCAGAAAATTTTCCAGTAAATGGCCAGGCCCTCAAGAAGTATTTTTCATAATCTACTTGTAAATAACAATCTGTAAATAAAGTGTGTACAATTTTCTTTTTCTTTGTTTTGTTTCTTTTTTTTTTCTTTTCTTGGCGAGTCATTTTATTATTTTCTTTGTTTGGCTATCTTTTTGGTTCAATAACTATGTTTTTTAAAACTTATCACCATGTGGAAATGTTACTCAAAATATCATACCACCTGTTGGTCCCCAAATAACCTCAATTAATCCAAATCTAGTATTGAAATAAATTTACCTTAGTTCTGTTAGAATTTCTTTTCGATGGTTACCATTCTCCCTTCCCCTTAACATTCCTGTAAGGAATTATCTCTATAAGTTGGAGTAATATTTGATTATCATGGCTATCATAATACTTTTTATGCTATCCTAGTCTTTAAGGGGTAGTTCGTATCTTCTTCCCCATATTCTAGACAATCTCTTATTTAGAGATTAAAATCAAAACCCCGTGATTGGATAACCTGTGTACTTAAAATTAATAAAGCATGAGGTCTTAACTTAAGGTTGGAAAGTCTCATTATGAGCCAGTCCATCATGACCATTGGAAATTTATATAAGTGACATTACCATTTCTGGTCACCAAGACAGGGTAGTGGCCTTCAGTCTTCCCAACTGAAGGACAATAGGTCTCATCACGAGACGACTTGTTCACCTCCGTAGATTTTTGTGGATGACATAGCTGCTAACTGGTCACCAAGCCAGATTAATGACTTTCAGTTATTCACCAAACTATCAAATGAATAAAACTTAATAATTCTAGGAATAATCCATCACGTGTGCTTAAACTATTTGAAGAGATTAAAGCATTCATATAGGTTTAAAAGGAAACCATGTCGAGGCTATGGATGCATGCTGGCAGTGGTGGATCTTCCTGTGGTATTGAGGTCCTTTCTCAAACTATCACAATCCATTGGTGAAACAATTATTCGGATTTCAATTCTTCACAAGATACTTTTCTCTAGTACATGAAATGTGCTAACATCTATTATGTATGTCTACATAACTGATATCAATACTATACATAACATATAATGGTTTTTGAAGATCTGACCTTTTGGTATCTCTTATCTTAATTTTCGCTGGAGATATGTTTTGAATCAATACAGAGATAACTCCTTCGCCCAGTGAGTTTTCATTTGTTAGCTACCCCAACTAACACCCTATCATTTTACCTTGATGGTACAAACCCCTTTCCCTAGTGGAGATCTATGCAGGATCTATATCCTCTCGGTGCTAAGCTGGAGCACCTCAACGAGTCCTCGTTGGAACCCCAATGATCCACAAGTCCTTCAGAAACCCCACCTGTGCAAACATGCACAAGGTGCAAGCTTCACCTCCTTCAAGCGACCACAGTGCTATGACCAAGGCCTACACCAAAAGGGCGTTTATCGAAAACCACATGTTGGCGATGTGGAGGGGTTGACTCCTTGTCACTCCAACTCTCGATTGCCAAAATTCTGATAGAGCCTAGCCCTTGCTAGCTCCTATCTCTATATGAACACACCTAATCCTTATCGCAAGCGCCTATCGCAACTCGTGACTTCACTCGTTGGAGCACCAAACTCTTGTGCTCTCCCCTTGCAAATCCCTGAAACATGATAAGTCAACAATGGGTTGACTCCTTCCCATGCGATGTGCATCCACCACTTGTCACCCGCTTCCACATTTCTCTGGGCGCTTGTTGTTACACCACCTATCATCCACATGACATGACCGTGAATCTGTTATGCTCATCCCTAACCATTGGTCATTCCATTCCCTGAATTCTGATACATGAATTCAAATACGAGATCCAATGGCTCTCAGCATTTTGACACTTCCTTCCGAAGCATCTCCGCCATTCTTCCACTCTTATGCCCCCACGATTTCTCCTGTGTGTTTGGATGCGAGCTTGAACAGTCCAGATCTCATCTCTTTCGTTGATCTAATGGAAGTTGTGGCTCCCTCCTGGGCTTGAACTTCTTCCTTCCAGACTTGGAAGATTTTCAAAGTCTCAAAGGCCTCAACGTCTGCTTCCTCTGTGAGCCCTAATGGTTTTGGATCTCGCCTGCATTTTGGAAATGTTATCTCTTTTGAGCTCTGTCAGTGTATTTGACCTCGAAGTGTCTCAACCTACTATTCCTTTCTGTCAGTATTCTGTGCGCAAAGGCACTATTCCTCCTGATCTTTTGAACTTGTGACAAGTCCTTTCTGCATGCACTCCTTGCGCTCCAACTAGCCTTCTGATGGCTGTCTCTCAACACTTCATCCGAGCGTTGGCCTGATGCATTCCTGGCATAGGTCTTCATCCTCCTTAAGCCTCAACTTCTCGGACCTCAATGGTCTCCTTCCCTTTATCTCCTTGAAGGGATGGAAGTTCCCTCTTCTACAAATTCCTACTCAAGCATGCCTTGTTGAGCCTACAGGGTGTTCAGTAACCCTGTGAGTGTCTCCTCCTTGACACTTCTCTTATCTATGAACTCGAAATAGAGTTCCTTTTGTGCACTCTATGCACTCACTCGATGCCCTCCTGGCAGATCTTCTTACAGAACCTTCAATGATTCTATCTTCTCTGTGCCCTCCTCTACACAGTCTCACCTCCAAGGTATTCAACAACCTTGAGGCTTCTCCCTGAGTCTAAGAATTCCTCTGGTGCACCCTCTTGGCACGCCTTTTTCCAAATTTCACAAAATTTAGAAGTGCACTATGTTGCATTGGCTTACAGAACCCGCAGTATTCTGTCATGCAACCTCTTGCATGAAGCCACAAAGAACCCAGACCTAGAATCAAAGAACTCTTAGATAGTAAATTATGTCTATCCCTGCAAATGTAAACTTAACATACATCTACATCATATATGAGCATATAGAGATGAAATTCATGAATTACATAAACACACAAAGACTCAAGCACAGGAAAAAATGCTCTTTGTATAAATGTGAATGCCTGTTACAATATGTTCCAGCTCAGACTACAACAAAGTCTCGACTCTCTCTTCTTCTATCCTAATATGTTATGCCTCATAACATAATGAAAAACATATACAATGTTCTTTTACAAAAGGGGGCTTCTCGAGCTCTTCCCTCCATCTCACCTACTCTCATTAATTCATAATGAATTACATTGAATGGGCCATCTAATGTGAATTGGAGTTAGATTCCCTTCTACCTATCAGCCATTAAGGTGACATCAACTACAGCACGCTCGAGGCATGGCTTCGGCTCTACCATCCCTATGAACATTTAATACAATTTCAAATTTTGAAATGTGAGAGGACGGGCGCCTCTCTTCCTTGAATGCATCCTTTGAATGTGTTGTTGGCTGGCGCATTGCTGGTGTGGAGAGACGCTCCTGCATCATACTCCACAGCCGCAAAAAATTCATGAGATCCTACTCATGAGCTTCCTAGCATGGTTGTTGAAATCCACCAGGATCCCAAACAGTTTTCTCGAGTTGTCCATCCGCTCCATCGCTTTGTTGTTGCTGTTGTTGTTGCCCTACTGATCTTGTAGGTCTTCCTCTACTTAGCTTCTCCTCACTAGCAGCTTCTGCTCCTGACTTCAACATCAACCTTCTGATTTCCTCAATTACCTCATCTGGTTGCTGCAATGGTTGGATCCCTTTATGCAATATCCTTGGCTGCACTTCCTCCTTATCGGTGGGTAGATCATCATCATCCCCCATGTTGTTTTCCTCTTCTGTGGCACTAGCTGGCCACCCTGCTGTAAAGTTCAGCTTTGCAGTCTCTTCACTGAGCTGATGCTGCTCAGCTTCCCCTTTGGACAGCTTTGATTCTTCCATTTTTTCTATTGGTTCAACTCCATCTTCCTCCAGCTGCTCTCCAGACTGGAATTCTGCTTCATCTTCTGCTGCACGCCTTGGTACTACAGTCATCATCTGTTCATATCCCTGGCTGAAATTTCTAAGAAACTCCTCTAAATGATCTCCTCTTAATTTCTGCATGAATGTTTGCTCATGGCAATCATTTACTGGTCCTGGCTTGTTCAGCCAATCCTCCAGCATCTCTAACTCTTTTTCCCAAGGAGTGAGTATCTTAACTTCATGCTCTTCTTTTGTTGTCAGCTTCAGTGCTGCAGGTGTCTCCATTTCATCTTTCTGGCTGAAACTTTCGAGCCATTCTTCTGAATGCTCCTTTTCCTCTACTTGGGCAGCCTCTAATATATGCTCTGTTATCATTGTGAAAGTCTTTGATGGTTTTAATTACTCTTTTGTACCTGCATCACAGACACAGTTAACATTAAAATCATTTGGCCCCATGGCCTCCTTCTCATATTCTTATTGCACTACCTCCTCATGCACAATGCTTGTATCGCCCCCTACTGGACTAATTGGCAGGAATACCTGAATTCCTCCAATCATCATACTACTCTTCTGATCTTCCTTCTCTGTCAGCTCCTCTTGCTAATCCAACCTCGCCTTTGAGCTCTTCATATCTCCCTTTCCCTCTTGGAAAATTGGGATTTCTTCACTGCCCACCTGGTAGTCTTTGAGATCAACCAATGACCCCTTCTTGTTGCCTTTCTGGCAATCTAAATTCTCTTTACTGCCCACCTAGCAGTTCACGAGATCCCCATATGACCTCTTCTCGTTGCCCTCTTGGAAATATGAATTCTCTTTACTGCCTTCTTGAAATTCTTTGAGATGCTCCATTGATCTCATCCCATTGCCCACCTGACAAACGAGAATTTGTGTGCTGCCCTCCTAGCAGTCTAAGAGATCCTCCAATGATCTCACCTCATTGTCACTGAGATTTCTCCCAGTCTCTGGTTCACAAATGTGAATCACTCCTTCTGTGTTACCAAGGCTTCTAATATGCCTCAACCATTCCTTCAACAGTCTATGTTGTCTGCTGGCCAACAACTCCTTGATTGGCCACTTTACTTTTGTTTTCATGGGCCATTCATATACCCATCGCGATTTTGCATTCTACTGCACCCACAATGCAAGCTCTTCCATTCTCACCCTTATATCACTGATCTCTTTATCCATCTTATCCTTTATCTTCATTTGTTGGCGGTCCTCTCTATGACTATGCTTATGTCCTTCAGTAGCCATATTCTTCCCTTTGAATCTTAACTCTTGGCAAATCTTCTATTGTTACTCTATAGCTGAGAGCATTTCCAGCATTTCCTATAATCCACCTGATTGTCTATTTGTTGTTGCATCCTGCAACAATCTCTTCAATCCTGTTCCCCTGAAATATCCAGATGAAGTCCTACTTTGATACCACACTGGTACAGACCCCTTTCCCTGGTAGAGATCCACGTAAGATTGATCTCCTCTCAATGTTAAGCTGGAGCAACTCAGCGGATCCACGCTGGAACCCCAACGATCCATAGGTCCTTCAAAAACCCCACCTGTGCAAACATGCACAAGGTGCGAGCTTCACCTCCTCCAAGAGACCATGGTGCTATGACCAAGGCCTACACCCAAAGGGCGCTTATCGAAAACCACATGTTGACGATGTGGAGGGGTTGACTCCTTGTCACTCCAACTCCTGGTTTCCAAAATTCCGATAGAGCCTATCCCTCACTAGCTCCTGTCAACGTATGACCACAGCCAAGCCTTATCGCAAGCACCTATCACAATTCGTGAATTTTCTTATTGGAGCACCAAACTCTTGTGCTCTCCCCTTGCAAATCCCCAAAACATGATAAGTCAACAATGGGTTGACTCCTTCCTAGGCGACATACGTCCATCACCTATCACCCGCTTCCACCTTTCTCTGGGCACTTGTTGTTACACCACTTGTCATCCACGTGACCTAACTAGGAATCTATTATGCTCTTCCCAAACCACTGGTCACTCCGTTCCCCAAATTTCGATACACGAATTTAGATACGAGATCCAATGGCTCTCGGAATTTCAGCACTTCCTCCCGAAGAGTCTCCACCGTTCTTCCACTCTTCTGTCCCCACAAGTTCTCTTGTGTTTCTGGATGCAAGCTTGAATGGTCTAGATCTTGTCTCTTCATCTGATCTAATGGTAGTTGTAGCTCCCTCCTAGGCTTGCACTTCTTCCTTCCAGACTTGGAAGATTTTCAAAGTCTCAAAGGCCTCGACCTTTGCTTCCTCTGCAAGTCTTGATGGTTTCGGATAACGCCTGCATTTTGGAAATGCTATCTCTTCTGAGATCTATTAGTGGATTTGACCTCGAAGTGTCTCAGCCTGCTATTTATTTCTGTCATAATTCTATGCGCAAAGGCACTATTCCTCCTGAGCTTTTGAACTTGTGAAAAGTCCTTTCTATGTGCACTCCTTGTGCTCCAACTAGCCTTCTGATGGTTGTCTCTCAACACTTCATCCGAGTGTTGGCCTAATATGTTCCTAGAACGGGTCTTCCTCCTCCTTAATCCTAAACTACTCATACCTCAATGGTCTTTGTCCCTTTCTCTCCTTGAAGGGATGGAAGTTCCCTCTTCTGCAACTTCCTTCTCAAGCACACCTTGCTGAGCCTACAGGGTGTTCAGTAACCCTGTGAGTGTCTCCTCCTTGACACTTCTCTTATCTATGAACTCGAAATAAAGTTCCTTCTGTGCACTCTATGCACTCACTTGATTCCCTCCTGGCAGAGCTTCTTACAGAACCTTCAGTGATTATGTCTTCTATGTGCCCTCCTCTGCACAGTCTCACCTCCAAGGTATTCAACAAACTTGAGGCTTCTCCCTGAGTCTAATATTTCCTCTGGTGCACCCTCTTGGCATGCCTTTGTCCAAATTCCATAGAATTCAGAAGTGCACTCTGCTGCACTAGCTTACAGAACCCACAGTATTCTATCATGCAACCTCTTGCATGAAGCCACAAAGAACCCAGACCTAGAATCAAAGAACTCTTGGATAGAAAATTATGTCTATCCCTACAAATGTAAACTTAACATACATCTACAGCATATATGAGCATACACATATGACATTCATGAATTGCATAAACACACAAAGACTCAAGCGTAGGAAAAACTACTCTTTGTATAAATGTGAATGTCTGTTACAATATGTTCCAGCTCGGACTACAACAAAGTCTCGACTCTCTCTTCTTCTATCCTAATTTTCTATGCCTCATAACATAATGAAAAATAGATACAATGTTATTTTACAAAAGGGGGCTTCTCGAGCTCTTCCCTCCATCTCACCTACTCTCATTAATTCACAATGAATTACATTGAATGGGACATCTAATCTGAATTGGAGTTAGATCCCCTTCTACCTGTCATCCATTAAGTCGACATCAACTAGAGCATGCTTGAGGCATGGCTTCGGCTCTACCAGCCCTACAAACATTTAATACAATTTCAAATTTTGAAATGTGAGAGGAATGGCGCCTCTCCTCCTTGAATGTGCGCTTTGAATGTGTTGCTGGCTAGCGCATTGTTGGCGTGGAGAGATGCTCCATCATCACTTGAAAATACAGGGTTAGCCATAAAACTACTCACTATCTAGTACTTTTTCTCACTGTCCAGTGCTGCTCAAGAATGAATTGATAGAATCTTGGTAAATTTATTGCTTAATTGATTTTGGTTAGTTTTATGAAATAGTTTGTCTTTACAGTTTTTAGTGTGTTTGATTTTTCCATTGTTTTGTATAGTTTGAATGTGTTTTGATTTCATTTTCTCCTTAATTTAATGACTGCAAAGCATGAAATTAAGGATTTTCTCGTGGAAATTGCTTGGTGAATTCTTTACCATCATACCTCCCTCTCTTTGATCAAAGATTATTTCTCATACTTCCTAGTCATATATGGAAGAGGACATTATCAGGGTTATGATTTATTAAAGGATGGATAACTTAACATAATATATGACAAGCCTTTATATTCCTTGATTCAAAGTTCATTTTACAAGGAATTGTGTTAAACTGATAAATGACCCTTTTTAATACTTAATATGAGTGAAGGTTAGAAAAACATTTGTTTTGGGCATGTTAAACTAATTCAATGAAGGGGTCACCCGTAAACCTTCATTTAAACTATGAGATTATTGTTTTGGTAAGGGTTTTTCCCTTTCTCACATCTTTGCTTGATCATATATGTCATTTGGATCACTCAACCCCTGTACTTCATTGTTCCCTTCAATTATGACCCTTTTCCTCGACCCAATCTTTCGAATGACTTTGAAATCATTTCCATAACCATACAATCATCCACAATTTGGGATCAAGGTTTCATGGAAGATTCTAAAGAGTAGATGGGTCATTCAATCTTAAACCCTCCTATCCTTCGTCATCCGGGAAATCATCAAGGTTTTAAGTGTTGGATTGTTACAGGTCATCCTGGGTTCTTCCAATGTTCACTTATCATTGTTGGGATCAGGTATGACATTTCATCTTTGCCCAGTTCTTATGGGTTCATTTTACTCTGTATGCAATATTCTTTCTTTCACAAAGACAGTTTGTTCGCTCTTAAATGTTTCCTAGTTATTAACCTTCCCATAGAGGTTATGGCTCATGTCATGAGGGAAGCACCAAATGGACTACAGGAATTTCTCACATGCGATGATGTGATTGATATGCTCTCCCAAGTGGGGTGGTTAAGGCTTATACAGTTATTTATAGGGTTCAATATTGAAGTTGCTAGAGCTTTTGAGAGGGATTTTGATGGCACTAGGGTTAATATTGGTGATATCATGTTTCAAGTGGATGAGGAATTCATTACTCAGGGTACATGTCTCCCATAGTCAGGCGAGAAATGGTTCAAGAATATGAAAGTCAAAGACATTCCCTAGAAGGATTTCTTGGCATCCAAACGTTCTCGATACCACATCAAAGGTATACCAATTGACCTTTTTTGTCAAAAATGGAACAACCTTCTCTTGGTTATTAAACAACTTGTAACATGTGAGGGGAGTTATGGTATTATATTCTTTTTTCACATTCGGTTACTCATGGTTTTTCGAGGGTTTCATTTGAACGTATTCTTCTACCTACATAAGAGCCTTCGTAAAAAATCTAAGTTCTATCAGTGACAAAGTCCAAACCCTGAGTCTAGCCTTTTTCACCATAGCCTAATTTGTATCTTACCAGCATAGGGGATAATTGGGAAAGTTTCTTGGAAAGAAATAAATTTATACCTCATCCCGCAAACCCTATCCCTAAATTACCTAGGGTCATAGGAAAATCCAACTCTCCTCGAACTACCTCTCAGGAAATAAAACTTGAGGTCCAACTCAATATTGATTCTTGTGTTTCTTTGGATGATAAATTGGACCTTACTCTTGTCCCTCATATTACACGAAGTAGACCTAGGCAAGGGTTGGAACATAACCATTCACTAGAATCTATCCTTAAATGATTGAAGGAAAAGCCTTTAGATCGTGTCAATCTAGGTACATATGTTGTGTGTTTTAAGGTTGACCATAAGCCCAAGAAACAAGGAAAGCAAGTTTGTGTTAACATTGGGGTTGACTTCAATAATAAAATGATAGGGCCCTTATTGTCTAGAATGGATAGGAACAGGTTCAAACAAAGAGAAACTCCAACAAGAATGATAATTATTAAGGATCAGGATTCCTCCTGTGAAGACACAAATGAAAAAAGGGAAGAAGAAGAAAACATTTGTATGATTTTGTTTACAATTTACCTCCTTTTATTCATGGTTTTGAATACTTCCCAGGTATTCATGTTGATCTAAGAAGAAATGTTTCCCTATAAAAAACCTTGGACAAAGATCGACATCACTCAATCCCTAATCTAGAATCTGAGAGATGTCATGACTATGAATCTTGGGCCCAAAGGTATTATGCAGATGTTCATTAGCTACAAATGCACCTCGATCAGATGATGAGACAAAACAAAGAATTAAAAAGGGTAAATCAACAATTAAAAAACAAAAAGGAATATAACATGCTTCAAGCCAACAAGAAGCCAAAAATTCTCCAGATACTATCATCAAGAAATCCAATAATGTCAATGTTATTATCGGATCAGAATTTCATGAATCTTCGATTTCAAATGTGTAATTTATGGTAATAAAATTTGTTGTTTTTAGTTTCTCCTCAATTTGTTTTAAATTTGTTTTGATTTTGTGATGTTTTTAGACCAGCTACAGAATCATAGATTATGTAGCTAGTCTTAGTTAAGTATACTAAAGTTTTCTAATTAATCATATTTTTTTTTCAGATCTCTAAATGATGAAGGGATATCATCAATGCTATCATCATGGGTCCTTAGAGATCATGGAATATTTCTTTTGTTTTAACTAGCAATAGAACTAGTTTCAAAAAAGCAAGTGATAGTTTCATATTATTATTACAACAAACTTTTGTATAAGTTGTTGGATAGACTTAGAACTTTTCTATTGTAAGAACAACTTTACTATTTTTGAAGGATTTGTTCCTATCATGTCGATATGAGGGGAAATCCACATTTTGTTTAAATACTTAGGGATTTGGAGTCAAGGACATGTTTTGGATTTTTGGGATACTGGACCAGTGCTAATATTGAATAAATATATGAAACTGCACTTTGCTTAATGGCTTTTTTCTTTTGAGTAATGTTGTTTTGTTTCAAATATATTATCTATTTTATGCTCTTAGTAATAATGATGTATTTGTAAAATCCTTTCTTTAGCTTACATTTACGAATGTATTATTATTTCTTGGATCTCTGTTCAATTTTTTCAGATTATTTTATTCAGTATATTATCTCAATGAATTATGGTCTTTATGATTATGTTATTTTAATACAAGTATCAAAATGTATCAAATTTATTTGTACGTTATGTGCTTACTATGATATTTAATCCATTGATATTATCTTCTTAATGAACAAATGATTATCCATCCTCATAAGGATCAAATTAATTAAATTGTCCTTTTTGTAACTCAAATAATATTTCAATATATGTTGAAGTGATTTTCTTCAGGTATTGTTATAGTAATCTACAACTGTTTTCCCTAAGTTTCACTTGACATATTGGTTGCTAGAGTAATCTTTACACAGGAAGGCACAATCAAAAGATTTTGTCTTCATCAATGACCAGTAAATAGAATAGTAAAGTTTTTTTATTATTATTTAGTTTCTTTTCTTTTCTTTCTTTTGTGAATGTAAATCATCATTTATAAGTTTAGATGATTTTCTCATGCAAACTAAATATTGTTATTATTTACATTCATACCCTTTTAATTTGAATTTCAGAGAGATTTGCAGAATAACATTTGTTTTTCTTAAATCATAATTTTTCTTGAAATTTGGTTCTCTCTTTCAATCTTAGTTTTACAAGGTTTCTTACAATTTTTGTACATGCTTATTCTTTATATTTCATATATAAAATGTGTGAATAGTAAATGTATATAGTAGGTGTTTGTTAATGAATAGTTAGTTATTTTTTCTTTCGTAGCTTAGATTAGATCCCCTTATCGGCCAACAGAGTCGTTAAACCTATCAGGGTGAGTTACTTCAAATGGATTAGGTTATTTAGACAACCTTGGACCAGACTCTCCCTTCCAGTTGATGAGCGTTTACATATTCCCATTAACAAGGTGTCACAAGGATCAGTCATACAATCTATAAGCACCATGCAATGATTGTTTTAGTGCATGGTGCTTAAGGCTTGCTAGTGGAAAATAATGGTCGTAAAGGACTCACAGGAGCATACTTTTTATGTAGATGTATCTTTGCACTGGAAATATCAGCGATCTAAAGGGTTTTGAGAATTTAAGGAGCATGTACGATGCTAAAGATGCACATGGATAAATTATAATGAATATGTGGTCAGCGTTTAACAATGCGATTTTGAATTTGCTCAATAAATAGACAAGTATAATTTCATAGCTTTAATGTAGGCATATAAATTTTTGCAATGAGTGAGCTCAAGCATTGAGTTTTTCCAAGTTAAATTCAAAATAATTAGTGTATGTAGTTTTCATGGTAAACTGCAATCATATTTGTTTCATCAACATTTCAGGACACACTTATTTGGTTTATCAGCAAGAAAGAAAGATAATATTGACTCTGTCTTCTCTTTCCTGATGATGGGCCACATGAAATTCACCCAAAAGATAAGATTGTTTATTTTGGAATGATGGGCCACAAAAGCTTGGACCGAAATGTTGATGAAGCAAATGGAATTGTGGTTTACCCAGAAAATTTCATCCACAATGATTTAAACTACCAAAGTGAGAGATCTATGTTGGCACAGGGGAAGAACCTAGGTTCAACTCTTCAATAACATACCAAAAAAACCCTAACTACCGACCCTTTCGGCAACACTTGAGAAGCAGATGAAGTCTCACCTGAGGTAGAGGCAGGGGGGGTTGCAGGACTCAAGTGTTTACAACCTAGTTGGGACACAGATCTGTGATCACAATAATTAATAGAGCACTTCGCCAATAACATGCATCAAGTTATGAGTCTTATTCACTTCGCAAATTAACCCTAATTGTAGATCAATGCAGTAGTAAACAGATCTAACACTTCCAAGAACTTAGCATAATCCTAGATCTAACATTCATTCACATAATAAGCACTAAGAATTCATACATCTATATGTCATACATCAATACTAATTCACTAAGAAAATATAAACATAACATTAGGAACACATTACACAAATCACATCAAAACAAGATATACGTGGTTCACCCTAGTGTGGGGCTATGTCCACCAACTCTTCTTCTTCTTTATTGGCTTCTTCCAATATGCTTACATGCACATAGCCACCAAAACAACTCCGCATAGGACAGGAGATCTTTGCACACCTCACCAAATCCTCCTTCCCTGATCTAAGTCACAGCACAAAGCCTTACACAATCTATGCACAAAGCACTTACACAACACTTGTACTTAGCTCTGTAATCCTTAACACATCTTCTTGCACATAGCTAATCAGATATACTTATTACAATGCCTAGATACTTATTTATACATTACAAAAAGGGCCTAAACATGGGTAAGACCCATGGGCCAACATCCCATACCCGTTACTTAAACTTTAAAAGCCCAAAAATCCCGCAAAAAGGGTGAGATCCTGCGATCTCTGCTTCACCTGGGTGCTCCATTTTTGACTAGCCTGTCGAAGTACCGAAAATGGTCAAACACGACCAAGGTTCTCCCAAAACTTGGTTGAGGGCCAACATGCCCCCAACACTCACTGGTGACTCATCCTGAGTAACTCTAATCTGGGCAACACTGCTTCGAAGGCCTCAAGCTTAGCTTGAGCTACCTCAACTTGTTGTTGCGCCAGAGCCTCCTGCTTGGTGAACATATGAATGACTTGCTCAGTGACAGGCCCTTCTAGGCATTGTTCCACTGTTGCAACCACTTGTTCCAACTGTGATCCTTGTCCCTTGATTTCTTCAAAAAGGGTCCAGGCTTTGTCCTGCACCAGCTAGAGTCACTGTGTCACCTCCTTAACTTGACTCTGGATGGCAGTGACGTGGTGATAAAATGTGCATTGCTCCTATGACCCTTTCATCTTCTCTACTGCTGAAAGTAGCTTCAATTGCACTTGCATTGTCAATGCCTGTTGTTTTGCCTCCTGGAGTTTTTCCTCTAGTCTCCTCAGCTCAGGGTCGTATACAAGACGCTCATAGGTATGCACACTTCAGTTACTTAGTTTCTTGCATTCTAAATCCAATTCCTTGATTCGTTCGACTGTGCTCTTGGCAATTTCTTTCCTCTGGTCTCACACTTCCTGCGGAGTGCTCGACACTGCTTGCAGTTCTAACTCTATTACTCTTGGTTGAAGCTATTGAATGGATTACCAATATCGTATGCGGTCCTACTGTGCATATCCCTTTTGGTAGGTATGCCATGATGAGTGTGTACTTGAAATATCTTGGGACATTATCACGACTAACCACACCAGCCAGAGGCAGGATGTAGTCAAGCAAGACCGATGGGATGAGCTTCATCTTTGCCAGGTCGTCGCGGTGCTTACGGTTTGGGATGGCCCAGATCAACTGGATCGATGTGCAGTCGAGGGGGATGCTTGCAATCTGACCATTGACAAGGACTGTACTCCTGCAGACATGAGCTTCTCAGCCAGAAGGTCTATCAAAATCTCTTTGATGGATTTCTCTACTGCACTAAGGTTTCCCGACATGCATGCTCGTGATCAAGTATGTCGGGTAAGTGAATGGATGCTCAAGGTAAGATAAAATGAGTGGCAAGGTCTCAAAAGAAAATTACGGTAGCAGTTAGTTCTCTATTAGCTCAAATATCTTAGTTTGTAAAAGTGTCCTCGGTGTGAAATTTGATGGGATAAATAGGAAACATCATAACGAACTTCTCCAACGGGCAGGAATGCCTCAATATTGATTCCATCCATTGTGGCATGGTCCCAATGTTCCAATGGTAATATTTCTAGAAATAAATATGTTTCTAACCATTCTGGAGCGTCGTCCTATTGCTTCGTCGTAGCGAAGTACCAGTCTGCATTATTTTTCTATTCTGGCCAGGTTCAAGTTCTGCAAGCCTGCTTTTTGCGAATTATTTTCTAGAGCTTCCTGCAATTTTTCTAACTTTTCTCTCTTCTTACTGAGATTTATGGCCTTCTTTCTTGTGATGTGAGTCTCTGGATTCCTCTTTCTATTTCTATTCTTATCTTCTCTTAGCATAGTAACTTCTCACTACTGAGGGTCTTTCAAAGGGTTCGAGGGTAATACTTCTTCTCTTATTGTTTCTGGGGTGGGGTAGGTTCTCTTCTCTCTTGCATGGATAGGTTCTTTAAGACTTCTTGCGTTCTTTGAACCTTGACAACTAATTATCTGGCCCTCAGTTGCTTTGACTTGTCCTCTTGTTCTTCTATTAAGCGCACTATTCTCCTAGCCTTGAAATCCCTTAATTCTTGCTTTTTTTTTTTCTGTGGCTTCCTCTTCTTCTTTCCTTCGAATCTGACCTTTCTCAATCCATGGTTTTCCTAACATAAGTGAAAAAGGAGTTCTATTCTCAACAAACTTAATAACCTCAAACTCTTCTGCAGTCGATCCTCCATGGGCTATCATAGGTACATGAGTAAGTCTTTCACATAGGTTTATCATATTTCCTTTAAACAATCTTATCCTTCCCAATGAAGGAATCATAGTTGGCTTTCCCAAAATTTCCCAAGTGCTTTCTGGCATAATATTCACCTGTGTTTCCTCATCCAAAACACAGTCTATGTCGAAGTCTCCTATTCTTTTTTCTAAGCATTCCTTCTCTTTTAAGATCTCTAGTAAACTGATTTCTTTGTGATCATTCAGGGTTTCTTTCATCTACAATAATATAGTCTCTGATTATTTCTGATTATCTAACATATCCTTAGTTTCTTAACCTTCCTCATGGTTTTCTTGTCTCAAGTTCATCTTTTCAACTTTAGCAATCATTCTAGGGCAATCCAAAACCTCAGGTCCGGCATCTTTACAACAAAGGCAAATAGGACCTACACCAGGGCATTTCTTCGCAAGATGTCTCGGTCTTCTACAACTATAACATAGTTTCAATCCTCTCTTTCTCTTGAATGATCCCCAACCTTTCATGTACTGTGCACTGGGATCACAATGCTGGACCTGCAAAAAATTCTTTCTAGGATACTGCATCCACTTGTTAGTCCAAAAATTATTTCTATGCATAGGAGTAACATATCTTTCATTAGCGTCCCCGAGGTGTAGGACAGTCGGTGACGGAGTGTATTGTTAAGCCACTCCGTGATGTTAAAGTCACCGGTTCGAAACCTTCGGGGACAAAAAAATCCAACCATGTTAAGGGTTGGTGTGGCTCAGGCCAGGTGCGATCCCCGGGTGATTTTGACGGCTTAGATGCCCCTGAGTCGTGGTTTCTCAAGCCACAGGTTAATCGCGTAGCCAACAGGTCTCGCACAAATTAACAAACAAAAAAAAAACATATCTTTCATTAGCTTTATCAAATTGATTCATATCAAATATTCTTTCTTCTAGTTGTGCCCTAGTTTTGAGACTAGGAAAAAATCTATCAAACATACCTAAATTCATACTTTCTAAACAAAAATTTCCAGTTATATTACCTTTAGCATAGCACAAAGCTTTAATATCTTACCTCTTTTCTTCAGATCCAATTCCCTTCTTAGCACAGAGCTTCACAAGTCAAGTAGAATACTGCACACTACAACAACAGATCTACGCACAAAGATTTCTCTTTTCCTTAGTTCCCAACAATCACAGTTTCAAGTCTCGACAATGCAACCATTTTTTGGCATAGGGGCAGACCCAGGGTTCAACACTTCAACAACACACCAAAAAAACCCTAACTATCGACCCTTTCGGCAACACCTGCGAAGCAGATGAAGTCTCACCAGAGGTAGAGGCAGGGGGGGTTGCAGGTATCAAGTGTCTATAACCTAGTTGGGACATAGATCTGTGATCACAATACTTAACAAAGCACTTAGCCAATAAAATGCATCAAGTTATGAGTATTATTCACTTCGTAGATTAACCCTAATTGTAGATCAACGCAGTGGTAAACAGATCTAACACTTCTAAGCACTTAGCATAATCCCAAATCTAACATTCATTCACATAATAAGCACTAAAAATTCATAGATTTATCTGTCATACATAAAGACTAATGCACTAATAAAATATAAACATAACATCAGGAACACATTGCACAAAGCACATCAACACAGGATATATGTGGTTCACCCTAGTGTGGGGCTACATCCACCAACTCTTCTTCTTCTTTATTAGCTTCTTCCAACCTGCTTACATGCACATAGCCACCAAGAAAACTCTGCATAAGACAGGAGATATATGCACACCTTTTCATATCCTCCTTCCCCGAGTTAAGTCATTGCACAAAGCCTTACATAGTCTATGCAGAAAGCACTTACACAATGCTTGTACTTAGCTCTGCAATCCTTAACACATCTTCTTGCACATAGATAATCAGATCTACTTCTTACAATGCCTAGATACTTATTTATACATTACAAAAATGGCCTAAACATGGGTAAGACCCATGGGTTGACATCCCATACCCATTACATAAAACCTAAAATCCCAAAAATCCCGCAAAAAGAGCGAGATCCCACGATCTCCGCTTCGCCCAGGCACTCCGTTTTCGACCAGCCTGTCGAAGTCCCAAAAATGGTCAAACACGACCAAGGTTCTCCCAAAACTTGGTCAAGGGCCAACAATAAACGAGATAATAATTTCAAAGACACACATTTAGGGGAGCATTCACAAAAGGAGAAACAAAAATCAATCCATCATATGTTATAAAGTGCAATTTATGAAAGGGAATATAAAAAGGTATTTCATTGTAGTTGTTACTTGTAAATGGGAGAACTAGAACACTTGTATCAACAAAATTAGATAGGATGCTAGTGATCTTTTAAAATTCAATCCATCATATGTTATAAAGTGTAATTTACAAAACAGAATATAAAAAGGTATTTCATTGTAGTTGTTACTTGTAAGTGGGAGAACTAGAACACTTGTATCAACGAAATTAGATAGGACACTAGTGCTCTGTTAAAATTACAGTACTACTTTTGGAATATAATTATGAAAACCTATTAAAATTAAAAATGAATTGTTATTGAATATATTAAATCTAAAATTAGTTTGATTTATTATCACTTAATTGTGGCAATTTCAAACATCTCCCTTAATCAAGGATCTAATAGCAGTTTGCTAATGGTTTAAACTTTCTAGATTAATGATTCTTCTACTTCTGGCATCCTTATTAAAAAAAATCCATGCGAAAAGGTAATAAATCAATTCATCATCCTACAAGGTCAATAATCAGTTTTCTGAAATATTATTAACATGCCTGGTTTTCCATTGTTTGTGTCCTTCAACATTTGTTCAAAATGTATTCTTCTAAAAGTACTATACCTTGATGTATGTAGTCCCCTTTTTCCATCCACCTTGGGTATGTGTTGAGTATTTCCATGGCATTTAAATGTTGGTACTTGAGAAATGAGAGTTGCAGGAAGGGCATTCATATTGTTTCTTGCTTGATGCACTGGTAATGTGAGGAGTCCAATTTGTTTACAACATTATGAAATCATAATAATTATATATCCCTATTTTGTAATAGTTCTCCAATCCATCGACTGGGTCCTGAGGTTCGACTGCTAGCCGAAAGTTAAGGGTTGTGTTGGCTGTACTTTTGCACCTATCCCAGGATTCCTTTGCTTTTTGATGATGCTGCTTAAGTTGATGTCGTGCAGCAACCAAACCATCTCAAGGTGAACCATAGTGTAGAGTTCATGTTGAAAATTTAAGATACCTTGTGACACATGTTGACATAGGTTAGTGTGTCTTATGAGAAGGCTTAGCGTGGTTTAAAGTTTTTGAGAAAGAAACTAAAACGAAGACAAATAGAAAGTGAATTATTTTTAAGGGTAATATAGATTTGGATTTTACCATGGATCCAAGGGTAAGAACAAGACTATGAACTATGTTTTGTTTGGTAGGTATGTTAGATAAATTTGTAACTATGTTGAAAAACTATTGCAATCTCTCAGAAAAAGTTTTTTGTTAATTTATTTTACTATGGCGATGTAGAATGTCTCTTTGCATCCTATTCCTAGAATATTACAAATAATCTAAAATTACAAAGAGTGAAATTACAAAGAATGTGACAAAGAAGAAGTCTAAATCAATATGAAATTATAAAGAGTGTGACATGTTGATTTTTCTATATGAGATGATATATGATCGATATATTATTACAATGATGAGTTTTCCATATATAGAGAACATATGGTGACCATCGATGAAAGGATCCATCACTTGGATAATAAATAACTACTTATTTATTATATATATTATTTAGTAATTAATAATTATATTATTAATCTAGGAGAATGTCTTCCAAATGCTTCCCAAACATCAACACTCCCTCAATGAGGGAGACATTCTACATCATGCCAAGATTGTATATGAAGTATACAAACTTCTCTCTAGAATCATGAAACATGTCTATCAGTCCTTGGAGATGTCTCTTTCCCATCTAAACTAAGGGGAAACTCCCTCTATGACTCTCCCTCTGAGCCAACTGACTCTCTCTAATATATTCTCCTATTGTTCAATTGTCTTCCTAGACTTTCATAATCTTCTTCTCTTATAAGAATGGTTGCCTAGAGGAAAGTTCTTCCTGCAACTACCAAAACATCAACACTCTCTCTTAGCTAGGGAGGTATCTTTCCACAATGTCTTTCATCTAGTATTCCACTAACTACTCTGCAATCAACTAGTATTACATATATACTACCATGCCATCGATAAATCAATTCATCTGTCATAGTATTTATGATAAAACAATAGCACAAAACTAATATAATTCCATCTAATAGAAAACGACTGTTGTCAATTCATAGTAGTACACAAATGCTTTCTAGTGATACACAATCACTGCCAGTGGTACACAACCACTGTCAATGGTACACAACCATCACTAGTAGTACAAAACTATTGTCCAATGATACACAATCATTGCTAGTGGTACACAACCACTGCTAGTATCACACAACTACCATCCAATGGCACACAATCACTACCAGTTGTACACAACCACCGTAGTAGCACACAACTACGTCCAGAGACACACAATCTCTACCAATGGTACACAACCATTGTAGTAGCACACAACTATTGTTTAGAGACACACAGTCTTTGCCATAGTCTTATGACTACACTTGTGATGTTTTCTCCTCTCCTAGGATCCAACAGTGCATTACCCCCTCAATCACCTCACATGACTATTCTAGGGAGCCCTTGGCCAGAGGGGTTATCCTGGTGGAGGAGAAAAAACACGCCTCCCTCTCAATGAGGGTGGACATTCTGCATGACACCAAGCTTATCTCTGAAGTAATCATACTTCACTCTAGATAGATGCTTGGTGAGAATGTCTGCAACATCATCATCTGCAACATTAATGACAACATTAGCAACAACTTGTCATATGACACATCATATGGCATCAAATCTTTGGGCCATACTTCATATGCGTAATCAAACATCATGCTTGAATAATTCAGGTGTTGAAACCTGCACACTCAACTGAGTGTCCCACAGTTGTCACACACTCAACGAAGTGTCCCATGACTATAAGGACCATTCTTCCTGATCATATCACCATTTGTGACACATGAAGAATGTTAGTCCTTCCAGATGTTGAAATTCACGCCATGGGATACAAGTACCATTATTCTAATCAAGTCACTACATGTGACATAGAAGAATATCATTCCTGGACCTCTTTCTCTAATCAGGTCACCATATGTGCCATAGAGAAAATGTTAGTCATGTACCAACCTTCCTAATCAGGTCATTATTCATTCCATAGGGGGAGAACCATTCATCTTGATTAGGTCACCATCTGTTCCATAAGATAATGTCAACCATGGACCATTTTCTACAGAAAATGTCAGTCCATGATACATGAAAAATTTGTCCAACCTGGACCATTGTCCATAGGGAGAATATCAGTCCAACAACAGACTGACTATCCACAATGCAAGAATATCAAAACTCCATCTCAACCAAAGGAGTAATCTCCAAAATCCCTAGCTTATCCCTAAAGTACACAAACTTCCCTTTGGACAAGGGATTCATTAGAAGATATGTTATCTTCTCATCGGTGGAGATGTACTGGAGCTTCACTTCTCCCTTCTGGACTTTATCATGGATGTAGTAGTACTTGATATCAATGTACTTTGACTTGTCATGGAACACGAGGTTCTATGAAAGCTTCACAAAACTTTGATTATCACATTATATCATGGTCGAATCCAGCACCTTGTCAAATAGTCCAGAAACCAACTTATAGATCCATACTTATTTCGTACAATCATCACAAGATACAATGAATTCTTCCTTTGCAGTGATGAGTGTGACAAACTTCTTCTTCCTACCGGTCCAAGAGATCGTAGAAAATGCCAAACTGAAACATACACCAGAAGTAATCTTTCTATCACTTGCAATCTCTGCCCAATCAGAATATGTATATCCCTACAGTTGTACATCACTATTTGAGACATATCTTAAACCGTAATTTAGCATGATATAAAAATATCTCAAAATGTGTTTTGCGGCTATCCAATGCTCATGTATTGCTTCCACCTAGAACTGGCTCAACGTGTTCATAGCAAACAAAATTTCTGACTTGGTTTTAACAAAATACTTCAATGAGCCAATCAACTTTTGGCATGTGGAGGGGTCTACTAGATCAGAATCAAAGTCTCTCAACTTCTTTAGGTTTGTCACCATGAGAGTTTCCATGGATTTTCAATTCATCATCCCAAACTTTTGAAGGATATTCACAACATACTTTCCTTGACATAGAAATATTTCACCAGGATTCTTCGACACTTCTAGTCCCAAATAACAGTGCATGATACCAAGATCCTTCATGTCAAATTCAAAGGCTAGCTCCCTCTTACACCGAATAGTGAGAGCCTCTTCACCTGTCAGAAATAAGTCATCAACATATAGTAGTAGAATAATAGGTGCATTATTCACAAACTTGTAATAAAGGTTTGGATCAATATAGATCTTGTAGAATCCAAGTCTCATCAAGTAGTTTTCAATATGTGCATACCAAGCTCTTTCACATAGACACCATTAGATCCATGCCACTAGGATCCATATCCAGACCCAGAGCCCAAACCATAAGCTGGACCATGGTAGCTAGAACCCACGGTATTACCAACACTATTGTGAGAACTCTATTTATATTTGAGACCCATATCCTCCCCGACACTATTTTGTGAATAGTATTCACCAACTCTACCAGAAGAAGAATAATAGTCACACTCTCAACTTCTCCATAGACAACTCCACTACTAGAACCAAGATGGTAAACCTCGATGTGGCCATATCTATATCCATTACCATTTACCTAGCCTTGATATGATCCATATCCATTACCATTTCCTTGTCCTCGATAGGAACCATAGCCATTGTTTGAACCGACTCTGTAAGCGTTATTTTCATCGTTGCTGACGTAGGATTCACCGTACCCAGTAGTATTTGATCCGCCATTTCCATCGTCATAGGAAGACTTGTTTTTAAAGAATCTTCTCTCCATCACCTCCATGTTACAGAGAAATAGACTCAAGGAAAACACATATATGCACATAAATTTAGTTATGCTAGGCACCATTATCGATTATATCTTCAATATTGAGCTCAGGAGAAACTAGAATATCTCTTGAAAATATGAGAACACATGATGGAGAGAAAGCAAAGGTTTCATATTTATAGATAGAAATTTATTTCTTCTTTTACGGTTGATGTCATGAATTTTTTATTGGATTATTTACATACTAGGATCCCACATGCCTACAGGTCTCCCATGTTCTACCTCGACCCCTCTTAGAAATCTCCATTAATCACAACATTGTCTTGGAGTTTATCCAGAGTAGAAAATTGTTTTCTTGGTCCCTCTTTTGATGGAGTCAAGCCCAATCCCGCTTTGATACCATGTTGATGTTGATGTTTTGGTATATTTGGGAGGTATTAACCTTCAAGTGTAAACTTTGTACTTAGAATAGAATATTCCAGAAGTAATAGAACCATTAAAATGATGTGTGAAAACCCTAGAAGATAAATTGACCCAAGGAGAATAATAATAAAGAAATAGAAAACTGAGAAAGAGAGGTCGGCACTGCCAGAAAAATTCAAAGTAAATTATATTTTCCAGAAAAGATAGGTCTCCCCTATGGGAAACGTTCACTGGCATAATAAGTATAAATAAGGTGACTCCTTATCTCATTTGTACACTCTCATACACTCACTCAGCAGAAGGAGGGCGCAAGTATGAGGAGTAGTAGCTGCAGTTGCAGTAAAAGGAGGCGCAAGTCTAAAGAGGGTGGTGTAGTAGTTGTCATGGTGTAATATCAGTTTTTCTGGTATCTCTCTTGTGTGCTTCTCTTGGTAAAGGTATGCTTCTATTAGTAGAGGTACATTCTCTTGTTATTGTTATGTTTCTATAGCAATGGTGTTTCTGTTTAAGGTTTATCTATTGGTTCTAGTGTGGACTTGCCAGAATCATTCTATCTAAGAAAAGGTTAGTGTGCTTGGGGTGGAATAGTGAATGCCTATGGTTGGGTGACAATGATGTGACATTGTATATGTTTAAAGGATAATACCAAAATTTTAACATGGTTTCAGAGCTATTTTCCTTCATAATATTATAATCGTTGGAAGGAATATTCTCAGTTTCCCCCATTTTCAAGCTTGTTGAGCACTTACTAAACACACCAAGAAGGTCTCCTAAGTAGGGCACATATTTCCCCTGGATCAGATCTCCAAAATTCTGAAATTAAAAAAATTAGGGTTTCCTCATAAAATCCTAGGTCTGCAGTGCCCGTTGCAGTTATAGTACTAGTTCCAATTGCTTCATGCTAGTTGCTTTGTGTCAGTGGCTTCATTCCAGTTGCAACACTAGTCGTAGTTCCTCTGGTCCAGTGAAGTTTCTAATAACTCGTTGAGCAACTCGTTGAAAGGATGCTAGAATTATTATTTCCCTAGATCAACTCGCTAGTCATTCTTCCAACAGTTAGGGTTTCTAGTTTTGCAACAACAACAAACCCTAACCGAAATTCGTTCGAGCATTTTGAAATGTTAAGATTTGTCATTTCTTTCTGTTGCTGTCAAATGGTGTCGCTTCTTGGTATAGTTTTTTGTTGCTTCCATAGGTATGTACTTTTATATGTTTAAACTGTATCACTATCCTGAGGGTGTTTGCAAGAGAAGGGATCTTTTGTCCAAGCAACAATCATAGATACAAAGGGATCTCAGATCCAACACATTAAGAGGAAAAACGCATTGTTATGGAATTATTGTGATCTTATGAACATCTAGTTGTATTTTTATCTATTGAAGTTATAATTATCATACTAACCTATGGTCAAAGTTAAATTTATAAGCTAACTCTAGTCAAAGTATTAGATTGATTAAGGTCAAGATTTTAGAGTTTATTTGCATTATATTCCCTCACTCAGATTTCTGTCAAGAAAGCATATTGTCTTAGTACAGGGGACAAGTTGGAGAGAATACTTGTCATCTTGAATGAAGGAGACTCACAAGAAAAGAAACAACACTCATTCTTGGAGATAAGACTCTAGGTTCCATGTTTGATTGATTAAATTGATAATTTTCCAACTTGAACATATCAAGTTTGATAATTGCTACATTACAAATAAAAACTATAGTTGTGACAACAATCCTTGAAAGGTTCTATTACCGTTAGGTAAAATGAATACTTGGTAGCATGTGAGTGCTATTGATATAAATGCTTATTGTATTTGTTGCAGGATGAACTAACATCTCTTCTAGGAGATATTTCTTGTTTTGCTTCCAGGAAGGTCACCTTGGTAATGTTATGATGATTACCATGAAATTGTCTTTTATTCTTGTTAACATAGATATGTTCTTATGAAAATGCTATTATATTGGAAATACTTTTTCTCTTGTTGCTCTTGTCTCGGGTAGGTTACCATGGAGGAATGATTGGTCACAACACTAGAAGAGTGTTGTTCCTATTTCTTATTATTTCATTTTTATTTTGGCTCTTGTTCTAGGAAGTTCACAAGTGATAGCTCCAAGAAGGATCTACTATGACAATTTTTCTCGTTATTGTTCTTATTATTATTATAAGAGTATTGTTCTTGTCTAGCGATATCCTTCAATTATTTATCTACAACAATTAGTCTAATGTTTCGAATATGAACTTGGTCACACATCCAGTTATGACCAGAAGGGAGTCACCAAATACTTGGAAGGATCTCATACCCCAACCCAAGGAAAATTTTAGCATATAAAAAAGAGTCATAAATTCTCCAATGTTATTGGTCCCAATACCCATATTTCCTTTGAAATGAAAGTAATGTGACTCAAAAAGGAAGAAGGAAAACCCAATACCAACAACCATGTTTTGTCCTTGACAAACTCCATCAAAATGTCCCTGAGGAATATATTTATCCACTTGTAGTTCTCCTAGATCCCTGGGAGCAATTTTTTTGGGGACCTCTTTGTAATAAGGAAGTGATCCCATCACCTGAGTAGAGACTTGGAAAGTACGGAGTTTCTTTATCCTTGAAAAATCTTGCATTCCTTACAAGACAAATTCCCCACAGAACCTTATATGGCACTACTTTAATACTTTCTAATTCCTTCCTTGAGAACCAAGACTAGAAGAAATATTTAATAGTTAACCCATGCCACAAAGTTTCAGAACTAAGAAACCCCTCAACCTATTTCCAAACCTAAAAGGAATCAGAACAATGCAGAAATAGCTCAGATTTTTTTCCTCATGAAATTTGCACAAGGAGCACATGTTAGGTCCCACCTTACCTTTTTTTTGTAAATGGTCCCAAGTCAGTACCTTGTTTAACAGATCTAACCACATAAGCAGTTTTGATTCAGTAGGTGCCTTCACCTTCCAAAAATCTTTCCACCACCAACGACCTACCACATGACCAATTGAGAAAAGCACATAATGCACCAGTTTTGTAGTAAATGAACCTCCTTACTTATTGAACCCCCAAATAAGCTCATTTGAACTCCCAAAAACTCTTATCTTATCCCTATGTAATTATGATACAAAAATTTTCCAGTGCCTCACTAGATCACCATCCAGTCCTAGATCACCATAACTCAACCAACCTTGTTTCCAAAGGCTTATTTATTAAATTGAGGGTCATTCTCCCAACCTCTTGTAAATGATGTAAAAGTGCCCTGGGAAGAAATACATTCCTATTACAATGCATTATATCATCAACCTTGATCCTCACTTGTGTCCCACCACCCAGATGCCAATAAAAATAGGAGCCTATTACATTAAAATCTAGTGACATAGCCTTCCATTGATTAGACACAATTTAGATTGACTTATACTCTTTTCTAATCTAGTCAACCAAAGAATTAGGGGTTGTATCCTTCTGAACCAAGATCCTACTCTAGAGGTTATCCTTTGTGAGAACAATCCATAAGGACTTTTCCACCAAGGACTGACCAAAAAGATGAATGTGTTTTAAACCCCACCCCTCTAATTCCTTAGGTCTATCCAAGTTCTTCCACCTAACCCAACATGACCCTTTAAATTGATTATTACTTTTGCTAAAGGAAATTATAATAGAACTTCCAAATTTTCTCCAGAATGCCTTTCGAAATATGCACAAGAGTATGCCAATACATAGGTATGGCCTCCAGGATTGAATTCACTAATACTAATCTTCCTCTTCCTGATATCCATCAATTGCACCATAGAGAAAGTATTTTCTCAATCTAAGAGACCAACTACCACCAATTTTCCTTCCCATAACAAATTGGCTTAAGAGTAAATCCTAGGTACTTAAGACCATCATTCAAGTTCAAGTTTTTATAAGGGAAATATCTTTCAAACTGAATATTATGATCCTCATTCATACTTAAAGTAATAAAAGTAGACTTAGCACCAATCACTTCCATTCTTGTAACCTTATTAAATAACTTAAGTAACTCCTAAAACTGTGAACCTTCTCTACAAGACCCAAAGAGAAATAAAGGAACATCGTCCATGAAAATTAAATGAGATAGTGCTTCCCTCCCCATTCAAACACCTTGTATAGATCGCAACCTCCTAGCCTCAAGTATTGACCTACTTGGTCCTTATTCCACCAAAATTAAAAGAGATGGTGATAGGGGGCATCCTTGCCTGAGCTCCCTAGTAGGGTTGAGAAAACTAGAGACAACACCATTTATCAATATTGCAAAAGAATAAGTAGTTACACAACGCATTATCCACCTAACAACAAGAAATGAGAAGCCAAGGTGTAATAGAAAAAATTGAATATATAGCCAATATACCTTAGCATACACCTTTGATAAATCAAGATTGATTATTGTTGTTGGCATGCAAGAGAGTTTGATAGAGTGTAAAACCTCTTGTACTGTACCAATGGCCTTGTGTATTTTTCTTCCTTGGATAAAACCAAGTTGTTCAACTGAGATGTATTTGTCTTCCTTGGATAAAACCAAGTTGTTCAACTGAGATGTATTCAGAAAGGATAGGATTCAATATCGTAGCTATTAATTTTTCAATAATCTTATACAAGTAATTGCACAATGAGATAGGTCGAAACCTATCATTAGACTCCAGGTAGTTATGTTCAGGTATCAAGGCAATAAAGGTTTCATTTAGGCCACTGGTCATCCTTCCATAAGTTCTTACCTCCTTCACTACTCTCAACAAATCAAAGAACTTGATATAGAACTCCACCAACCACCCATGAATGGTCCCCTGTTTCTTAGCAACCAAAACAAGGTTAGAAACCCATTCTGTCAAGGGGACAGGATAGATAAAGCCAGATTTCAAAATCTTTTCAACTTCTGCCTTGATAGCCACATTTTTCTTGGGATGAACCGGGCAAAGTTTCTGTCAAACAGGTTTCACACCTGGGTAAGTTTTGATTTCATGCACAATGATCGATGGGTCGATCCTTGGCATTTCCTCGTAGCTCCAAGCAAAGACATCATGGAATTATTTGAATAAGGTGGTATAAGAGACCACCTCTTCAGTTGTGAAATTAGCACCGAGATTAACATTTTCCAGAATGCCTTCTTTGATCAAAATATCGATGGTAACTGTAGTAGAAATTTTTCCTAAATTTCCCTCAGAGAGTGTACTTGTGTGAGGACGGGAAATTGCGGAAAATTGACAACATCAGGAGGGAATACAGAGTGTATGTCTTCTTGAATTTATTCAAGAGGTGGAATAAAAGAGGATTGATGATGGCTATCATCCCAAGGTATGTCATCAATTCTAAGCATTTCTATTATAGATTTGTCAGAAGGAAAAATTTGGGAAATGTAATTGATGGCAGACAAAAAGGAATTTAACCATGATGGCATTGAGTAGGTATTGGGTGCCAATAGATGTTGGTCATCCGAGGAGGGAGAGGCAGATTGAATAACAACGTATGCAGCCTCGGCTGGACTAAGTGGCATGGTGTTACCTAGTGCATCGAATTCCAAAGGACTAGGCACAATCCAAGGGTCATATGATTCCAGAGATTGATAAGTCGTAGTCGAAATCATATTGACGGTGGAAATATGATGTGTGGTGGGTGGAAATGGTGTAGGGAAGGTACCCATAAGGATAGAATCTTTCAAAAATCCAACACCAATGCTTTCATACGTAATCTTGTGATCTCCCGAGAAAGGAATGTTGTTGGTAGCAGGAGCGCGAGCATCAGTTGTACAGTAATCGAGTTGATCGATAGTGAAAATTTTTCCTTGATGAGGGAATTGTACACATAGAAACATCGATGAAGTGACAACAGTCATAGTGTATAACCAACTTCTTCTGAGTAACAAATTGTAATCGAGGGGAGCATAGACCACCTCAACATCAACAGTAACGGTTGTGACACCCAACTGAATGGATAAGGACTGTAAAAGTCTGTGAGGATGAAAACCTCGCCAATCAAAATCATGTAACATCGTAGCGGATTTGTTAAGGGTAGGTGATTTCAAGCCTTTCCAACAAGCCAAAGACATGACACAAGTAGAGGCTCCCTCATCTAAGATAGTTCGGTGGATTTGTTGATTGTGAACAACAACAACGATTTGAAAAGCTAGTTGGTGGGAGAGTCAAGACTTATACTTATCCAGATTAAACATGATATTATTAGATGACTCAAGATCAAAAGCACCAATGGAAGCCAAGAGTGTTCTACGTTGACTGGGACAGTTTTGTATAACTTCTAACATAGACATAGCACACAGTGCTTTAGCCAAATCTTCAATGATGTTGTAGTATTGGGTAGCCCGTGAGCTAGGATTGAAGGTAGATTTCTGAATAGTGCTCTTGGGAGGGAGTAATATAGAGTCAAATGAGGGTTTCTTGATCTGAAGTGATCCAGACGGAGGACTAACGGAGGATGGTGATGGATCCAATGAAGAACCGTTAGTGGCCTTTGCTTTGTCAGGTTTAACCGGTGTGTCATATGTCGTAGAGAGAGTGGTCAAATCAATCCCGTTAAACATGTAAATATGGGCACTCGTCGAGGCCTCATCATGGGATTGGCTAGAACTACCCCCAGGAGTGGGGGTTTGAGCAACCATGGATTGCTACTGTGGAAAAGGCTGAGTGAGCACGGCGGGTTGTGAATTTCCTTTAAAGATTTTGGCCACTTCATCACGATGTGGACAATATCGAGTGTAGTGATCATCACCACAAATGAGACATGGGAATTTTGGTTTCCGTTGTGGCTTCTTTTCGGTAGCAGGAGTTTGAGTTTGAGTTTTCGGTTGTTCATTGTTATTATTCTTTTTCGGTTTTTTTTGTCTTCTTTTTACCCTTGGATTGTTTTGAAGGGGAAGATTGGATTGCATTCACCTCAGAGATTTGAGTTTGGGGGGAGGTAGAGGAGGGTGTGGTTGAACTGGGAGCAGATGTCAAAGCAGATTGTTGTGTCATTCCAGTTGACTGGGAAGTAGATTGGGTTTTGATGGAGCCAATAACTCCATCCGCATGTGAAGTAGATGATGGTTTAGATGGGTCAGTAGTGGCACAGGTAGCATTGGGTATCAACTCGTACAAAGTACTAGATTGTGAATAAACCAAATCTAAGTACTAAGCCTGAGCAATGGCCTCTTCCTCGGTGACTACACCACCCATAGAAACATCACGAGCAATCAGGGGTAACAGTGATTTAGTGAACCATTCCGCCAATAACTGGTCCAGAATGATTTCCTTGATCAACCTTTGTCGTCATCTCCATTCATGAATATGATCAGAGATGTGCACAGAGTTTGTTTGACAAAGGGAGGTCAATAGTTCAGTACCCACCTCGTATTGAATGGGTAGTTGAAAGTGCGTAAGGAAGGACATGGCAAGAGAGTTGAAGTCTTGAAAAGAACCACATGGTAGTTCGATATACCATTTGGCCGCCGAACCCGTAAGTGTTCGCTGGAAAAGATGCAAACATACATATTCGTCCATTAAGGAGTTTGATGAACACCATAAATGGAAGGTCGTGACATGGTTATTAGGATCCTCTCCAGATTTACCGTCAAATTTTGGAATATCAGAAGGCAATTTAGCGGGTATCACTGGCCAGTAAGGAGAATGTAGTATAGGATCATTGGTCAACTGAGACAAGTATGGAAGATCCAGAGTGGCAAGGAACGGTAGATGTTGGTTAACTTAAGGGTGATACTGATGTGGCATAGGAATACCAGTAGGACCGTAAACTGGGTTAGGTGGATAATTGTATCTAGCAGGTCATCCTACATACGGTTGTTGTTGACCAGTATAACCAGGATTTGATAGAGGTTGAGAAAAATTTGCATAAGGAGGATAACCCGGTGGGTTCTGAGCATTATAAGCCAGATAATTTACTTGCCCAGGGGGAGGATAAACATTTTTCCCTTGAGGAGGGTAAGAATTTGACCTATGAGGTGGATACACACTAGGCCTGTGGGGAGGATAAACATTTGACCCTTGGGGAGGATAAGGTTGTGGTCCTTGAGGACTCCAGGTGGTGTTTGGGATGTCCAGATAACGTTGTCCATAGGATAGTCTGGAAGGAACAGGATTTGATACTCCTCATGGGTTATGATACGAGTGCCCCATGCATGGGGTTGGTTAAATGTGCCCCTTGAAGATACGCCCTAGGTTTGTGAAGGGTTTCCAGCAAACGAAGGTTGCCCCCCCCGCCAGCGGTGGATTAACGACCAGGGTGTGACTGGCAAAAGGAGGTTTCCCCCCAGGAGGAACCTGAAAAGGTAGTTTTCCCCGGGGGGGGGGGGGGGGTAGGCCCGCCAGGGGGGGGGGGTCCCCCAGGGGGGGAAGGTCCATTAGTGGGTGGTTTCCCTCTCGTTTGTTTTTTTTGGTTAGAAGGGGTTTTCATTCTCTGGTGCAAAGATGCCCCAGCAAAATTAGGCAGAACATGTGGACATCTATGTTTAAAGTTTGTGAAAGCAGGAGTAGGTATTGAAGTGCCTTGGGCATGAGTAGGGGTGAAAATTCCAGCATTATTATGGACTTATGCTAACGTAACAATAGAGTTAATAACCTAATCGATGGGGTGATTAATAGTTTGACCGAATGGTCATGTTTCAATAGTAGGAGGGTCATGAGGATTAAAGGATTGTCAAATAGATTTGAAATTCTCATAGAGATCATGTCCTGATGAAGTCCTCCATATAGAACGAGAAGGTGTGGGATTTTTATCTATTGTAGTGGTAGGGTGAATAGGATTCCTATAGCCATCACCGAAGATTGGCTCTATGGATCCCATATATGTTTCGACAAAATCTCTCTCAGGTAATCGTGGTACATCTTCGTCTATGACGTTACCAAGGGAGTCTAAACAAAGAAAAAGTGGTTCGAGAGGGTTTGTCGACACAGGTGTAGTGTGAGGGGTGGGATTCTCGACCATAACCAAAGAACTCTCTGGATCGTCTAATGAAGGAGCAACAACACTCCCAGCATCAGATTGATTTTCTACCTCTTCACGGTAGTTGTCTTCTAGAGAATTAGGAAGTAAGGGTTGGTAGCCTTCCGGAGGTAGCCCTTGCATCCTATGTGATCGGCAAAGACCTTTATCGTCTACAGGCTCAATTTTGGAGAATAATAGTACACACTAAAATTCTAGGACTAACTAATGAAAAGAAACAACATTCACTAAAAATATAAGAATCAACACCAAGCAAACAAAACCTTCTCTCGATGACGGTACTAGTTGGTGATGAAATCCAACGTCGCGTGATCAAGTCGAGAAGGGGCTAGGAAATAGTGGAACAGTTATGATGGCGACCTTTTTAATGGACTTATGCCTTGGTGCAAGCTTCCATGCAGTAATTGTGGATTTACCCTCCAAGGAGCCCAAGTGAGTTTGACCACTGTCTGTTCCAGGTATAACGAAGACTTCCCTTCACTGTCACCTTGTGTAAGTACCTAAAGATTATGGAAACTAAGGAAACCAACTCACATTCATCCCCTTAGCGGGTACAGTCGACAGTCCAGTCCGAACGTATGGGCAGGATAACAAGTCCTAAATCAACTCAAGAGGCTCCCAGACATAATCGTGGGTATACCTTCAAGTGCCCCCAATATACGATCTGACTACTACAATCAGTCAAACCAGGGAGGGATAATATTCGTAGCTTTCCCGAATGCGACCTCGTGTGTAACCCCTGTGTGAGAGGGGGATCCCAGGAAGCCTATACGACAATTTTATTTTCTCTCCCTATCACAAGATGCTATTGTTTGTTTTGAATACTTTGGAGAGTTGTGCTCACTGCCTAATCCGAAGTGATAATTCTAGTCTAATGTTGGTGGAATATTCTAAAAACAAAAGTTCTAGATTTGTTTTAATTAGCATTCATTTTACAGTTGTTCTTTACTCAGGGGTGTATGAAAGTGAAATTGATCGTGTTATGACTCAATTCCCAAAAATGAAAAGGAGATGATAAGTGATCTTTTCGTTCGATGAATGTCTGTTTAAGGGAACTAGAAAAATTTTCACTATCAAACACTAATGCAACATCCTCATGCAATTGTTTCTCAATCAAACCTAAAGAAATGCTAAAATATTTCATAAAATCCTTCTAATATTCAAACCAATCACTAAAATAAGTCTTGTGTTTATATGCGAATGATGATCAATGTGATACAAAACTTCTAATGTCAATAAGATTTTAAAATTAATGAGATTTAGACAATCAGAAGCAGATTACACACAAACAAAACACACTCTCACCGTGATTAAATAAGAAGTAAAAAAGAAAAAACAAGAATAAAAAAGAACCAAACAATATCAAACAAAAGAAAGATGCTGAGAAAATGACCTCAAAGAACCAAACGGGATGGTTCACAGATCTTTGATGTTCCTCACCATAGTTTTCACTCGGTCAGATAAGAGAGAATAAAACAGTGAATTGATTCCAAGTTTTCAATCAAAAAAACTCAAAATAAGGAAAAAGGTCAAAAATCTAAACAACAAAGTGCTTATTTCTTAGAAAGTAGAGTGTTGAAGGCCAATAGAAAGATGTACTAAGGCAAAGAAGATTTGAGCAAGTGTAAAAACAAATATTGGACTTCAGAAAATGCAACCCTAGGAGATTTTTTGCAAATAAAAGGTAGTGTTATGGTGTAAGGGGAACCAGAGCGTTATAACACTCTGTGTAAGGCCAACAGGGAGCACCAGCACTCTGATAACATGAACAGGGGAGCATTGGTGTCTTAAAGTCCAAAAGAATGCTCAAAAAACCAAAAACTCAGTCAAACTTTGGCATTCACAGTGTGTGTGATGGAATAAGGATTCAATCAACACATTCAATCAGACACACGGGATGAATAAGGTCTTAAAAGAACAAAGGCTAAGACAAGATCTGCAAGAAAAACTAAAACTGAAAGCTTCAATCTAATCCCCAATGGAGTCGCCAATTTCTGTAACAGGTGAATCCTCCTACGGACAAGCGGATTCCCTCTTGGTCTCTAGACTTATAAGGCCAAGACAGAAAGGTGCTTAACATGGACACTGACATCCTTTTAGATCTAATCAAGCTAATATGTGAAGGAGAAGAATAAATACATGTACCTTTTTAACGGTGTTTGTCCTTGCAAAGTCCAGGCTAAGCTTCAATCTTGAGCTCCCCGACGGATACTGTAGAACAAACAAAGATACAATGGACTTCCTATTCTACTAAGATTAGCTCAAATATAGATCCATTTACTGAAGACAAGTTCACGTGGAACATACACGAACTTGAAAGAAACAGTCCAAGCATATTGTATATTGATGAGAACAATAATGAAGAATACTTACAACCATAGATGTGAGTGCAGCAGCTTCACCAAGCTCTCTTTGTCTGAACCCTTGCTCAAATAGTCCACACACAGAATGCAGATTCTTCGGATGGCATCTCCCTCATGATATCATAAGTTAGATTCTTTACAATACTTTCCACCCATTTTCACCATGAGAAGACCTCCTTATATAGTCTTGGAGAGACCCAACCACTTGAGAGATCTTTGGGGTAAGTTGAGGATTCTCCTCCTTCAATTGTGGATCTTCCCTAAGATCATGGCTTGACCTAGGATTCATATCCAACTACCTTCAAAGATTGAAGGGATCTTTCCCTGATTTCCCTCAACAAGTCAAACTCGCTCAGAAAAGGCAATGCTCCCCCAAAAGGGGCACCAGGGCATTATAACGCTCTGCTAAAAGGGTGCACAGAGCGTCATCTCTCCCTGATAGTGCATATGGGAGTGCTCCCCTCCAAAAATGATATTTGGGTGGGTTTCTCAATGGCAAAAGGATTGTACTATTTGTTAAACCATTTCTCTTCTTCAAAACCAGTCTTTTGAGGTGTTTTAAGTGTCCTTTTGATGTCATTATGGGCACGACATAGACAGTATGGAAGTATGTTTTTGTGACACTTGCGGCCAACATGCGACACTTGCAACATGATAATGATGACACTAGGCCATCATCGTAATGAGTATTTTTTATGTGTAACACTCTTGCATCGTGAACTTATGTCAATACCGTATTTCCTGAGTCTCATCATTTGTCGTGTTATTGTCCAAGGGAATTTTTTACCAAGCTTGAGTCATCCCCTCTGTAGTTTGTCTCTTGACCTCATGCCCGACCATCCCAAAAGCCCAATCAAGTCTTTTTTCGAAATCAATGAAGCCCTCAGCCTAATCACCAAGATCCTCTAGTCTGTTTCCGACGAGCTATCGAAGACCTTCAGTAGTGAATTCGTACACTCATATTACACTCCTACCCGAGTTATGAATATTTTGAAGTTGTTTCTCGAGCTCTGAAGGCCTCATCTCTAGCCATCAGGCATTATTAGCTTCTTGAAGATGGATACTATACATGTATATCTTTTTTTATTTCAAGATGTAGTTCTGCTATGTATTTCTCATGACTACACTTTATATAGTTATATGACATGGATCTCCAGTGTATTTGATTGGAAGCCATGATTTTATTTTCATTCCAAGCATGGTTATGCCCACCTCGATGAGACAATTGTTATTTTGCAGATGGCACCTCTCAAGCTCTGGTCCCTGGGCTCACTTTCTTCGTACGTTGGTGAATATTGGTAATGTATTTCGACTATCATATGCTCTTATGACCTCAGACATTAAGGGGCATCTGTTATAACCCTAATTTTCACTAGACATGCATACCTGGCATCAAGCCATCTCACTTGCCATTTTTCCAAGCCACCATTAAATAGGTCTTCTAAAAACTATCCTTTTGAAGACATACATGCCCTACACCACTGTTGCCCATGTATATATGCTTGCCGACCCATTAAAACCTGTGTATACTGACAAAATCACAAAAAATAGAAAGTTGCAGATGGAATATAGACTTTCAGGTAGATTTCCTAAACCTTTTGACCACCCATAGCCGGTCATTCAACCGGATAAATACCTTATTTTAGCCTATAAAAGAAGAGGTAGGGGTCCCATTTGAAAGAGAGAAAACAATAGCAAAGAAACTCTGCCCTTTTTTGTATTCCCCTTGCCCCAATAGTTTTCAACCACTTTGTGAGAACTGAAGAGGAGAAGCAGATGTGGAAGTGGTTGGTGCATAGTTGAAGAGGAGTCTAGGACCAGATTCAAGGAGCAGTGGTCAATCTCACCATTGTAAGTTACTCTTGTGAGGTTAATAAAAAGGATTACTTTTCCCATCCCACCATACGAAGTGTTCAATATTTAGTTTTGATTATATTTTATTAGAACCTCTAACCCACTAGTTCATATGTAAGATGCATGTTTGGAGTTCTTTGTTTGTCTGTTTATGAATGTAGGTTGGCTTTGGGAGGAAATTTGCAGTCAAGGAGAAACCGAACACAAAAGGATCTACACCAAACGTGGAAGTCAAGGTAGAGTAACTTGATCCTTTTACCCTTGTGTTTATATATGAATGTGGGGTCTATGTTGGGATGATGGTAAAATGTAGGAGACTTTAGATGGTGATTTATGCATGCATTATAGAACCCTTAGTGCTAGTCCATAGGAGGATTTCCCACCCGCAAAAACAGTACATCAGTAGATCACTGCCCTCCAGGGTAAGGTGATGGAAGTAACACATAAGTTACAACCTGTGCAGGACGAATCTTGCAGGGTGTTCGAGGAGATTGATAGCCAGGGTTGAAAGCTAGATCCAGTAGTTGCAGTAGTAGAACAACGCATGGAAGGGCCTGTTACAGAGCAGACAGTACAGGAGCTCCCTGAGCAGGAGTCTCATGCGAGGAAACAAGTCGAGGCAGCTTGAGTTAAGCTCGAGGCTTTTGAAGCAACATTGTCTAGACCTGAGTGACTCAAGATGAGTCACACATGAGTGTTGGGGGCTTGTTGGCCCTCGACCAAGTTTTGGGGAAACTTTGGTCAGTTTTGTCCCACTTTTGGACTTCCACAAGTTGGTCGAAGAAGGAGCGCCCAGGCGGAGCTGAGATCGCGGATCTCACCTATTTTGTAGGCTATGTGGACCCAGTAAGGGGTCCTCTATGGTTTTGTAACGAGTTTATGGGTTGTCGACCCATGGGTTTTCCCCATGTGTAGGACTTATTGTAAGGGTTTGTAAAGTATAAATAAAGGGGAATGTATTGTATAAATAGAAAAGTGAATGTATTTCTATGTGGGATAGTATCTCTGTGCGCAGAGTGTATGTGGTCGAGGCTTTATGCTCGATTGTTATTTTGTAGAAGGTGCTAATTTTTATGATAGAGATTGTGGCTCTGTGCATTTGACCTATTTTTTGAAGGCAAAGAAGGAGGATCTAGGGCTTAGTGCACAGATCTCCTGTCTTGTGCAAAGTTTGACTCTATGGCTTAGTGCACAAGAGTGACTAGATGTAAGACCTTGGTGAATAATAAAGAGGCGAAGTGGTTTGTGGACGTAGCCCCACCCTGGGGTGAACCACGTATATATGGTGTCTCATAGTTTGATTTTTTCAGTGTTATAGTTGGCACAGGGGCAAACCGAGGGTTCAATGCTTAAAAGCGCACCAACAAAACCCTGATTATCGACCCTCTCGGCAACACCTACAAAGCAGGAGAAGTCTCACCTGAGGTAGAAGCAGGGGGGGTTACAGGACACAGATGTCTGTAACCAAGATGGGACACAGATCTGTGATACTAACACTTCACAGAGTATTCTGTTAACTCTTAGAATATAAAATGCATTAGTTTCCTAACCCTATTAGCATTGCCGAACATAATAAAAGATAGATCAACGCAGTACATGAATGATTATATACTTTAAATACTTATCACTTAGCATTGTGGATCATATCTAGCATTTTAACATAAGAAAAACATTAAAGAAACACATACATATCCATTACACATCTATTCTAAGCACAAAGAAAAACACAACAGAGATAACATTGCACAAACCAAACCATAAGACACCAGATATACCTGGTTCACCCCATTGTAGGGCTACGTCCACCAACCGCTTCTCCTTCTTTATTATGTGCTTGAATCTTACATTCATTCACTCATGTGCACTAAGCCACAGAGTCAAGCTTTGCACCAGATAGGATATCTGTGCACTGAGCACCAGATCCTCCTTCTAAAACTAGGTTAGGGAATAGAGCCAACCCTCTATCAAGGACAAAGCCTTAACACACATACATTCCTTAGCACAAAGCTACTAAAACTACTTGCACTTACCTCTCAAAAAAATCTACTTCTATCATACATTCTTCTTTATTTATACTTTTACAAACCCTTACAATAAGGCCTAATCATGGGTAAACCCCATGGGCCAACATCCCATAAAACCATTACAAAAACCCTATAAAACCCCTTAATGGGTCCACATAGCCTGCAAAAATAGGTGAGATCCGTTATCTCAGCTCTGCCTAGGCGATCCTTCTTCGAACAATGTGTCGAAGTCCAAAAGTGGTCCAAATCTGACCAAGGTTTTATCAAAACTTGGTCGAGGGCCAACAGGCCCCCAACACTCACATGTGACTCGTCCCAAGCCAGTCAGGTCCAGACAATGCTACTTCAAATGCCTCGAGATTAACTTAGGTTGCCTCGACTTGCTTCTTCTCCTGAGCCTCCTGCTCAGCAAGCTCCTTGATCATCTTCTCTGTAACAGGCCCTTCCAGGCACTTCTCTACTGATGCAACCACTTGGTCCAATTGTGATACCTATCCATCAATCTCTTCGAACACCTTGCAGGCTTCATCCTGCACAGGTTGAAGCTTCTGCGTGACTTCCACTACCTTTCCCTTGAGGGAAGTGATATGTTTTTGTACTACGCACTTCTCTTGGGATCTCTTCATTCTTTCAACTATGGTGAGAGATTCATCTTCGCATACACTGAAAATTCATGTTGTTACACCTCCTATAACTACGCTTCTAGCTTCCTTAGCTCTGGATCCTCAACAAGGCCTTGATATGTCTATTCACTTCTATCAATTATTTTTTTGCATTCTGATGTGAGGGCTTGTATCCTCACTACTGTGTTATTATCGATTTCCTCCCTCTGGTCATGCACCTCCTGCAGGGTGCTTGGTACTGTTTTGTCCTCCAATTTCGTTATCCTGGCCTGAAGGTGTTGGAGTGTCTCATCAAGCTTCACCACTTGAGCTTCGACTGAAACCTGCCCTTCTTGTGCCAAGCCTGGCACGAAGTGACATGATTTTTTTACTGCTTCTTTGACCATGGCCCACTTTGCAAGCAAATGCTCCTTTTCTCTCTCTAGATGGGCTTTTTCCTCCTGGAGCTTCGCCTGAAGCTTTGCTTTCTCACTTTCTTAGGCTGCTACATTTTCCTATTCTGCTCTTAATTATGTTAGGACTCCCTATTTCTCGTGTTTCAAGGCTTTTGTAGCCTTGTCCTTCTCTTTCTGGACTCCTTGGAGTCGGGCTTCTGTTGCATCCACAATTTTTCTCAATTGCGATGGTCCAACCCCCAATTCTGCAATTTGTGACATGGAAGGCGCAGTAGGTACTGTGTAGACCAAATGAACAACTTGTTGTACTTCCTTCTATTCCTGCTCAATTCTCCTGTATAACTCCTCCTTCTTCTCTCCAAATCTTTGCAAGATGTCCTCATAAGTTGTCCTCCATAGCTCCGCGGACCAGACTGATGTCATCATCTGTGAGCATGGCCACCGACTGGGGATTATTAGCATGTGTTTTCTTCCTTGCTGAAGGTTTATTTGGAGAAACATTCCTCTTCTGTAATGTTATTGTCCCAACAGGGGGAACCTCAAGTGGAGGGGTGGTAGCTTCACCTCCTCCTTGCTCTTTTGCTCCCTCATCTCCTCCTCCTTGTCCATTTTCTTCATCTTCTTCTCCTCCTGGCGAGCCAAACCCATTTTCTTAAGAGGCATTGTCCTCCTTATCACTCTCTATATCCTGGACTTCCTCCTGCTTTTTCTTCTTCTTTGTCCCACTGGAGTGTCCAACATGCTCAACTCTTGTCACTATGGGGCTTCCTAGGGTCTCAGTGTCATATAATTCTGCATCAGCAATAGGTATGAGGAACTCCTCTAACCATTCCTTTGTGATATGCTCCATATCTTCATCTGTCAATTTGTAGTACGATTGTAATTCTTCATGTTTTTTGTCTCTGTGCATAGTTATGTAGATGAAATGTGGATCTGTGTGGAACTTTGTAATTGGTCGGTACTGTTGCAAGGTACGTGGTGTCATGCATGGAAATGATTTAATGGAAAACTTTAATTGTTGATAGTATGCATGAAACACGACATTGGATTGCCATTGCTTCGTCATGTCGTTGGTGTACCACAGGGTTGAAAACCGAGTGACCAATGGCTCTGAGGGTTCGATTTCTGGGAAGGTGGCTCCTTCAGGAATTTTCCAAGCGACAAATGCAATCAAAATGATCAACCAACTGTAATGGAATTCATATCCCAAATCCTGGGCTTCACGGAAATCATTCTCAAGCTCATTGACTAGGTAGTTCACCCAGTCCATTTGCATGCCCTCCACACATTTTCCTACAAGGTCCACCATGAACCCAGTGACCCGTGTGGGGCAGTTTTTCCTTACGATCTTTCCAGCTATGAGTTGGCAAGCGAGGCACACTGTGCCATCCTGTATAGAGGCTACCTTGTAACCTCTCTTTCCTTTCTCTACTTCTCTGTAAGATTCCTTGATGTGCTGTGGCAAGGAACGGTCTGAAGCCTTCCTTGGATAAAACTGTTGAGGTTCAGGTCCCTTCATACTTAAGCCTGTGATCTGGTGGATCAATGTCATATCCAGAGTATTCCTTCTATCGAGCCACAGGTATCCGACATGATAACATGACAAGAGGAGTTTAATGCAAGTGTTAACCTCCTGGTGGCAGCCAAAATGTAGGATCTTCATCACATTCATCATGGTGGACTGTGCTAGCCCTTTAATCCATGGTTGTGAGACAAGGTGAGTCTTCTTTCTCGTTGACTTCATCAGGTAGCGTTGGGGCACTAGCATAGCGTAGTTCTCTGTGTCTCCTAAATTGAAGTCATTGTTATTCAATAGCGGGATCTGTCCTAACTGACTCCCAACTACATGTATTCCTTTTGAAATATATGTAGTGAATACGGCATACTAAAAATCTCATGGGATGTTGTCACAGTTAACGGAGCCATCTAAAGGTGGAATGTACTTGGGTAGGATCAACGGGATCTGCTTCACATTAGCTAGATTGTCGTGGTGCTTACTTCACTGCTTAGTCACAGGGTTAACACAGCCAGAACGGTGTCCAGTCGAAGGGGAAGCCTGCAGTCCCTTAGTTGATGATGCTTGGAAACCTTCAGATATTGGTCTATCGACCATTAGCTTCTTGAGGACTTCCTCGATATAATTCTCTAATTTTCTAGGTTCGCCCGACATTCTAACTTTTAAACAGATAGGTCAGGTGTTGTCACAGGGGAAGACCCAGGGTTCAACGCTTAATAGCACACCAAAAAAACCTTGACTACTGGCCCTTTCGAAAACACCTTCTAGGTAGGTGAAGTCTCACTCGAGGTATAAGCAAGGGGGGTTATAGGATGCAAGTGTCTGTAACCAATCTGGGACATAGATCTGTGATACTAACACTCCGCAGAGTATTTTGATAAAGCTAGGAAGTGACATGCATTAGTTTATTTACCTTATGAACATCGCATAACATAATCCAAGATAGATCTAGTGCGGTAATAACAAAATATTATGCACCTTAAACACTTAGCACTTAGCACTCTAAATCAGATCTAGCATTCTAACATAAGAAATGCATTTAAGAAACACACACATATTCATTACGCATCTAATCTAAGCATTAAGAAAAACATAATATACATATCATTGCACAAAGAAAACCATAAGACACCATATATACGTGGTTCACTCCAATGTAGGGCTACGTCCACCAACCACTTCGCCTTCTTTATTATGTGCTCAAATCTTAATTTCATTCACTCATGTGCACTAAGCCATAGATTCAAGCTTCACACTAGACAGGAGATTTGTGCACTGAGCACCAGATCCTCCTTCCAAAACTAGGTCAGGGCACAGAGCCAACCCTCTATCAAGCATAAAGACTTAACATACATACATTCCTTTTCATAGAGAAACTCAAATACTAACACTTAGCTCCAAAAACTACTTGCTTTCAACTTCTACAATAATTTCTTCTTTATTTATACTTTTACAAACCCTTACAATAAGGCCTAATCATGGGTAAACCCCATGGGCCGACATCCCATAAACCCATTACAAAAACCCTAGAAAACCCCTTACTGGGTCCACATAGCCCGCAAAAAAGGGTGAGATCCATGATCTTAGCTCTGCCTAGGTGCTCCATCTTCGACCATCATGTCTAAGTCCAAAAGTGGGCAAAATATGACCAAGGTTTCCTCAAAACTTGGTCGAGGGCCAACAGGCCCCCAACACTCACCTGTGACTCGTCCTAAGTCACTCAAGTCTAGACAATCCTGCTTCGAAGGCCTCGAGCTTAACTCGAGCTGCCTCAACTTGTTGCTTCACCTGAACCTCCTTCTCAGTGAGCTCCTATATCGGCTTCTCTGTAACATTCCCTTCTAGGCGTTGTTCTACTAATGCAACTACTTGATCCAATTGTGAACCCTGTCCATCAATCTCTTCGAACACCTTGCAGACTTCATCCTACATAGGTTGCAGCTTCTGTGTGACTTCCATTACATATCCTTGGAAGGAAGTGATATATTGTTGTACTGCATGCTTCTTCTAAGATCTCTTCATTCTTTAAACTCTGATGAGCAGCTTCATCTGCGTATGCACTAAAAATTCTTCTTGTTGCGCCTCCTGTAACTACGCTTCTAGCTTACTCAGCTCTGGATCCTCAACGAGGCATTCATATGTCTGTGCGCTTATGTTACACATGAAATTTGCACACCTAGGTACTTTTCCCTAAGTGTCGTAAAGTGTCATATAAGTGTCTCATACACCTTGACACCATGGAATAACCTATGTCATAATCCCTAGTCAATGTGGAGGAGGGATATATTACATGAAGGCCAAA
>JZKD02S1857109.1:804937-824202 GCA_000966675.3 Picea glauca | reverse complement strand
TGTTCGCCATGATCTCTAGAATCTTGCACAACTTACGGCACCTGAAACGGATATACCGAACTCTCAGAAATCGTCCGACAACATCTCTACCTCAACAGCTCCTCTGCCTCAAACTAGCTTTATCTTGGCCTTGCATCAGCTTCTCTACTCTGAATTCTCTCCAAAAGCTTACCAAATGGCCTCAACATGGCCTTGGTTAAATAGTGGGGGAGTTAGTTGTCCATATCCAACTTCCTCCACGAATTTAGGCTCTAAAAATGCCCAAAAACCCTTAAAAATGGATTAATTACATAAAAAATGGCTTAAACATTAATTAAACCCAAAAGTGGTTGGAAAAACCCACTTTATAACCATAAATTGGTTAAATTTGGGCTTAGCCCCTTAGTCTTGGGCGCTCACTCCTTTGGCAAGGTTATATGGACTCCATATGGCCAAGCGTTTAGCCCAAAGGGCTAAGCGCTGGCCCCTCTCCTCCTTTATGCACATAAAACCATACAATATAATTAATATTATGGGTTTTACAACATAAAAATTAATGTGGCGCATTGGTAAAGGACCATTGTTAAAGCTTTATATGGTGGGGAGGTCTGCGGGTCGAACCCCACGGCCTCCATAATCTTTTAACATAGCCCATATTGACCAAAATCGGGGTGCCACGTGGCAGCCCGTGATTGGGCCACGTGGCACCTTAACCACCAATCAAACCTTGACACGTGCCGCAATGTGATTCATCCACATCAACACCTTACACGTCATCTTACATATACCATGTCATCCGACACGTCATCTGTCCAGTCAGCCTGCCACGTCAGCTGCTGACGTCATCCGTGCCACGTGTCACCCTTCCTGTGGTGACATGTGTCACTCCAGGATTGGTCCAAATGCACGCCAAAAAGTCCAAATCTTCCTGACACGTGGCACTCCCTGGAGCTGCCACGTGTCCTGTATGGAACCTGCCACGTGTCGTCCCCTGGTACTGCCACGTCATCGTACGGACTGACACGTGTCCTGCCTAGTCAGCATTTTTTTCCCTGTTTGACTTTTCGGTCAAAATGCGATAACTTCTTCATACGGACTCCGTTTGAGATAAAAATTATACCACTGGAATCAGGAAGACGAGCCGGACGCAATGGTGTTGGTTTCGTCGGATTCTGAGCACTTTCATTTTTGAGCATTTTTCATGCCCTGACAGCCTTCTGAATCCGATTTCGGATCACCCACTCTGGTGCATCTCTGTGAAAATTCCATCTCTGCCAGAAATTCGGTAGCAAATTTCGATAGCGCACTATGGAATCCACAGCACTCAGGAGAGTTGGTAGTGCCCAGGAGAGTTAGTAGTGCAGTGTGGAAATCAAAGTGCCCAGGAAACTTGGTAGCACCCAGTGTAGAAATCGCAGCGCACTGTGAAATCTGTAGTGCACTCCCCTTTGCACATCCATGCATGAAAACAGTGGAATGGGAAAGAAATTGGGAACATAATCATATATATCATGGATACATTTAGTTCTTCAACACCTGCATAATCACTTGGCACCTGGCAACTTGCAATTTATTTTAAAAAACACCTCATGAAACATATCCCATATGTCTTGGGGAATTAGATATTGTTGCCTTTATATACGCCAATACTCTCATAACATATTTGATGAGACAAGTGGAAAATAATCGGGCTTGGCACTTGTGTTAGGCTTGGCATATGAATTAGCTTGACATGTAGTGTGACTTAGGATTAGGATTAGAAGTTTGATACTTGAGCACACACCACGTTTTGGTAAAATTTACAAATAAAAATATAGTTTTTTATTTGAAAATATATAGAAGCACAAAAATAGGATTTTAGGCTAAAAAAGCAAGTCAAAAGATAGAGACCATAGGGTTTATGGGTTAACCATAGGGTTTATGGGTTAAAAGGGATCAAATTAAATCTTATCAAGGATTGATGAAGAATTTGAATATTATGACAATTAGCAAAAGATCTAGGAAAAGAAAAGCAAGAATGAAATGATGAAAGCGCTTAAAAAAAATTTAAGAGCACAATTTTACGTGCTAACACCTCGGATTGGTAATACTGTTATTTGCGCAATAAGCTCAATGGTTATGGGGATGGTTTTATCCAACCATATATCCCCTCCATGTGTGACTGCTAACAGCTACTTGATGCATGTTGTTGTGTACTGGCCTCTGCCGAAATGTGGTAGCTTCGAAAAACCTAAGATTCTTGTTCTCTCCAGCCCAGCAGCCCACTGGTGTGGTTGGTTGATCGTTTCTCCAAGTTGGGTTATGCCTATGGTCTGCATAAAGACCCTCTGTGCAAGTTCTGGGAACTTGGTTTCATCTAATACATCATGGTATGAATATTTGATCTTCCCAACGTGACCCAATAGCTTCGGTTCTACCTGTACTCCAGTTGGTATGTGTGGTAGAACAATTTATGATGCAGCTTTCTTGTGAGGTGAGCTCGGTATCTAAACTTTGTCTTCTTGTTGCGGTGGTTGGTTCAAAGTTTCAACAACTTTTGTTTGTTCCCCCATCAGTGATTCTGGCCAAGTCGAGGCATTTTCAGCGGTCTCCTCTGGTGGTTGACCTGAGATGGTCATTTGTGACTCGTCTGGTTGCATTGTTGCTTCCAGATTTTGTGTCGTTCTGTTAACTTTCAGGGTTTCTTCAGTGCTTTCTGGTTGCACTTCCTCCTGGGTTTCTGCTTCCTCGTTCTAAGGCTCCTGCGTCATTGCTGGCATATCCTCTTTCATGGCTTCTTCTTGTGTTTGCTAAATATCTTCGACAATCGGTGTAGAGTTCACCAGTATCATCTCTGGAGATAGGATTTCGTCTATATCAACGATCTCTAGCTATTGTTGTTCGTTCTCTTCCAGCGGTCCTCGTGACCTAGTTTGAACCCTGGTCGGTCTGGTTGTCTGGCCTTCTTCTTCTGGATTTGGTGGTGCCATAGTGGTGATTTTCGAACGTTTTTTGAGTTCTAATAACTTTGGTGAGCTCTGTGGTCTTTCTCTATTCATTCTGGCTGCTATTACTCTCTCTCTGTGCTCCTTTCGTGAATAGACTAGTTTCTCCCATGCTCGCGTGTTGTATGGGCTTGTCATGAAGCTTGTCAAGGATGCTTCCTCCATTATGTGTTTAATGCATGATAACTATGGGTTCAATGCATCTACGGAGATTTTTTACTTTCCATTACGATGTCTTTTTCGTCTCTAGTTGGCATGTTTAATGTGATGTCCCATCGATCCTTGTCATGCTTTACTTCCGCCAAGTGTTGTCCTGTCAGCCTGCTTTTGCCGACTTTCCTTTTCCCACTTGTTTCCCTTTGTATATTATTGTTTTCCTTTCCTTTGATGAATTCATGTTTTGAACATCATGTGGCCTTTCTATTGCTGGCATGCTGCACGCTTTTTAGTCTTGTTTCCTTTTTGTTCTCTTTTTGATTTTTTATTTTTTTTTCTTTTACTACGCGGTGGGTGGTCAACTGTCCTTATACAGATTTAGTTGGCTCCCATTAATCATTCCCTTGAGGTTTGTGCCTTCTAAATATCTTAACTATATAACTCCATCTGTGACAGATTTTACCTCGTATGGTCCTAACCAATGCATTCTAAGCTTCCCCAGGTGCTGAAACGATTTGTTGTCATAGAGAAATACTAGATCTCCTTCCTTGAACATTTTATTCTTGATGTGTCAATCATGCCAAGCTTTATCTTTTTCTTTCTACACTTGTTGATGGAATCCTACCAAAATTTGGTCTTTCTCCATTAACAATAACTGATTCAGTCTCTCCTGTATTGCGCCTCGTTCTGTCATTTGTGTGATAGCTGCTACGTGTAAGCTAGGTACTAAACATTCTAATGGAACTACTGCTTCTTGGACATAGACTAGTTCGAATGGTGTGTTCCCTGTCAACTTTTTGCATGTAGTCTGATATGCCCATAACACTACTGGTACTTTGAGGTCCCAATCGTTTATTTTGACATTATAGATCTTTGTCAATGCATTCTCCATAATTTTGTTGAAGGCTTCTATTGTGCCATTTGCCTGTGGGTGATATGCTGTGCTCTTCTGGTGATGAACTTCAAACTCTTCAGTCATCGTGCGGATGGTGTTGCTTATGAAGTGTGTGCCTTGGTCGCTCATCAAAACTCTTGGGCACCCAAATCTAGTGATTACTTGTTCAAACAAGAAGTGTGCAGTTGTCTCTGCGTTGCAATCTTTTACTGGGGCATCTTCCTCCCATATTGTTAGGTATTATGTCCCAATGATAATGTATCTTGCCCCTGTTCTTATGGTTGGTGGGTTAATTGGTCCCACAAAGTCTATTGCCCATTTTTCAAATGCTTGTAATGTTACTTGTGGTCGTAGCAGCATCTCGTCCCTTCTGTTGGGTTTTCCTACCCTTTGACAGACATTGCATCTCTAACAGTACTCTTTCGAGTCTTCGTGAATTGTTGGCCACCATAGTCCTGCGCGTAGTACCTTATGCGCGGTATCTTTTCATGCATAATTCCCTCCTTCTATTCCCTCATGGGATTCTACTAAAATTCTTGGTCGTTCATGCTCTAACATGTACCTGCACAAGATGTTATCTTCTCCCATATTGTATAGATGTCCTGCGATCAATTGATAGTCAGTTGCGCGGACTACCAGGTTCTTCTTCTGCACGGTGGTATATTCTTGGAAGGTAGTGCATGTGCTCAAGTACTGGATGATCTCTATGAAGTAATCATCAACAATATGTACTGAGAATAATTGTGCATCCATAAATTTGTCTCTAAATTCATAGGTTCTTCTCCATTTGTGACCCTGGATAGGTGGTCAGGTCTTGCATTCAGTCTTCCTAGTTTAACTATTACTTCAAAATCAAATTCTTGAAATAGAAGTAACCATTGATAGATTCTCCCCCCCAACACTTGCTTGTTGAATAGGTATTTCAAAGTTGAGTGATCTGTAAACATCTTAAAGTGTTTTCCCAATAGGTAACATCTGAACTTCTACAGTGCATAAACCATGGTTAGGCCTTATCTTTCTATCGTGTTATAATTTTGTTTGGAGTCTGATAGCTTTCTTCTTGTGAACGCTATCGGGTGATCCAAGTCTCCCACTCCTAGCTGTGCTAAGATAGCTCCAAGTGATATCGTTGATGCATCTACATGCACATGGAATGTCTTTTCCCAGTCTGGAAATACTAGTATTGGTGCAGTAACCATATTTTCCTTCAAGGTATCCAGACCATGTTGACACTCTTCGTTCCATTGATACTTTGTATCCTTCCTTAATATTTTTTCCATTGGTGCTATGATCTGTGCATATCCTTTGATGAATTTCCTATAGTATCCTGTGTGTCCTAACATTTCTCTTAGTTGGCGGACTGTTTTTGGTGCCGGTAAGTTAACAATGATTGTGATCTTTGCTGGATCCACTAGCAAGCCTTGTTTGCATACTATATGGCCCAATGGTATCCCAAATGGTGTTCCAAATATGCATTTCTTGATATTCAATGATATTTAGTACTACCTGCATCTCTCTAACATCAACCCTAAGACTTCCACATGGTTTTTCAACGGACTATATATTGTCCAATCATCTAGGTATACTTCAAGAAACTGATGGATGAATTGCTTAAATGCTGCGATGAATACTCTGGAGAATATTGTGGGTGCATTCTTCAGTCCAAACAACATGACTGTGTACTGATAAGATCCCCATTCTATCGTAAATGTGGTCTTGTGTCTATCCTCCTGGGCTATCTTAATCTGATGGTAGCCTGAGAATCCATCATTGAATGAGTAAGCTTCATGTCCCCCCACATTCTCTAACACTTCATCCGTGAACGGTGTAGGGAATGGGTCCTGTATGCATGCATTGTTCAACTTCCTCATTTCGACGCATAACCTAATCCCTCTTCCTTGTTTCTTGTCCTGTACTACCATCGAGCTTATCCATTTTGATTCCTCAACTGGCTCAATGATGTCGACTTCGAGCATTATGTCGATCTCATCTTTAAATTTTTGTTTATATATGGGGTTCATTCTATAGGGTCATTGTCTGGTAGGTCTCCCGTTGGATCTGAGTGGTATCTTCATTTCTCCTATTTCTCTGGCTATACCCTTCATCTCTATAAATGTTGTGGGAAAGAGGTCTCTATATTCGCACAACAACTCGGTGATGCTCTCTATTGTCTGCTCATCCCAATAGTCTCCAATGCTTTCCATTTTGGGTTGCTTAGTTGTCCTGATGTTAACTTCCTTTACCTTGATTGGCGTGAAAATGAATTCTGATTCTATGGGTGGTCCTTCCACATCTCTTTCACCTTATACTTCTTCGATCTAAATATCATGTGGATCATCTTCATTTTGTGTTTCCTCTTGTACATGGTAACATGACAGTAGTTCCTTGACTGTATGATTATTCCACTGTTGTTCTTTTGTGATAAGTTATATTTCTGGTTCTTTAATGAATATGAATCCTCTGATCCGTTTCAGGGCTGTGTCTATGTTGGGGTTCTCATGCTCTAATGAGAAAGTGACTGTAAATTTTTGTTGCAATGTCGTCCATGTTGTATTTCCTTTGCACAATTCCTGGTCTGTATACCAGTTCACTGGTATGCCCTCTAAAGTATGTATGAAGTGATGAGGCCATTCCTCCAATGGTCTCATCTTCCACAGCATTCTGCACTTCGCCAAGTGTTCCGTGGGTGCCTCTTGTCCTTCGTATTTCTGTTGTTTGTTATATTCTTGTTCTGTGTCAAACCGTATGCACAGTAATCGTTTACATTGATACTAGTTTGTGATGGTCTCTTTATGTGCGCACCACCATCTTTTGGGTGTGGCCTTGAGTGCTAAGTCAAGTGATAACAATCTCTGATTCTCTAATACTTTGTCTTTGTATTGTGTCAAGAATGTTTCTAAATCATTTAGTCCGTGAAAAATGGGTGGTTCTCTGATTTCTATGCCTACCCACCTTACTGCATGGTCTATTCTTACACATCTTCTTATGGATGCTTCGTGTAGTCTCTGCTGCCATTTTTCTAACCCGGTGTTTGAGTCTATTGCACATGAAGTAATGCTTCGCCAACTGAGTACCCCATCTACAGTTGGGTTTACGTAATCCTCATCGCGTGTAGTTGTTCTATACAACTGGTCTATCTCCTCTAAGTCCAAGCAAGTGGGTTCTACGAACCTCTCCCCTTCTTATGGATCTAATGGTGCTATGACCCTATATTCTCTGGACTCAAATGTCATTTTCCTGGTTTTCAAATTGATTATGGCATGTTTTTCAAACGCCTAATCCAGACCAAGAAATGTCGGGTAAGGTGTCGTTTCGTCTACTATTTTGATGACTTCAAAGTCTACTTTAGTGTGAACTCCATCTAGATCTACTGTTACTCCTTTCAGTCTACCTATTGGTAGGACTCTATGTTGATTTTCTAGTTTTAATTGAATGGTTGAGTATCCCAATGTTGGTTCTCCCATGCATTTCCATGTCGTCTTTGGTAGCACATTCACTTTGGATCCTAGGTCTAGTATAATGTCTCCCATATTGAAATCCCCAATGTTAGCATTTAGTCTAAATTCCATGTTTGTTCTTCTTCTTGTGTGTAGGTGATTGACGGTGTTTTGTTCTAGCTTTTCTTCCATCTCGCTGCTACATTTTTCTAGTATGTTTTGCAATATTTTCAGAGATTAAGGATCATGTAACACTTTTACGCATGATTGCAAAAGCCTTTGATTGTCCTTACGTCTCCCTTGGGTTTCATTCCATTGGTATGGTCCAATGATGGTGGCATCTCATATTCTGGGGCTTCCTTGCTTCATTGTGCAGTCAACGCTATGTCCTCCTTCTGAAATTCTTGTCGGGCTTCTTTAAAAATATCCTTTTCCTTTTGAACATCGAACTACTTCTTTGGGTCAGTGTTCTTCTTTACCCAATGGTTCTACGCTGGTTCTTGACAAACTATGTCATTTCCTATTTCCGTTCTTCCACGAGTGACTATATTGATGTTTCATTCGTCATCCCTCGCTTCAGCTGAAATCCATTGAACATTCTGATTGTTCTGGTTCCTCTTTTCCTGAATCTTCACTAGTAGTGTCAGACATTCTTTTGTATCATGGTCCGATGCACGACAATACATACAATTTGTTGGTGGGAGTGGATATTCCCATGCATAATGTCCTATTTGCTGACAATTGCGACATGTGACTGGTCCTCTACCACATTTGAAACCTCCTCTGGCTCATCCTCCTCCTCTGTAGCCCACTCGATCACCTCTCAGCGCATTATACTGTGGTTCCTGATTATACTGCACGGTATTGTACTGGGGTTGTGTCAGGTTGTACTGTGGTTGTATGTTATTGTAGGGTTGTTGCATAGTATTATAGTATTGTTGCACAGTGTTGTATGGAGCTGGGGCTTGATCGAACTGTGGCATTGCTTTCCCAGTCATCATTTCAGCCTGTACCCTGTATGCATATGATGTTCTTTCCCGCATTAGCTCCATAATTCTGCAATCTTTGTCTTCGTGGACCATTGACTTTAAAAAGTTGCAATATGAATTCTTTGGAACCGTCTGGTATTTCTGCATCATCGTGCAGTGATAAGGGTCATGACTCAGTTTCTTGCATATTTCGCACCATAATCCTCCCTGTGGTAGAGGATTTGGCATACCTGTTTCCATATACTACATGAATGTTGGGCATTCGTTCTAGTGGTGTCCTTATGTCCTGCATGTGGTGCACCAAACAACTTCTCGTTTGCCCTTGTTCTTATTCTGGTTTAGCTGAATTGTTAAATTCTCCAAATCCTCCTTTAGTTCTTCGATAGCCCGGTCTATTTGCTGGTATTGGTTCTCTTCCAGTTGCAAGGCTACCTGAAGAGCCTCTACCTGCATCTGAAACTTCTATTGTCGTAAGGGATACTTTAAGTGTGGGAGTAGTGAGTTGACAAACAGGTGTCAATGTTGCATATCAGTCATCAGGTATTTTAACTTTCCCTTCAGTCACTTGAATCTCTAATCAATCTCCCATACAGATTCTCTTGGTTTCTGTCTTATTTCAATCATCTCATTCATGTATTGATCCTCTGATCTCGGCTTCTGTAATTCATTTATCAATAATTTCTTAATGTTGGTCAGTCTCCTTGTCATCCCAGGAGCACTATTTATGTCTAGACTCATGTACCAGTCTAGTGCGCGGTCTCTTAGTGTAATCGATAGCTGCGCAAGTTTGGTATCTTCATCAGTGATCTGCTTTTCTTCCTAGATCTTTGCATAAATGAACAAATGATTATCAGGGTCTTCTATTGCTTCCCCTCGATATTATGGTAATCTGATAGTGGGATCATGTCCTGCCATTCTGAATATTGAACTACTACCTCTTCCGCATGGTGTAGATACTTGACTAGTGTTGCATGAACTGGCTCCTCCAGTTGTTGCTCTCTATGTAGATGTACTTCTTGCTGTCGGACTTCCTCCAAACTTTGGTTGTCTAAATGGTGGTGTTCTATTTGGTGTATTAGTCGCACATGGGTTTATGAGTTCCACACTGAAATTAATATGGATAGGATGGCTGCCTTCTCCTCCCATTCTTTGACCCCTCATCTTCCTCTCGTATGTTGCACGTAGGATTTCCTCAACCTGTTCCATAGCCCTGAGATCCTCTACCTCTTCCTCATCACTCACCAAGCCCTCCCTCACAGCTATGGCTCTCTTCTTGGCATTCACCTTATATTGTTAGGGTACTCCGCTACGCGTCATTCTTGATGACACTAAGATCCACTTGATCTAGTCATCATCCATCATGATCGGGTCCAAGGGTTCCTCCTCCTTCTTGCCTTTATCCTAACCTCCTTCCATTTATCCTCTCTCTATCAGTTCTATTTTCTCTCAATCTATCTCATCTACTCAGTCCTTTCTCGTTCCTATTAACACGGCAACAGAACCATTTGTTGGTTATCTTCTATTTATTCTTATTTCTTGACCATCTGATTTATTAACCTAGGGTTCATGTCTTTTAGGTTTCCAACAAAGTCTCTAAAACTATCGGCCCCCCTGGTAAACCAGAAGGCAATGCAGTACAGAGAATGCACTTCGCAGTCTCACTCGAGATAGATTTAAATGGGTGGTTGTAAGAATCATGTGTTTACATCCTAGGATTGAGTATGATATAGGGGTTTATTATTCAGATCCATGTACTACGAATTGTGATTCCAATCTACTACTATTAATGGGTGCACATTTATCTTTCACAGTTTATTTCCCGAACAGCTTAATTTCATAGCAATGTATTAACTCATTCATTAATCCTAACTAATGGCTGAAAGAAAGTAAATATATGCATGCATTCATCACATTACATAGATATTACTGTGTTTCACCCCCTCTTGGGCTACATCCACAAAGATTTGTCTCTTGGCTCTTTTATTATAGTATCTCTGCATTTCCAGCATCGTGTGCTTACAATTCTCCTCGGATGGCGAAGATCTATATGAGGCGAACTAGATCGCACCAGGCTCCACAACCTACAATCTAATCCCTAGATCTTCCTCCTGTCCTTTGTTCTTAGCTCAACAACTTACAAAATAGTTCATAATAGTCAAATCCACTTGTACATAACTAGGATGGAATAATACAAAAAAACCAACTAATACAAAAACGATCCACTACAAAAATCCCCCCTTAAATGATACCTACGTATCTATATTTATATCTATCGGGCTCTTCAGCTATTTACAATCTATTACCAAAACCCTAACCCTACTGACGTTAGGTATTCCTCCCATGCACGCGTGTTGTTCTTCCTCCAACTATCGATTTCTTGCATGCACGTGTGTTGTTCTTCCTCTAGTTGTTACTTCAGTTTTTGCACGCTTTCTTTCCCCACGACCATCCTTCTTTCCACTTCGACCTGGTGCCAACACATGGACAATCCTCAACCTCATGACCAACAATCTTACAACAAATACAAATAGGACCTATGCCAAGGCATTCCTTAGCAAGATGTCCCAGTATTCTTCAATTATAGCACAATGTCAATCCCCCTTTTTTTTTAAATGTTTCCCAACCTCTTTTGTAATGCGCATTAGGATCATAGTGTTGGACCTACAATCTGCAAAAAAAAATCCTAGGTTCCTACATCCACTTATTAGTCCAAAAACTCTTTATATGCATAGGAATAACATATCTTTCTTCATTTCCATTAAATTTACTCAAATTAGCTCTTTCTTTCAACTACACCCTAACCTTCAGACTAGGACAGAACCTGTTAAACATACTTAAGTTCATACTTTCAAAACAAAAATTTTCACTTATTTTTCTCTTGTTAAAGAACAAAGTTTTACCTCTTTTAAGATCTTACCTCTTTACTTCAGATCAGATTTATTTCTTAGCACAAATCTTCGCAAGTCAAGTAGAGTATTGCACACTTCAACAACAGATCTACGCATAGAGCCTCTCTTTTCTTTACTTCAGTTCCCAGCAATCACAGTTTCAGGTCCTGACAACGGAACCATTTGTTAGCACTCTTGACAACACACCAACAAAACTTCAACTATCGGCCCTTTCGGCAACACCTGCGAGGCAGGCGAAGTCTCACCTGAGGTAGAAGTAGGGGGGGTTACAGGACGCAGGTGTCTGTAACCAAGCTGGGACATAGATATGTGATACTAACACTACGCAAAGTATTCTGATAAAGCTAGGAAGTGATATGCATTAGTTTATTTACCTTATGAACATTGCAGAACATAATCCAAGATAGATCTAGCGTGGTAATAACAAAAGATTATGCACCTTAAACAGTTAACACTTAGCACTCTGAATTAGATCTAGCATTCTAACATAAGCAATGTATTTAAGAAACACATACATATTCATTACACATCTAATATAAGCACTAAGAAAAACATAACAGACATATCATTGCACAAATAAAACCATAATACACCATATATACGTGGTTCACCCTAGTGTAGGACTACGTCCACCAACCGCTTCGCCTTCTTTGTTATGTGCTTGAATCTTACATTCATTCACTCCTGTGCACTAAGCCATAGAATCAAACTTTGCACCAGATAGGGGATCTGTGCACTAAGCACTAGATCCTCCTTCCAAAAATAGGTCACGGCATAGATCCAACCCTCTATCAAGCATAAAGCCTTAACATACATACATTCCTTTTCATAGAGAAACTCAACTACTAGAACTTAGCTCCAAAAACTACTTGCTTGCTACTTCTACAATACTTTCTTATTTATTTATAATTTTACAAACCCTTACAATAAGGCCTAATCATGGGTAAACCCCATGGACTGATATCCCATAAACCCATTACAAAAACCCTATAAAACCCCTTACTGGTTCCACATAGCCTGAAAAAATGGGTGAGATCCGCGATCTCAGCTCCGCCTGGGCACTCCATCTTCGACCATTGTGTCGAAGTCCAAAAGTGGGCCAAATATCACCAAGGTTTCCTCAAAACTTGGTGAAGGTCCAACATCGAGGTAAACAAATGGACGGCGAGGTCTAGTTTCAGATAACATAGCTCGACACTTGGATAACTTCTCTGTTTCGCTCAATCAATCACGGGTAGAAAAAAGTGGTCCCACCGCAACGTCTGATGAGTTAAATAAGAGAGTCATCGTAATGGAATCTTCCAATGGCCAGGAATGATTCCATCAATGTGAATCTATCTGTTATGGTGTGCTCTCAACGTCCCAAAATCGGTCCATCAACCCATAAATGTGTTTTCTAACCAGCTGGAGCATCGTTCTAACAATCGAGGTGCCTCCAACGGTCATATAAATTCGCCAGGGTGAAGTCCCATTCTGCGTGGTCTTGTTTTTCCAGCGAGGTTCAAATTCTGTGAACCTACCTCCTACGAGGTTCCAGTCTATGAAGTCTTCCATCTGGTCTCTGTAGCTTCTTGTCATTTTTCCATCTTAGCTTTCTTTTCATTGAGCTTCCTTGCCTTCTTTCCTGTGATCTGATTTTCTCTAATTGTATATGGAATCCTCTTTCCATTTTTATTCTTATCTTCCCCCAACGTAGTGGCTTCACACTATTGAGGTGCCCTCAAAGAGTCTGAATTTAATATCCCTTTTCTTAACACTTCCTAGGTGGATATACTTCTTTCTTGAATAGATAGGTCCTTCAAATATTCTTGCATTCTTTTAACCTTGATAGCTAATTCTCTTTCTTTTTGTTCCTCATGTGTTGTTACTTTGTTATGTTGCTTTGAATTATCCTCTTGTTCTTCTATTAGTCGATCTATTTTCCTAGCTATGAAATCCCTTAGTTCTTTCTTTTTCTTTTCTGTGGCTTCTTCCTCTACTTTCCTTCTAATATGATCCTTCTCAATCCAAGTCTTTCCTAAAAAAAGAGGGAAAGGGGCATTGTCCCTAACAAACTTAATGACTTCAAATTCCTCTTCAATCGATGTTCCCTGAACAATAATAGGTATATTAGTTACTCTTCCGCATAAATTTATCATCTTACCTTTAAACAAGCCTATCCTTCCCAATGAAGGTACCACAGTAGGCTTTCCCAAAATTTCCCAAGTTTCTTCTGTCATAATATTCACTTGTGTTTCCTCATCCAAGAAACAGTGTATGTTGAAGTCTTTTATTCTTGCACTTATGCACTGTTTTACTTTTAGGATCTCTGGTAAACTAACATCTTTGTGAGCATCCATCATTTCTTTCAACTGTACTAATGTAGTCTGAACTCCCTCTAGCATTTTTCTTTATGACTTTCTAACATGCTCTTAGTCTTTTGACTTTCTTATTAGTTTTCTTGTCTTATGTTCATCCCTTCAACTTTAGCAATCATCCTTGGAAAATCCTCAACCTCATGACCAAGAATCTTAGAACAAATAAAAATAGGACCTGTTCCAGGGCATTCCTTAGAAAGATGTCCCGGTATTCTACAATTATAGAACAATGTCAATTCCCTTGTTCTTTTAAGTGTTCCCCAACCTCTTCTGTACTGCACACTTCCCTTAGGATCATAGTGTTGGATATTCAATCTGAAAAAAAACAATTATAGGTTCCTACATCCACTTATTAGTCCAAAAACCCTTTCTATGCATAGGAATAACAGGTGTTGATGCTGCATATCGGTCATCAGGTATTTTAACTTTCCCTTCAGTCACTTGAATCTCTGATCAATCTCCCATACAGATTCTCCTGGTTTTTGTCTTATTTCAATCATCTCGACCATGTATTGATCCTCTGAGCTCAGCTTCTGGAATTCATTTATCAATAATTTCTTAATGTTGACCAATGTCCTTATCATCCCAGGGGCACTGTTTCTGTCTAGACTCATGTACCAATCTAGTGCACGGTCTCTTAGCATAATCGATAACTGTGCCAGTTTGGTAACTTCATCAGTGATCTTCTTTGCTTTGCAGATATTTTCACAAATGAACAAATGCTTCTCAGGGTCTTATGCTACTTCCCCTCGAAATTATGGTAATCTGATAGTGGGATCGTGTCCTGCCATTCCGAATATTGAACTACTACCTCCTCTGCACGGTGTAGATACTTGACTAGTGTTGCCTGAATTGGCCCCTCCAGTTGTTGCTCTCTCTGTAGATGTACTTCCTATTGTTGGCTTCCTCCAAACTTAGGTTGTCTAAATGGTGGTGTTCTATTTGGTGTATTAGTCGCACATGGGTTTATGGGTTCCACACTGACATTAATATGGATAGGATGACTGCCTTCTCCTCCCATTCTTTGACCTCTCATCTTCCTCTCATATGTTGCACATAGGATTTCCTCAATCTCCTCCAAATCCCTGAGATCCTCTACCTCTTCCTCATCACTCACCAAGCCCTCCCCATGGTTATGGCTCTCTTCTTGGCATTCACCTTATATTGGTAGGGTACTCCGCTACATGTCATTCTTGATGATGCTAACATCCACTTGATCTGGTCATCATCCATCATGATCAGGTCCAAGGGTTCCTCCTCCTTCTTGCCTTTATCCTGACCTCCTTCCATTTATCCTCTCTCTGTCAGTGCTTCCCCCCTTCCCCCATGCATGCAAGGAAGCTTAGTTGTCTGATTCCATTGTCATGAAACCTTTATTATATAGTAGTATCTTAATAGAAGTATATAGTGATTGAATGTACCTTCCTCTCCACGTAGAAAGTCTTGCTCTGTTGCACTGTATGACTTTGTTGTGTCAACTACACACTCTGTGATGAAGCCTGCCACAACATTGTCAAGCCAAAATTCTATTGCACAAGTGAATTTGTTGTTCACCTGCTATAATTGCTCAATCTATAATGGGGTCCAATCTAGCTGTCGAATTCAGTTCATCGCATGGTTATCCTTCAACCTTAGTGTCCACTCCTATAGTAGATGTGGAAAATCACAGAAAAAGACTTCGTGTAAATCAGTAAATACGTATTTATCTAGATATTTGTGTGTGATTCTAGGGTTTCTATTATATTGCTGTGCAAACTCTAGATCTTTGGTTCTCAACCAACCTTCGATTTCTTCTTTTGTGGGGTTCCAAGGTCTCAACATTCCCTTCTAGTGGCTCATTGCTCTCATCTTTTCTTCGTTCTCTTTTCTCTCAATCTATCTCATCTACTTAGTCCTTTCTCGTTCCTATTAATGTGGCAACAAAACCATTTGTTGGTTATCTTCTATTTATTCTTATTTCTTGACCATCTGCGTTATTTACCTAGGGTTCATGTCTTTCGGGTTTCCAACAAAGTCTCTAAAACTATCTGCCCCCCTGGTAAACCAGAAGGCAACGCAGTACATAGAATGCACTTCGCAGTCTCACCCGAGATAGCTTTAAATGGGTGGTTGTAAGACTCATGTGTTTACAGCCTAGGATTGAGTATGATATAGGGGTTTATTAATCAGAGCCATGTACTACGAATTGTGATTCCAATCTACTACTATTAATGGGTGCACATTTATTTTTCATAGTTTATTTCCCGAACAACTCAATTTCATAGCAATGTTAACTCATTCATTAAGCCTAACAAATAATGATTGAAAGAAAGTAAATATATGCATGCATTCATCAAATTACATAGATATTACCATGGTTCACCCCCTCCTAGGCTACATCCACAAGTATTTGTCTCTTGGCTCTTTTATTATGGTGGCTCTACATTTCCAACGTCACGCCCTTACAATTCTCCTCAAATGGGTAAGATCTATGTGAGGTGAACTAGATCACACCAGGCTCCACAGCTTGTGATTTGATCCCTGGATCTTCCTCCTCTCCTCTATTCTTAGCTCAACAACTTACAAAATAGTTCATAACAGTCGAATCCACTCATACATAACTAGGATGGAATAATACAAAAAAAACAACTAATACAAAAACGATCTACTACAAAAATCCCCCCTTAAATGATACCTACGTATCTATATTTATATCTATCGGGCTCTTCAGCCATTTACAATATATTACCAAAACCCTAACCCTACTGACGTTAGGTATTCCTCCCATGCACACGTGTTGTTCTTCCTCCAACTATCGCTTTCCTTGTGCACTCTTTCTTGCATGCATGTGTGTTGTTCTTCCTCCAGTTATTACTTCAATTTCTGCATGCTTTCTTTCCCAATGACCATCCTTCTTTCCACTTCGGCCTGGTGCCAACACATGGACAATCCTTAACCTCATGACCAACAATCTTACAACAAATACAAATAGGACCTGTGCTAGGGAATTCCTGAGCAATATGTCCCGGTCTTCTTCAATTATAGCACAATGTCAATCCCCTTTTTTTTTAAATGTTTCCCAACCTCTTCTATACTGCACATTAGGATCATAGTGTTGGACCTACAATCTGCAAAAAAAATTCCTAGCTTCCTGCATCCACTTATTAGTCCAAAAACTCTCTATATGCATAGGAATAACATATCATTCTTCATTTCCATTAGATTTACTCAAATTAGTTGTTTCTTTCAACTGCGCACTAGCCTTCAAACTAGGACATAACTTGTTAAACATACTTAAGTTCACACTTTCAAAACAAAAAATTTCACTTATTTTTCTCTTGTTAAAGAACAAAGATTTACCTCTTTTAAGATCTTACCTCTTTACTTTAGATCAAATTTCTTTCTTAGCACAAAGCTTCGCAAGTCAAGTAGAGTATTGCACACTTCAACAACAGATCTATGTTGGCAAATATTGAACAAGCAACGAATTTGTGTTGATGGTTGTTGTCATTGATGGCAAGTTTGTAGACAGCGAATGGTTGTTGTCATTGATGGGTTTGTATCAGACAGATTGCAACAAGATCACGATGCAATCGCAGCCATTGCACCGAGAATGAGATCTGGACCGTTGATTTTCCTCATGGAGTATCGGGGATCGGGACTTTGAAATGACAAAGTCACTTGACATCAGGAGTGCCGATTTCGCGATATGTGAAATCGCGATGTAATATGAGCCATCAGATTAAGGTTGAATCTGAACCGTTGATTCCGGTCAATGGAGAGGCATCGGGGATCGGAACTTTGAAGTGACAAAAACACTTGACATCAGGAATGTTGATTTCGTGATATGCGATATCGTGATTCAATCCCAGCCATTGAATCTAGAGTGAATCTAGACCGTTGATTCTAGACCGTGTCAGAGAATCGGGGATCACAACATGGAGTAGCAAGTAAATAAATGTGACGAGAACTCCGATATCGTGATATGCGAAATTGCGATGTAATCTGAGCCGTTAGATCAAGCTTTGATCTGGACCATTGATTCTAGACCGTGTCGGAGTTTCGGGGATCGCAACATGGAGTGGCAAGTGAACAAATGCAATGAGACTTCCAAAATCGCGATACATGATATTGCAATTCGATCGCAACCATTGAGACAAGATCTGACCTGGACCGTTGATCTAATCTCTTATCGGAGTTTCGCGAATCGCGATATGGAGAGGCAAAAGAAACTATGCAACATATATTGTGAAATTGCGATGTAATAGTAACCGTCAAATCAAGAAATGATCTGGACCGTTGATTTGAATTCCTTATAGAATTTCGCAAATCGGGATTTGGAGGTGACAGGAACATTAAACATAAGGAATTACGAATTTGCGATATGCGAAATCGCAAAAGCTCATTTCGCATAAAATTGTGGTCACAACCCTTGGTCATGGGAAGAGAAGGAGTCAGCTCAGATAAGCTCCATTTCAGAGTTTCAGAGATCGCGATGTGAAAGTGTTGAGAAAATTGGGCAAAGGAATGCCGAAATGCCGAAACCCAATTTAAAGGCAAAGAATGATAAAGATCATCCAACGGTGTGAATAAAGCTTGAATGTGATCAAAGGGTTACTGTTCTTCCACACACATGTAACTCCTCAGTTACGAATCTGCTAAACAAAAATGGACTGATGATTACGATTCAGTTAGCATTTCAGTTGTTAGGACAGGTGTTCTTGTTTCAGCTAATGGAAGGTAAAGTTGAACCATCGTGTTCATGTGTATAAACGAAGATGAAACAGACTGTGTTGGGTTGGTTGTTTTACAAGTGAAAAAGAATGAAACTGTAAGAATATAGTAGCAGAGGATGCACAGGATGAGATGGAGCTTATGTGAAGTGTGAGATGAAATGCAGAGCAAAATGACAGAACGAGTTGAAGAAGAACATAATGAGAGTACGAGTTGATGCAGAGCATACCTGCTGAATAGACAGAGGAAGAGAAGAGTAGCAGAACAGTGTGCAGAAGACCAGATTTACAGAACGAAGAAAGATTGGTAAGAACTGATTTATATGTAAAGTTGAATGTTTATTTAGCTATTTATATTCTAGGGAGGTTGGGAGGTGCTCGGGAGAACTGTTGTCCTCAGAGGTTCAAGTGGGAGCTTGAACACAGGAAGTTGTAGCTTCCATCTGGTTGCAGCCAAAGAAACCAAGGTGGCAGGGTGGTGCTAGGGAGAACAAGTGTTCTCGGTTATACAGGTTGGAGCCTGTGTAACTGGAAGTTGGTGCTTCCATCCAGTTGGTGCTTCCATCTAGTTGGTGCTGGAATATTCAGGGAGTTGGTGCTTCCTTCTAGTGGGTGCTAGAGAAACAAGAGAGTTGGTGCTCTCAAACAAGTTGCATCTTGTAAAACAGAGGTAGCAGCCTCACATTGAGTTGGTGCTCAATTGTAAATGATGTACAAAATTGAAAAATACTACCTATCATTTTGAAGAAGAAGAGGTTTTCTCCCTTTATGGGTTTCCTCATGAAAATCTGTCTCTGTGTGTACTTTATGTGTGACTGATGGTCTTTACTTTTACTGTCCATATGAT
>JZKD02S1857109.1:773020-794815 GCA_000966675.3 Picea glauca | reverse complement strand
CATGACACAGGTGTCTGTAACCAAGATGGGACACAGATTTGTGATACTAACACTTCACAAAGTATTTTGTTAACGCTTAGAAGATAACATGCATTAGTTTCCTAACCCTATTAACATTGCAGAACATAATCAAAGATAGATCGGCGCAGTACATGAATTATTATATATTTTAAATACTTAGCACTTAGCACTGTGGATCAGATCTAGCATTTCAACATAAGAAAAACATTAAAGCAACACATACATATCCATTACACATATATTCTAAGCACAAAGAAAAACACAACAGAGATAACATTGCATAAAGCAAACCATAAGACACCAGATACACGTGGTTCACCCTAGTGTAGGGCTATGTCCACCAACAGCTTCGCCTTATTTATTATGTGCTCAAATCTTACATTCGTTCACTCCTGTGAACTAAGCCATAGAGTCAAGCTTTGCACCAGATAGGAGATCTGCACACTGAGCACCATATCCTCCTTCCAAAACTAAGTCAGGGCATAGAGCCAACCCTCTATCAAGAACAAAGTCTTAACACACATACATTCCTTGGCACAAAGCTACTCAAACTACTTGCACTTATCTCTCAATAAATTCTACTTCTATCATACATTCTTCTTTATTTATACTTTTACAAACCCTTACAATAAGGCCTAATCATGGGTAAAACCCATGGGCAGACATCCCATAAACCCATTACAAAAACCCTAGAAAACCCCTTACTGGGTCCACATAGCCCACAAAAATGGGTGAGATCCATGATCTCAGCTCTGCCTAGGTGCTCGTTCTTCGAACAATGTGTCGAAGTCCAAAAGTGGTCCAAATCTGACCAAGGTTTCCTCAAAACTTGGTCAAGGGCCAATAATTATCTTTGTTATTCTTTTGCTTAGTGCTTAGATTATGATGTGTAATGAATATATATGTTGTTTCTTAAATACTTTGCTTATGTTAAAGGGTAAATGAATGTTATATCTAACTTGTGGTGCTAAGTGCCAAGTGCTAGGTGCTCAGGATATATAATCATTTGTTGTTACTACATCGATCTGTCTTTGATTATTCTCTACAGTGTTAATAGGGTTAATAAAATAATGCATGTCACTTCCTAATCATTAAATAGAATATTATGTGAAGTGCTCTTATCACATAATTGTGTCCCAGCCTAGTTACAGACACCTGCATCCTATAACCCCCTCTACTTCTACCTCAGGTGAGACTTCACCTGCATCGTACGTGTTGCCAAAAGGGCCGATATTCGGGTTTGTTTTGGTGTTTTGTTCAGCGTTGAACCCTGGGTCTGCCCTTGTACCAACATTATATCCCTCATTGTACCACACAAAAATACATATATTAAAAAAAAACACTTTTTGAAAGGTCACGTTTTTCGAATCTACCTGATGTGTCCCATTGTGCCTCTTCAGGTAGCACTAGATATACACTACCTCTAAAGTCTATCTCGACATAAGGATAGTATTATATCATCAGGATCTGCCTCCTTCACCATGCAAATAAATTGACAATGAAATAAAATGGTGAAGGCTCGTTCCCCAATCGCAGTGACAGACTAGTCCACCTCTTCATCTAAGGTGTAGATACTGGATTCTCTATCAAAGAAATACATAGTTGCATCAGGGATATTTGTTCTAGGAATAATGATATCAAGAAATACCCATACCCAAATTGTTTCTGCCTCCCTAATCTACATCTGAAAATCTGATCTTTGATATTTGTTAAAAAACCTGCACACGAATTGAAGATATTCGGCTCAAGACACTCAATTGTGTATGACATCTGTGATTTGGAAGCTAGATGCAGGATGGTGCTTCCTTCCAGCTTGGTAATCATGAATATGATAGCTCGCAATGGAAGGTCTCTCACATCCTTAATGGAAATCCTACCACTTTCCTTGCGGGATCCTGACATGCAGAATCGTTCTATGTAGTCATCTATTTGCAATGGCATGGTCCGATATCCGGATAATATCATGGGTGCCCCTCTTCTAGAGATCCCCGTCAGAAAGTACAATCCTCAATTTTGATCTCTAACAGATGAGATCGCACTCAAAAATCCTACTCATCAGTATCCCACAGCCCAATCAGATGCTCAAGGAGAAGTGTTTCCTTCCTCATGTTCTATATCTTGAAAAAATTTAGTAAAACACAATTCTGGAGCGCTTCCCCTACTTGAGGGTCATTCAATACGGCCAAATCATCATTTTCGTGCTCTATTTCCTTGCATTTGAGAATATTGGCTATCAAAATCCCTGCAAAACAACATTAAAGATGATTAGTCAAATCCCCAAATCAAAAATGCTTTCCCAAATAGTAAAATCATGAAAAAAAGTTTGTGTTTTGTGCCTGACACCCCCCTACAAGCTATTACAGAGCACTATCACTCCTTATTCAAAGACACTAGGGCACCAATATTTGAGATAACACACCCCCTCGATGCCTTGGGGGAGCACCACCCTAGTAGGGCGCAATGGAGGTTACTAAAGAGCCCAAAAATAGCCAAAAATTGCATAAAAACAATCATGAAAGAATTGAAAATAAAGAGGAGGATCAGATCTCTAACCTAGTTCAAAAGAAATAACAAATGATGGCTCGGAGCTCCTGCAATCAATGCCAGAAAAAACAACTACAAATGGAAAAAACTCCAAGTGAAAGAGGTAGGTGAAAGTGAAAAATGAAATGAACTAGTTTTTTCACTCAAATTACTTTTAACCACTTACAATCTAATTTTATTAAAAACATGGACATTTCGTTTTATTCAATATTTTTCCATAATTTCTATTGTCTTTTAAAGAATTGCTGACGATTTTTTTCCTAGAATGTCTTTTAATGCATGAAAATATGAGGCGAAACTTTTTGGTCACCTTATAATCCGATTGAGCATGCTTTGTAATTCTTTGAGCTTGATAAAATCATAGAGAGTCGTATGTTGGGTGATAGTTTAACCCTTTTTTAGTCCTGATAGACTAACTATGAAAAAGGAATACTCTGACCGCTTTGGTTAGAAGAGTTCTCCTTCGCATTATTTTATTCTTTTTCGGGCCTTGGAGACTAAATCTACGGAGTTTTCTTTAAGCCATTTTCAAACTCCCTAAACATGAAAAACAACTGAATTTTCCTTCTCTGCACTCATAAAACCATAAATTGAAGGGCCCATCTGGGGATGAACTCTTCCTTCTTCCATCTCGTTAAACATAGGAAGAGGAACTTACCGAAGGTAAGTTATACCGAGCACCTGTTATCCCCCTCGAGCTTGTTAAACAAAAAAGATGTGCTCATCTATCTAGATGGGGGGAAAATTGAAGGAAGTGGGTCAAGTGTCTTGAAACCTTTAAGGAAGTTTTTGTTGTTGCCATTAAACATGGCACCTATTTGCATCTCACCTTACATTTGGTTATTTCACTCTATCTTGAGTCACACCAATCCCATGAGTCTTCTTCCTACTTTGTCTCACCCGAAGAGTGCCCTAGCCTTTGCCGCACTATGTTTTGGTTCATTTCTCAAATGAGTCAAAGCTTCCAAGTCCTTTTTCATGCCTCATAATGTTCAAGTGAATTTTTTCACTTCAGATCAATCATCTACAGTATTAATAGTTTCTATTCCTATGTCAATCCACATTTCCATCTCTTATCACTTTCCTATGACCAATTTGTATCGATGATGGGGGATACGTCAAGACCCTCCTTCGACGAGTCTTTTCCTGTTGACTTCAACACATTATCCGACAATTTGACTTAGAAGCAAACCAGTACCTTGGAACCTGCATACCTTAATGGTAGGCCTCCTCGCCTTTGACAGTGGTTTTACATCATTGACATCATTTATTCCACATATGTTTGACCTTAGTTCATTTATTCACATTCTCTCAGGAATTTACTAGAGTACATTGGGAGTCATTGACATCATTGGTGATTTCCCTCACACTTGTTAATGATATACCTAAATGGCCGGTAATCAAGTGGTTTCTACCATGTTCAACATCAAATCCTTTATTCACGTGGCTATATTCATACCATTTTGGGATCCAGACGAAGACCCTGGGTTGAGTGCTCACTCTTTTATGTGCTTTGCCCAGGTTGTGACGGTTATTATTTGACTGATTTACATAGATCCACTTTGTATTAGTCTGTGGCTATGTTCCACTATGTATTCTTTTGTGGTTGTGATCAGTTCATGTCATGGAGAAATGGATTCACATTGTATATTTGGTGGTCATCTCCTTAGTCAATATCATTATGGATCCATAGTGTATTGGTCGGCAGCCATGCTTTGAGTCATTTATATTCCAAGCATAGGTATGCCTGCTTGGTAATGAAACATATATCAATATTGTTTGATGATTGTTTGCAACTTCTACCAAGTTCTCTGACTCCACCACATTTGCATTGAACAATCGATAAAGTGTTTCAGCCATCAATTCTCTCTTCTGACTTCACACTTTGGGGGGAAATCTGTTACACATCAAAATTCCACACTTTCATATTAAGTATCACATGTGGCACAAACGTCATGTTCTAAGTGTCACATGTGGCACAAACATCACATTCTAAGTGTCGCAAGTGTCATAAGTATCGCAACTAAACTTTCACAAGTGTTGTAACATTCTTCATGCACTTTTCGCAAGTGTCACAATTCAATCAACACCATAGAAACACTTGTCGCAACCACCAAATCATGTTAGATATAAAAGCCCCATCATTTGACAATTGAAGCATAATATTTCACCTGATATTTTGACCATTTCTGGGCATTTAAGAAGACTGGTGTTCCCCTACCCATACCTAGGGAGTGCTAGTTCTCCCCATGCCATACAAAAGGGGCTCCATGACACTCTGTTTGTAGCATAAGGGGGGAACCATTGTTGGTTTGAGGATATCTTCATGAATCCCACCTTCTTCTAAGGGAAAAATCTGACAGGATGGGGTTTGTTTGGCTCAAATCCTACTCCATGGCTCTATCTTAGGAAAGAATCATAACCTATGGAGCCATATCCTCAACCTATTTCTAAAATACTTAAGGTGGTTGAGCCTCTAAAATCCTATAAATTGGAGGCATTTCCATGGTGGAAGAAAAGGAAGCAATCAGTAATAGCATCATTATTTTGATATTACATTCTTCATGCAAGGGTTGGATGAGGAGAGCCTAGAGGAGTTGGTGCATCTTCAAACTCAACTTGTAAGTATTTTCTTTGGGTTCTCTAATTAATATACTTGGCCTATTTCCTTCTAGTATGTGTACTTTCGTATCTACTTGTCTATTGTTGTTCAATCTTATTCATAGATAGATCTATTTGGTTATATATAGAGAGTAGAAGAAAGGTATCTTTGTCATTCTTTGCAGGATCTAATCTGCCTTCAGGAGCCCATAAATCAAGCCCGAGGATTGGAGCATAGAAGGCAATCATTGGAATAAGGTATGTTATACTTTCCTTCTTCTACTTCGATTAGATGAGTTATATCTAAAAAGGACTATAGCAACCACTTGTACTTCTCTGTCTTGGTAATGGGGGTCTAGGAATCTAAGGGAGATTTCATCAGTCCGTAGATGAAACATTTTGTAACAAAAATTGGTGACTCCACTGGAAAGACGCCACAATGTTGACCCATTTATCATTGTATTATCATGAAGACTTCATGGCTGCAACTGAATCAAATATGTCCACTAATCTACTCTATCTACAAATCAAAATCTACATAATATATGGAACAACCTGTACTAAATTTATCCCTACCTAAATACATACATGGAATACAATCATAAACTTCTATTTGTGTAACTACCAACTGATACCTTCATGGGAACACTACTTCTCAATCGATAAATTTGTCATTATGCACTTTTGTTATCTGAGTGCTCTGAAACTTTCTATGCAAACAGCTCAAACTGCTCAAAGGATGGTTCTATGATCTGTAGTAGCTACTTCATTGACTAACCCTGTTCAATATTCATATTCACTGGGAGTCTCCAAGCTAAGTGGCTCAGACTCATCTTCCTCTTCGGTTGTAGACACATTATCTCTCTAAACTTTGACTTCTTTCTTTCTTTCTGTGGATTGATTTTTCACTACAATTTCTGAAAGTACAATCTCTTGGGCTTGTTCTTTATTATCTTGTTCTTCTTTTCTTTCTCGCATTACTAAAAATATTACGATCTTTACGACTTGGTATTTATTCACCTGTTCTTCTTGTTTTTCATTTCTTCTCCAAACCTTCCTGTATCTGACATCTTCCTTTTTTCCTATATATTTTCCTTATTCTCTTACTATTGCCTATCCTGAGAGTATGGCTTTTGGGTGTCCTTCATTCAACTTCTCTTCATTTACCTTTTCTTGTTTTCTTTTCCAAACTTTATTATATATGATATCAGTGTTATTTTTCATAGAAGTATCCATAATGCTTCTACAATCACGAGCTATGTGACCATAATTGTGGAATTTGTAACATTCAATGTTATGTGGGGCCACATAAGCATTTCTTTCTTGAACATTTATTTCATAATCCCTGCAATATGCAACTTTATGTCCAAAGTTAGTACAATAAAAACAATGACAATAAAATAAATTTACATACCTGGGAGTGAATGATCTTATTTATGATGTACTCCTTCTGAATTCCTTCCTAGGTTGATCATGATCATGATTGAAGTTTCTTTGTGGCTTTAATATGGAGGGTCTTCCTGTAGATGTATCTCTATCATTTTTCTTTGATTATGGATGAACATGATTCCTTCCTTTGAGTACTTCTTCATAACTCTTACTATTTTCCTCATTCTTAGTTTCTTGCAACCTAAGTGCTTCTCTTCAACATTTTCTACAGACAATGTGGATTTTTTTGTCTCTTCAGTGTTCTTGTTGAGCTTGACAATTTTGGTTCTCAATGTGACAACTTCTTCTTCAAGCTTCTCAACCTATTCTTATTTCTTTATCATCTGAATCTTCATGACTTCTTCTATTCACTTTGCTTCTTCAAGTTGGATCTTCAAGGAGATGATTTCATTTTCAATTCTTCTTTTTTCTTGACCAAATTCTGCTTCAAGTTGATTTAGGTCCTCAGTTCTTTCCTTAAGATGACCTATCCAAATATTTTCTCTTTTCTTTGCTTCCTTTATTTCGGCTTCCAAACACTACTTCTATTCCATTGCTTCCTTTATTAGTGATGCTATAGCATCTTCCAAACATTGTTTTTCTTCCATATCCCCTTTGTATGTTTCTTCAGTCTTTATGGATTCTTCTAGTTGAGCTTTTAGATTCACGATGACTTGATGTGCTTCTTTGGAACTTTCTTGAGAATTCTTGTTGACTAATTGTTCCTTAAGAGACTTTTTTTTCTTCCTTTCTTTTGTCAATTCATCTAAGGAACTGATCAACTCTACTTCAAGGTCTACTATTCCTTCTTCACAATCTTCTTCTTCTGGATCTGTCTGACATGATTAGCATATTTCTTCATGTTCTGTTCTTACATATTCTTTAGAATTCTCTAGATTTGTGATGGGAGATTCATTAAAGTAGAGATTATGTAACTTATCCCAAAGTTATTTAGCTTATGAACATTTTCCAACCTTTTCTCTTACTGAATCAGGTAGTCCTTCCTAGATGAAATTCATTTCTATTTTGTTGTTTCTTTTCAATTCCTTCTTGGCTGTTGTTTTTGGCTTCTTTGTAGTGGTGTATCCTGTAAAAACTGAGTACCAAACATCATATCCCCATGCATTTAAAAAAAATTACATTCTATTGCTCCACATCTCATACTACATACCATTCTGACTATTGAATTGTGTTATTGTTTTGTCAATTCATCTAAGGAACTAATCAACTCTACTTCAAGGTCTATTATGCCTTCTTCACAATCTTCTTCTTCTGGATTTGTCTCACATGATGTGCATAATTCTTCTTGTTATGATCTTTCATATTCTTTATAATTCTTTGGGTTTGTGATGGGAGATTGAATTAAAGTAGATATTATGTAACTTATCCCAAAGTTCTTTAGTTGATGAACATTTTCCAACCTTTTCTCTTACTGAATCAAGTAATCCTTCCTAGATGAAATCCATTGCTATTTTGTTGTTTCTTTTCAATTCCTTCTTGGCTATTGTTTTTGGATTATTTGTAGTGGTGTATCCTGTAACAACTAAGTACCAAACATCATCTCCACGTGCCTTTAAAAAAAATTACATTCTATTGCTCCACATACCATACTACAAACCATTCTAACCATTGAATCGTGGTATTCCATTTCTATACAAACTGTTGATCTCCATGATCGTCCTTCCAGTGGTTAAATTGTTTTCTTGAAGAACCTCACTCTGATACCAATTGTTGGAATACTAAGAGTAGGAGGGGGGGGTGAATCAGTATGAGCACTTTATACCAATTTTAACCAAAATATATAATCTTTAACTTTATTATCAATATATCATCAATGTATCATCAATATATTATGAGCATATAAACATAAGTAGCATCACATCAACAACATCACATCAAGTACACAGTACACCAGAATTTACGTTGAAACCCAGATGGAAGAAAACCACATAATGATTTCTTATATATCAAAGAATACATTCATTGGAAGCACCAACTTCCCAATTCTCCAGCTGCAACTGGAAGGAGGCTATGACCCCCTAACCCCCTATTTACAGGCTCCACCTTAAGGAATCTACAACTCCTTGAATTCTCTGGCTCCAACCAGAAGGAAGCTTCAACTCCCTATTTTCATCGGAACCAACCAGAAGGAGGATACAACCACCTTTCCTTTCCCCATCCCGTCGCCCTAAAATATAAGTGTATACTCATTGTCACTCTCACAACCAACCTGCCACTTTCACTGTCACATCAATCATCTTGTCACTGTCACTGTCACAACAATTAAATTTTCACTATCACATCAACGAAACTATCACTATGTCATTGATATACCATCATCAACCAACTGTAACCATATTCACTCACATGGATACTAAAACCATCACCAAACCATGTACATTAATCGTCAACCATGTACATCAACATGTATCAACCTTACACCAACCATGCACATCAACCTGTACCATACCATGCATAAACCATTTACCATACTAAGTAAATCAACCATGTACCATATCATGTACATCAACCATTTATCAAACCTCAATATGTGCCAACATCACTAAGACATGCACCTCGTACATGTCCCAAGAGTATGCCTCACACCATGCACCAAATATGTGCCTCAAACATATATCAATGCATCAACAAGATACCAAAGGCATGACCATCACATCATCAAAAAGTAACCAATATGTACATCAAACCATGTGCCTCAAGCATGTGCCAACATCCATAAACCATGTACCAAGTGATACCATCAAACATGTGCCATATCACTCATGATATGCCTCAACCAATTACCAAAATATATCCCATAAAACACACACCATAACATCACCAAAATATACCTCAACATGTACCATACCATCACCAATATATAACCTTTAGAACATGCATATAAACATACCTTTAATCATGTAGCAACCTTGTTGCATCATCACACCTTGCAGCAACCTGGAACAAGCATCCCCTTTACTTTACCTCATCCTCTCTACCTCATATTCACCAATAGATCAAGTGTTCACTAGACAGATATTCAATGAACCTATGTGTATGAATGAGAGACTCTTTGTGTGTATTTATACTCTTCCATGTAACTACTTTTCAACCACTTTACCCTTAATTCATTTCTTGTTGTAACCACTTTACTCTTAATTAATTTCTTGTTACAACTATTTTACCCTTTAATTGTTTTACCCTTTTTCCTAAGTTTAGGGTAATAACTATTTTACCCTTTTTCCTAATTTTAGGGTCATAACTGTTTTACCTTTTTTTCCTAATTTTAGGGTCATAACTGTTTTACCCTTTTTCCTAACTTTAGGGTCATAATTTTTTAACCTTTTTTTCTAATTTAAGGGTCATAATTGTTTTACCCTTTTTCCTAACTTTAGGGTCATAATTGTTTTACCCTTTTTCTTCATTTTAGGGTCATAATTGTTTTACCCTTTTTCTTAATTTAGGGCTAACTCACATTCTTGTTGCAACTACTTTACCCATAATTAGTAAATTCATAATTTCTTTGTTACAACTACTTTACGCATAATTAACTTCTTGATGCAACCACTTTGACTAGAAAACTTCTTGAAGACTTTCTAGAAGCTTCTACAATAATTGACTTCTTGTTGACCTTCTAGGAGTTTCTAGATTATTCTTGAGGGTCCTCCAATCTTTACAAATCCATATCTCCTCAAATGTAAGGAGCCACGTGATGTACCACCTATCACCAGAAACAACATGATGCGTACTATCCATCTATGATAGTCTTACTTGCAAGTACACTGGCATGCATTTCTTTATTCCTCGATCAATTGTGGGTTCCATGGACATACCTTCAAGGCTACCAGACTTGCTTCAAGGGTTGGCATCAATATCCAAGGGTTGACATCAATATCCAATGGTTGACATCAATGACAATCAACTATCCAAACCAATTGTCCAACACACCTATCACCATAAACGACATGATGAGGAATATCCATCCATGAGTGTGTTACCTCCATTTACACTATCCTTCATGACCTTTCTCTTTTATCAACTTGGGGTTCCATAACCATACTATTGGGGCTGCTGGACTTCTTCAAGGGTTGAAATCAATGACATCAATCTCAAATGATCCAAGGGTTGACAAAAATGAAAACCAGTTGTCCAACAATATCCCCTTTTGGCATTGATGGCAACACCAACATTGATGGCAAGACTCATACTACAATACTCATTGATGCAGGAGCATCATCATCAACACTAAAAGGAAGCCAGGTTGGAGGATCATGCATCATCCAGCACATATATAGGAGTTGATTTAGAGTTCTCCAAGGAGAAAGCACCTTTTTGAATTTTGAATTTTTGAAAAGGATGTAATTAATGAACTTAAATGTTTAGAGGTTGAAGTCATTCCAAGAGATCCCAACGGATTGTGGTTTCTTAATGTATAGAGAGGTTGTACAGATGTTGAGCATTGATCCTTATCCATATTGTAAATGCTCATGAATTCATATCTAGCCTAGGAGTAGGATGTTTTGAATTCGTAGTGATAGCAGTAGGTAGTCAGGAGAGAAGGCTCGGGAAGCCCCTTCATGTATAAAACTTGTAAATTATTTCATTTTAGTTGTTTTTGAATGAGGTTGAAGTTAGGATGTTGAAGCTTTTGAAGCTCATTGTATTCTTGTTGTAGAACAAAAGAGAAGATTGCGAGAACTTTGTGTATATACTCTTTGTTTGAATATAAGAAAAGAGATTGCTTCAAATGCTTGGGATTATCTATCTCTGAGCTAATTGGTTGAATAATATTATGTTTAATGTGTTTTACATGCCTATGTATGTGTTTCATATTTATGTGAATGAATATTTAATATTTGCATAAGTTCCAGTTGTTTCTCTTGTGAATCATTTGGTCAAGAAACACATAGTTCCCATGCAAGGAGTGTGTAGGACAGGATCCGTTGATAGGACTCTGAAGCTCAGGAGAGATAGAGGGAAGTTTCACAGAGAGAGTGAAAGGTGTGCACATATACTCTTTCGAGTATAAGACCTCTAGGAAAGACCAATGCAAAGAGTGCAGAGGGTCGACACTGGTAAAGGGTGTTGAAAACTTTCTATGGAAGGTAACTGCAAGGAGCGCACACAGGAAGTCCTTCGAGAATTCAAGTCTGAGAAATAGTGAAAGGAATGTTCTAGGTTCTGAGACCCTTTGAATCTCAAAGATAATAAGAAATAGCATCTAAAAATATCAAGGGGAGGAATATTTATCAAGGATTGAAAACCAACGGGTAAGATCCATTCAAAAAAATTGTAGGAGATATGGTAGTCGTTAGATATGGGGAAGTTGCACCAGGTTTAAACTCGGAAGCCCTTCAGAATTCATGTAGTCAAGAGATTCAGTGCATAGAGTCAGCAGGAATCTAGATCCTCAAAGATCGGAGTTGATCGTGGCCATCCATTTCCTGACGACACATGTCAGCAGATTGTGAACTCCGGTGGACAAGTACTCTAGAGGATTCCATGCTTAGAGTGTGCAGGAGGTGAAACTCCCAAAGTCCTGGAGTCTAAAGTTGATCCAGACCATTAATCAGGGTGGACACATGTCAACACCTAATCAAATCCATAAGGTAAGCTGTCCATGAGGAAGGAGGTCTTGAGCGAAAGTTCATAAGGCCCCAAAGCTCCGGAGATTGGAGTAAATTTGAGTCATTGATTTCTAGTAGACACATGGTAGGAGATCTTGAAATTCAGTGAGCAAGCACTCCAAGGGAAAGTCGTAAATATATTGCGATGGTCAAAGAATTCTAGAGGCCGGAAGGCTGGAGCACATTGAGACCATTCATTTTTTAGGACACACGTCACCGGATCCTGAACTTCAGAGGTCTAGCACTCCAGAAGAAATCGAGAGTAGAGCCTTTTGATAAAAGGTTTATGGAAGTCCTGAAGAGAGGGTTTCATCCCAGTCATCGATTGGAGGAGGACATGTGGCACCAGTTCATGAATTCCTATGACTGAGTTCTCTGGAGGCTTACGAAGAGTTGCAACGGGAAAAAACTCGGACTCCTGAAATCCAAAACAAATCTGGGCCATCCGCCTGTCAAAGCTCAGGAGTCATTGATCTTTCGCTGACATTTGTTCGTCAGTCCATTCCTCCAGAAGATCTATGGGGTGGTGAATTGAAAAAACCCGAAGCCCGGACAACTGAAGACTTTAACAACCATAGCTCTCAGTGGATATCTAGAGCGGTCGATCCCCAAAGGGAGTTTGGTGCTCCGCTAATTCTTCGTTCGGGAGGAACATGTTGTTTTTCTGTTAAAACTCCTAAATCTCGGAGGCTCCGAAGTCCCTAATTCTTCGGAGTTTGGAGAATTATCCCACGGTTTTTATCCAGGGTCATGTGGAATTCACCCTTGACTTTTCAAATCCTTAAGTAAGGTAATTTAGGGCCAAAAAGAGAGGGAAAAGGCATGTGGTAGTGAAATTAAAGGTTCGGTAGGAACCTGCAAGCTAATCCATCTCCTGAATTGGATGATCCTTGGATAGGGAGGTCAAGCGGGCCCTAGGAGGTGGTGGGGGTCTACGTCAAGTGGCATCAGATCTCGAAATAAGATCTATAAGAGAAGAATACATCTTGGAACCATGCTTCCAAGAAGACGCGGGGACAGACCTGTAGCAAGTCCAGTGATGGAAGAGGAGATGAGACAAATCCGTACGAGATTAGATGCCATGGAGACAAAACATAGGAGAGAATCTTATGTTGGTGACATCAGTGAAGATGAAAGTGAAGAATTAGAAGTAGAAGGAGTTGCAGGAGAAGAAGTTGTTGAAGAACGATTGTTGAGAGTTGTGCAAAAATAAGGGAAAGAGAAAAGATAGAGGTCCCAATCTATGAAGGAAACCTAGAGGTTGATGAATTGTTATATTGGGTAAGTGTTATGGATAAATACTTCAACTACGAATAAATTGATGAAGAAAAGAAAGTGAATCATGTTGTTACCAAACTAAAGGGACATGCAACACTATGGTGGGATGAACTGTAATCCGACAAAAGATGCAAAGGTAAGTATAAAATTAAAAGTTGGGATAGAATGGTAGCTAAATTGAAAGATAAATTCATACCAAAGGACTATCAGATAAACCTGTTTAGGAAGTTACAGAATCTAATACAGAAGGGTTTGTGACTAAAGGAATACACTGAAGAGTTTTACAAGATAAACATCAGAGCAGGACATCGAGAAAATGATGAAGAGAAATATTCCAGGTACATAATTGGCATAAGGTATGAAATCCAAGATGAGATAAGTATGATGACTATGAGAACAGTGGAGGATGCTTATCAGGTAGCCCTGAAAGTTGAGGAGAAATTGGCTAGGAAGAAAATCCAATGGAATAGAGGAAAATCCCTAAACAAAGGCAGTGGAATAGTTAGAGAGAAATTCCAGAAACCCAAAGCTCAAGTTGGAAAGTACCATGGACATACAGAGAAGGAAGGAAGTTCCAAAGGGGGACACTATTGTGGAAGGAGTTATTTTCCTTGAGGAAGAGGAAGAGGTAGAGGAGGAGAGATAAAATGCTATGCCTATGTAAAGACAAGGCATATGTCTTGGGAATGTCTTGAGAAGAAGAGAGAAGGAGGTGGAGAAGCTCACATTTTAGAAGCACAGAAGAGGAATGTGTAGGTAGAAACAACATAGGAGGGAAAGTCCCTCATCATGAGAAAAATTCTCATAAAACCAAAGAAGGAGGAAAATGATCCAATTCAGAGAAACAGTTTGTTTAGGACTGCTTGCAAGACTAAAGACAAAGTATGACAAGTAATTATAGATAGTGGGAGTACTGAAAATCTAGTGTCCAAGGAGATGGTGGAAAAGTTGGAGTTTCATATAAAACACCCAAACCCATACAAGGTATCGTGGCTATAGAAAGGACACCAAGTATGGTAAGTCGACAATGTAAATTCAAATTTAAGATAGGAGGTTATAAAGATGAAATTTTGTGTGGTGTAATACCCATGGATGTTTTTCATGTTTTGTTGGGAAGACCTTGGCAATATGATATGAATGTCATACATGATGGGAGAAGGATAACACTTACACTCTTGAAAAGAATGATTGCAAGCACATGTTGCTGCCAATAAAAGGCAAAGGAGTGAAAGAAGAAGCTAGTTCTAGCATAATTCTCATGAGTGGGAAGGAACTCCTGAATGAAGTCAAGAAGGAACGGGAAATGAAATTTGTTGTGGTACTAGAGTCATCCTTATGAAAACTTCTATGGATGATCTGCCTGCGGAGATTCGTGAATTATTGGATAATTTTGTTGATATCGTGGTGGATGAATTACCTCATTCTTTACCACCCATCAGGAGTATGAGTCACCACATTGACCTTATTCCAAGAGTAAGTTTTCCAAATAAAGAATCATACAAGTTAATTCCTTAAGAGAATGAAGAGGTCAAGAATCGGGTCCAAGATCTATTAGAGAAAGGTTTGGTCAGAGAAATTTTAAGTCCATGTGCAGTACCAACTATGTTAAGTCCAAACAAAGATGGAGGATGGATAATGTGTATAGATTCGAGAGCCATCAACAAGATAACCATTAGGTATAGGTTCCCTTTACCTAGGATGGATGATTTGATGGATTTCTTAAGTGGAGAAAGTTATTTTTCTAAGATATATCTAAAAAGTGGCTATCACTAGATAAGAATGAGAGAGGGAGATGAATGGAAGAAAACATTCAAGAAAAGTGAAGGATTGTATGAGTGGCTTGTTATGCCATTTGGCTTAAAAAATGCCCCAAGAGCATTCATGAGATTGATGAATGAAGTAATAAATGATTTCATTGGTAAGTTTGTTATTGTATATTTGGATGATATACTAATCTTCAATAAAACTAAAGAAGAGCACTTAAATCACTTGACATTAGTGATGAATAGGTTATAGCAGGAGAAGCTATTAATAAACTTAAAGAAATGTTCTTTTATAAAAAAAGAGCTCACATATTTGGGTTTTGTGATCTCTTCGAATAAATTGAAGATGGATCCAGAAAAGGTGAAGGCAATTAGAGATTGTCCATCTCCGAGGAGTGTATTTGAGGTAAGAATTTTTCATGGGTAAGAAAGTTTTTATAGGAAGTTTATCAGAAATTTTAGTAGTATTTGTGCACCTATATTGGACACCATAAAGAAAGAGCAAAAGTCTTTCAATTGGACAGAAGAAGTTGAAAAGGGATTCAGAGCATTAAAGGCTAAAATAACAGAACAACCAATTCTAGTTCTGTCAGATTTTATGAAGGCTTTCCAGGTAAAGTGTGATGTTAATGGAGTAGCAGTTGGAGCAATATTGAGTCAAGACAACAAACCTGTTGCTTATTTCAATGAGAAGCTAAATGATGCCAAGAAGTAGTATTCCACATATGATAAAGATTTCTATGCAGTAATTCAATCTTTGAAGGAGTGGAGACATTATCTTATTCCCAAAGCGTTTGTGTTGTATAGTGATAACCAAGATTTACAGTTTATAACCAAACAAGAGAAGTTGAACCAAAGACATGAAAAATGGGTAGAATTCATGAAAAAATTCCCTTTTGTCATCAAACATATTAGTGGGAGTGCAAAAAAGGTTGTAGATGCTTTCAGTAGGAGATGTATGATTATGCAGGAATTTCAAGTGGAGAAATTAGGGTTTGAACACCTTAAGGGGATGTATAAAGAAGACTTATATTTTAAAGAATCTTATGAAGCCTGTGCAAACCCTTTACTAAGGGACAGAAGCCCACAGATGGATTATTTAATTAAGGATGGACTGTTATTCAAAGGAAGCCAATTGTGTATTCCCAAGTGCTCAATGAGAGACAACCTATTGAAAGAAAAGCATAGTGGAGGCCTAGCAGGACATTTTGGCCATGACAAAACATATGCACAACTAAGTTCCTCATATTATTGTCCAGGTATGAGATATGAAGTGAATAAATTTGTAAACAAATGCAGAATTTTCTAGTATGCAAAAGGAAGACAAAAAATCACTGGTCTTTATCAGCCATTTCCTGTTCCAGACAGGCCTTGGGATGATATAAGCATGGATTTTGTTCTAGGATTACCAAGAACCCAGAGGAGTGATTCTATATTTGTAGTATTTGACATATTCTCTAAAATGGCACATTTAATACCATGATAGAAAACTAGTGATGCTACTCATATAGAAAATCTGTTTTTCAAAGAGATTGTGAGATTACATGGATTTCCCAGAATTATTGTCTCAGACAGAGATACAAAATTTGAAGGACATTTTTGGAGAACATTATGGAAGAAGTTAGGGACAAACTTTTCCTTCAGTTCAACATATCACCCTCAGATAGATGGACAAACTGAGGTGGTAAATCAGAGTCTAGGGAATTTTCTGAGGAGTTTGGTCACTACACATCATAGTTAGTGGGATCAAATTCTGCCCCAGGAAGAGTTTGCATACAACGATTCACCAAATAAAAGCACTGGGAAAATTCCATTTCAGGTAGTATATGGAATGCACCTGAGGGAAATTTTAGATTTGAGATATTTGGGACAGACTAAGTTCTGAAGTGCATGAGAAGAAGACTTTACTACAAAGATGTAGTAATTGCATGAACAGATTAAAGGACAGTTACAACAGAGCAATCAAAAGTACAAAAGCAGAGAAGATAAAAAAAGAAGAGAAGTGAAATTTGAAATTGGAGATTAGGTTCTAGAACACTTTTGAAAGGAAATATTTCCAAAAGGAAAATACAACAAGTTGAAGATGAAGAATATAGGACCTTGTAAGATCCTAAGAAAAATTGCTACAAATTCTTATGAGATTGAGTTACCATAAGATATTGGAATATCGCCAATATTCAATGTAGTAGACCTGTATCCTTACATGATGGATGATAAAGGGGAGACAGATGACCAGGAATAAATTCAGTGGAAACAATAGATGCCTATTGCAGAGAAGTTACAGATAGAGAAGGTCTTAGATCAAAGGATTGCAAAGAAGACCAGAAGAAAGGTTTATCTTGAATATCTGGTTAAGTGGAAAGTCCATCCAGAAGAAGATGCCAGTTGGATAAGTGAAGAAGACATTCAGAAGCATGGAAAGCCAGTGCAGGAACTCATGGACAGGAGTCCATGAATTTTTATCCTGAGGAGTATGATGAAGGAGCATCACCATCAACACTAAAAGAAAGCCAGGCTGGAGGACAACACATCATCCAATGCGTATATCGGAGTTGATTTAGAGTTCTCCAAGGAGGAAGCGCCTTTTTAATTTTGAATTTATGAAAAGGATGTAATTAATGAACTTTAAATGTTTGGAGGTTGAAGCCATTCTAAGCGATCCCAGTGGATTGTAGTTTCTTAATGTATGGAGAGGTTGTAAAGATGTTGAGAATCGATCCTTATCCATATTGTAAATGCTCATGAATTCATAGCTATCCTTGGAGTAGGATGTTTTGAATTCGATGTGATAGAAGTAGGTAGTCAGGAGAGAAGGCTCGGGAAGCCCCTTCATGTATAAAACTTGTAAATTATGTCATTTTAATTGTTGTTGAATGAGGCTGAAGTTAGGTTGTTGAAGTTCATTGTATTCTTGTTGTAGAACAAAGGAGAAGATTGCAAGAACTCTGTGTCTATAATCTTTGTTTGAATATAAGAAAAGAGGATTGCTTAAAACGCTTCGATTTATCTATCTCTGAGATAATTGGTTGAATGAGTTTATGTTTACTGTGTTTTACATTCCTATGTATGTGTTTCATATTTATGTGAATGAATCTTTAATATTTTCATAATTTCCAGTTCCTTCTCTTCTGAATCATTTGGTCAAGGAAAATAAAGTGCCCACACAAGGAGTGCACAGGCCAGGAGTCATTGACGGGAATCTGAAGCTCAGGAGAGATAGAGGGAAGTTTCATAGAGAGAGTGCAAGGTGTGCACATATACTCTTTCGAGTATAAGAGATTTGGGAAAGACCTTGCAAGGAGTGCAGAGGGCCAACATTGGTAAAGGGTGTTGAAAAAATTCTAAGGAAGGTGAGTGCAAGGAGCACACACAGGAAGTCCTTCGATACTTCAAGTCTGAGAAATATGACAAGGCATGTGCCAGGGTTTGAAACCCTTCGAATCTCAAAGATCATAAGAAATAGCATTTAAAAATATCAAGGGGAGGAAGAGTTATCGAGGATTGAAAACCAATGGGCAAGATTCGTTCAAAAAATTTGCAGGAGATCTGGTAGCCGTCAGATCTGACGAAATTTCATCAGGTTTAAACTCTAAAGCCTTCGGACTTCATGTATTCAAGAGTTTCAATGCATAGAGTGTGGAGGAATCCATATCCCTGAAGGCCGGAGCTAATCGTGGTCATCCATTTCCCAAGGACACGTGTCAGTGGATCGTGAACTCATGTGGATGAGTACTCCAGAGGATTCCATGCTTAGAGTGCATAGGAGGTGAAAGTCCCGAAGTCCGAAGTTGATGACCATTAACTAGGGTGGACACACGTCAGCACCTAATCAAATCTAGAAGGTAATCTATCTGGGAGGAAGGGGGTATTGAGCGAAAGTTCACGAGGCCCCAAATATCCAAAGAGCTGAGTAAATTTGAGTTGTTGATTTCCAGTGGACACGTGGCATGAGATTCTGCAATTCGATGAGCAGGAACTCTGGGGGAAATTTGAAAAGAGATTGCAATGGTCAAAGACTTCTGGAGGCTTGAAGGTTGGAGCCCGTTGTGCTCATTTATTTCCTAGAACACGTGTCATCGGATCCTGAATTTCAGAGGTATATCACTCCAGAAGAAATCAAGAGTGGAGCCTTTTGAGAAAAGGTTTACGGAATTCCTGAAGAGAGGGATTCATCCCAACCATCGGTCGGAGGAGGACATGTGGTGCTAGATCATGAATTTCAATGAATGAGCACTCCAGAGACTTACGAAGAGTTACAATGGGAAAACACTCGGACTCCCAAAGTCCAAAACAAATCTAGGTCATCTTCCTGTCAAATCTCGAGAGTCATTGATCTGTTGCTGACATTTGTTCATCGATCTGTTACTCTGGAATATCTGTGGGGTGGTTCATTGAAAACATATGAATCCCAGATAGTCGAAGACTTTAACAACCATAGCTCTCAATGGATATCTAATGTGGTTGATCCACAAAGGGAGTTCGATGCTCTGCTAATTCATCGTCTGGGAGGAACGTGTTATTTGTATGTTAATACTCACGAAGCTCGGAGGCTCCGAAGTCCCGAATTATTCAGAGTTTGGAGAATTAGCCCACGGGTTTTAGCGAGGGTCACGTGGACTTCGCCCTTGACCTGTAAAATCCCTCTGTAAGGTAATTTAGGTATGAAAAGAGAGGGACAAGGCCTGTGGTAGTGAAATTGAAGGTTTAGTAGGAACCTGTGAGCTAATCCAGCTCTTTAATTGGAAGATCCTTAAACCATGGGGTCAAGTGGGCCCGAGGAGGTGGTGGGGGTCTTTTTCACTCATGCTCCAATACCGAACTTCTTCAAGGGTTTACATCAATGAAATCAATCTCGATCACAACTCTGGGGTATCTTGAATGCTCCAAGGGTTGACATCAATCACAACCAGTTGTCTAACATGTATCGCATGTCTGGATGCTAGGTTGTGTTGCAATTACATAAACAATGCAGAGGGGGCCAATAGGCCGATACAATGGGATCAGGAAACTGGGTGTGGGCATAGGAAGATACCATTGTCTACTCGATTTCAGTATACCATTGGGCTTCAAATTGGAGGCTCTATTTCATTTAAAATTTCTTACTTGTTAGAAATAGATATTAATTACTTCTTCAGAGATGTGTTTTTTTTTTAAATGTTGTTCACAACACCGAAGACTGATACTCTCTACGTCCATGGAAACCCCCCATGAAATCCATGAGAGAACATGGGGAGGTTGAACATTTTTAGAATATTGGGGGCTAAAAAAAAAGAGCATCATATAGACCCTTTTAAGGGAATCACATGTCACTTACAAGGAATTGAACCTAGGTGGAGAGGGTAACAACCATTCCTCCCAACCACTCAAGCTACATCCAATGGAAAAAAAACATTAGGAGGACATGGGGGTGGGATTTGACCCCCTTATGTGTGCATGAATCACGATATTATTTAATATAATATCTCTAGGTGCAACCACACATTCAACCACTACCTCAAGGTTCCCCCATGGCTCTAGGTAAGTCCCTCGTGGTAATTGAACCTTACCCAAAGGTGAAAAACTCTTCGCTTTTCACCATTGGATCCAACCGCTTTGGGAAAAAAAAATTGAAGGACATGGGGGTGGGCTTTGATCCACTTATGTGTACATGGGTCGCGATACCATTTAATATAATATCTTTGGGTACAACCACACGTTCGACCACTACCTCAAGGTGCCCCCATGGCTCCAGGTAAGGCCCTCATGGGAATTGAACTTTGTGCAATGATGAAAAACTCCTCACTTTCCACCATTGGATCCAACCCCTTTGGGCATCTTAAGATATGTATTTATTGTTGCGACAAATGAATAATGCCCTATTTCTTGCAGTACCGAGTAGTTCTTGGAGCAATGTTGAAGGATGGATGATTGATGGTGTTGGATTTAAATGAATATTTAAAGGTAAATATGAGTGTGTCTCGTGTATTGTGTAGTTAATGGCTTCAATGATTCCAAAAACTATAAAATGTACATATAAACCATAATTAAGATTAGAAATTATAAATTTTTCCTTGATAGTTGAAGGTGACCCATTTATAATATAATGTAGCTATTAAAAAACTATAAAATGTACATACAAATCATAATTAATACTATCAACTATAAATTTGTCCTTCAAATTGCTTCAAGTGCAAATTTTCTAGATTTGTGCAAGGCTGGATTTGTGCAAGGCTGGATCTGTGCAAAGTTTAAGTAGCTATAATAAAGAACATTTTGTTTCTATCATCCAGGCTGCAAGACTTGTGGATGACGAGAACAATAATAGGTACTCATTCAATCTATCATTCATAATCCATGTTGATAGTTAATTTGGCGAGGAATCATGATATATGTTTACATTTATCCTAGAAAGTGTAGACTTGGTATCACTCACATCTCTGTTGCATTGTTCTTACTATTAAACAACAACAAAAATTATTCACTTCGAGAAATTTGATAGTAGTTTTTTTGCAATCAGATAATTGCATTTCAAAAGGATAATTACAGCTCATGCA
>JZKD02S1857109.1:758403-769301 GCA_000966675.3 Picea glauca | reverse complement strand
TTCTCCAATATATGGAAAGGACAGTAACATGCAAATCAAAAAGTTTTTGGACTATTAAATTAGTTGTGACATAGATCATTTGGATCTAGAACTGGCCAAATTTCATAGGTACTACCATACAAAGAGTTGTAAAAAACAAAGAAACTCATATTGTATATACAACTTCCCTGTGCCGCCAATGAAAACCATGAAAGTCATTTAACCACTTAGTTTAGTCAACAATGTTCTCGTTGAGAAATCAAAATCCTTGTTCAGATTTCTAGAGAAAACAGATTATGCAAACTTGATGATATTTGAGGACTTTTTGATGCAGTTGAACATAACAGAATATGAGTACATCCAATTACTACAATCTACATTAAAGAAACCGACAATTTTCCTAAAACGAAAACCATTACATATGTGGAACAATAGTTTCTCCAAGGATATGCCAAATATGTGGAATGTGAATACAGATGCACAGTATGTGCTCAATGCATATGCTACAACATTGCATTGTTTCTCATACATGACAAAAGTTGACAAATCTATGACAAGTGCATTTACGCATTTATGAAATACGTAGAGAACATGAAACAAATCGAATTGATGTTATGCAAATGATACATACACTTGGCAATACATTGCTTAATCTTCAACAAATGTCATCTCAACAGGAGGTTCATATTGCGCTTTCCCTCCCATTGAATATTATCTCAAGGGAATGTATATTCATAAAAACATCTCCACCTAGTGAACATACATTTATTCTTAAGCCACCATTCCTACTAAAATAAGAACCTGATAATTCAGAGGATGTGATGTGCCACTCCATTATTGATTACTGCATTGAGCACCCATGTTCTCTCAAACATATATTCCTTGCATAATTTGTATATAATTACAAGAATAATGGTGAAGACATATCAAAAAGGAAAAAATCGAATGTAATACAGTTTGTCAAATACAATAACAAAATTGATTATGAGAACTTTTGTCATGATAAAATTTTTCTATACGTTCCATTTGAACAAAGAAAAGACGCATTAAAACATAGCTTTGCTACATGGAAAGATGCATATGCTTTCTATTAGAGTACAATACAAACCAATGAGTCTAACTTTACATACAAAATCAGCCCAGCATGGGGCGATTTAGAAACTGCACTTGAGAAACTTGATGATCTTGCAAATAGCGATGATACATGTGATGGGATTAAAACAACTAGACCTGGTTGTGAAAATTAAGACTTACAAGCATATCTTCAGTGCCCTCAACAATCTAATATGGAAAAGGTATGAATCTTGGGTTTCAGGCCAAAAAACATCCATTTCTCCTTGATAACAAAGAATATTACAAAATTAGAAGATTGCTTAATAGAGAACAACAAGAAATTGTGAAGGACATTGCCCTGAAAAAACATAGGGACATACACACACATGTCCACTTCTTCCTTACAGGGGAGGCGGGACTAGGAAAGATTATGCACGAGCATCGCCAGCAAAGCACAAGGATGGAAGATAGTTGGGCGCACTAGCTCACATTTTGAAATATTTTGAATTTTCAAGCAACCAATGTATTAATGAGATATATGATAGAGATTTTTTGAGTTATGAATGTCTTTAATGACTGGAGGCTGAGACATCACGAAATATTGATGGGGGGGAATGTATTTTGTTTTATGAATCGGATCACAGTACACATTTGGAGCTCGTGCTCTCATCTATCTGACTCAATATTCATTGTAATAAGTGTTAAGTAGTTGATAGCATTCAATTTCCATTAAGATAGCATAGAGTAGTTGGAGGGAAAGGCTCGAGGAGCACCTCTTTGTATAAAGCTTTGTAATATTGCCCAGTAGCAGTTGTTGATGATTGTTGATAGTTGTTGTTGTTTTTGTGGTTGAATCTAGTGTGTATATCGCCATTGTAAGCTAAGAGCAAGGAGATGCAGAGAAATGTTCAATGAATGTATGTAATTTTCAGTTGGATGAATATAACAGAGGAACATTGTCCCAAATGTGTGTGGTTGTGTATCTATCTGAATGAATGGTAGAGTTTATGTTATTTTTCAATTCTCTGTTATTTTTGTTCTTGATTCCATGACTTCATTTTCTTTATTGAATGTATGAGTCATTGTGAGGAGTAGATAAGTTTCAATTGTTTCTCTTCATTGAGCGAGTGCAAGGTGTGCATAGTGTCCACAAGGAGTGCATGACCAAGCCTTTTTTGACTCGAAAGCTCAGAAGAGATAGTGTGATTTCAGTCATGAGAGACAGAAGCAGTTGGAGAATAGTCGCAAGGAGTGCGAAGTCATCCACAGAAGTTGAAGTGTGGAGAGGAGTCTATTGCAAAGTGTGTATAGGCCAGAAATTCAACTAAGGGTCGAAGAGGTTGTTCAGAAGAACAAAGGAGAACCAGATAAGTTAATCTCAGGATGGAAAGCAGCAGAAATATTCAAGGAAAGGAGTCCATGAAATTCTCATCAAGTCCATTGGGAAATATTTGTTCCAGAGGAAGTGAATGATACCAGACCGTCAGATCTGGGAAAGCGAGGAGGAGGATAACCACGAAGTATTTCGATACTTCGGGGTTTCAAAAAGTTCGAAGACTTGACGAAGGTAGATCGCAAAGTCTGAAGTCACAACTAGATCTCGACCGTTGATCACAAAGGAGTACGTGGCGATCGATTAAGAAGTCAAGAATCAGAAGTTTGGAGGTTGCAAATTTCGAACCATTGTGGGGACGACGAACCTGAGGAGAAGCGTGGCATGAGTTTGGAGACTCAGAATTGAGCGCTTCGAGAAGGAGTGAAGAAAGGATTCAGGACATCCCCAAAGTCCGAACCAAAAAGGAGGTAGACCCATGGTCACAGCCGTGGTCACTTACGGAGGAGACCTATGTGTGTGGGCTAAGTTATTTGGGTCCCCGCAAGGACCCAAGGAGTTGCTCAGACTCAGTACCTTAATGATCCAAGACCGAGAGGTCACACCAAGTGGTATCAAATCTTGGAATACATAATTGACTTCTGTAGGGAGAAAGATAAACGTTAGCACAATGCCACCTAGAAGATGTGTCGATCCACTTGTAGCCAACAGAGCTATGGAAAGGGAGATGAGAGAACTATGTGCGATGTTGGATGCCATGGAAACAACATACAGAAGAGTGTCGGATGTTGGAGATGTCAGCGAGGCAGAAAATGAAGAAGTATAAGTTGAAGAAGTTGTAGCTGAGGATTCTATGGAGGAACTCTTGTTAAGAGTTGTTGTCAAATTGGGTGCCAGAGTGAAGATTGACATTCCTATGTATGAAGGAAACCTGGACACAGAAGAATTGCTTGACTGGATGCGAGCAATGGAAAAATATTTTGACTATGAGGATGTCGAAGAGGAGAAAAAGGTGAGACATGTTGTCACTAGGTTAAAAGAACATGCAGCACTGTGGTGGGATGAACTGTAGGCCAACAGGAGAAGCAAAGGCAAGCAAAATATCAAGAGTTGGGATCGAATGGTAGCCAAGTTGAAGGTGAAATTCATGCCCAAATATTACCATATAAGTTTGTTCAGGAGGATGCAGAACCTGAGACAGAGAGGGTTGACTATGAAGGAATATACGGAGGAATTATACAAATTGAACATTAGAGTTGGACAGAGGGAGAGAGATAAAGAGAAGGTTTCCAGATATATTAATGGCCTGAGGTATGACATTCAGGATGAAATCAACATGGCGATAGTCAAGACAGTGGAGGACGTGTATCAAATGGCACTAAAAGCAAAAGAGAAGTTGGCTAGGAAGAAGAGTCAATAGAACAAAGGTCGAAGTCTGAATAGAGGTAAAGGAGTTTCCAGGAGAAGACACAGAAGCCCAAGGATGAGGCAGAGAAGCTACACAGTCACTTTGAGAGAGGAGGAAGTTCTCGAGGAGGACAAAGTTATGGAAGAAGTTGTTTTCCCATAGGAAGAGGAAGAGGCAAAGGAGGAGAAGTGAGGTGTTACGCCTATGGAAAGACAGGACATAAGTCTTGGGATTGCCCCAAGAGAAAGAAGGGAGGAGAAGATCACATATCAGAAGCATAGAAGTGAGATGTTGAGGCAGAAGGTGCAAAGGATGGAAGGTCCTTGATGATGAAGAAAGTTCTTTTGAAGCAAGAACCATAGGTCGAGAAACCAGTACAAAGGAACAATTTGTTCAGAATAACTTACAAAAGGAAGGACAGGGTTTGCAAGGTGATAATTGAAAGTGGGAGAACTAACAACTTAGTATCCACGGAGATGGTGGAGAAGCTAGAGCTGGAAGCGACTACACATCTAACACCATATAAAGTCTCATGGTTGTAGAAAGGTCATCAGGTAACAGTCACTCAAGAATGCCTGGTTAATTTCAAGATAGGAGGATATAGGGATGAGATTCTATGTGATGTGATTCCTATGGATGTCTGTCATGTTTTTTTGGGAAGGCCCTAGCAATATGACATGAATTATATTCATGATGGGAAGAGAAACACATACACCTTAGAGAAAAATGGTAGGACACACATGTTGTTACCAATTGAGTAAAAGAAGGTGAAGGATGAAGTCAACACGAACATACTTCTCATGAGCAAGAAGGACCTCTTGGATGAGGTAAAGAAGGAACAAGAGATGCAATTTGTTATAGTGAGGAAACCAAGGGTTATCCTTACCAGTACTTCACTGGAAGATTTACTTGAGGAAGTTCAAGAACTGCTTGATAATTTTAGTGATATTGTAGTGGATGAATTGTCGAATTCATTGACACCTATCAGGAGCATCAATCATCACATTGACTTGATACCAGGAGAAAGCCTGCCGAATAAAGCAATGTAGAGATTGACGCCTCAAGAGAATGAGGAGGTGAAAAGACAGGGTCAAGATCTGTTAGAAAAAGGGTTGGTCATAGAAAGCTTGAGTCCATGTGTAGTACCGACTGTACTAAGTCCAAAGAAGGATGGAGGGTGGAGAATGTGTATGGACTCAAGGGCCATAAATAAGATCACCATTAGATATAGATTCCCATTACCAAGGATGGATGACTTGATGGATTGCTTGAGTGGAGCCAACTATTTTTCAAAACTATATTTGAAAAGAGGGTATCACCAGATCAGGATGACGGAAGGTGATGAGTGGAAAACAACATTCAAGACGAATGAGGAGTTATATGAATGGCTTGTTATGTCATTTGGCTCAACAAACACCTTGAGAAATTTTATGAGGCTGATGAATGAGGTGTTAAAGGATTTCATTGGTAATTTTGTGATTGTGTATCTGGAGGATATACTGGTGTTTAGAAAGACTAAGGAAGAACACTTGAGACATTTAACATTGGTGATGATGAGGTTGCAACAAGAGAAGTTGTTGATTAATATGAAGAATTCCTCTTTCATGAAGACAGAGCTCATATATTTGGGTTTTGTTATCTCTTCAAATGAGTTGAATATGGATCCTGAAAAGTTGAGAGAGATCAAAGAATGGTCGTCACCAAAGAATATCTTTGAGGTGAGAAGCTTCCATTGATTAGAAAGTTTTTACCAGAAGTTCATCAAAAATTTTAGTGGGATTAGTGCACAAATGATGGATACAGTGAAGAAAAGACACAATTATTTCAAATGGACAGAGGAGGATGAGAGGAGCTTCAACATACTGAAGGAGAAGATAACTGAAAAACCGATTCTGGTTTTTTCGAATTTCGAAAAGACATTTCAGGTGAGGTGTGATGCAATTGGAGCGGTCTTAAGTCAAGACAATAGACCTGTTGCGTACTTCAGCGAGAAGTTGAATGAAGCCAAAAAGAAGTACTCCACGTATGACAAAGAGTTTTATGCCATAATTCAAGCGTTGAATAAATGGAGGCACTATCTTGTACCAAAGGAGTTTGTTTTGTATAGTGATAATCACGCTTTGCAATTCATAACCAGATAGCAGAAGTTAAACTAGAAACATGCCAAATGGGTAGAGTTTATGCAAAATTTCACTTTTGTCATTAAACATATTTCTGGAAATTCTAACAAGGTTGTTGATGCATTGAGCAGGAGGATTTTGATTCTGTGGGAATTTCAAATCAAGACCTTGGGGTTTGACCACCTTAAGAAGATGTATCACAATAATATAGATTTTGGAGAAGCATACGAAGCATGTGCGAATATTGTGCTCAGAGACAGAAGTCAGTGGGACAAATATCTGATTCAGGATGGGTTGTTGTTCAAAGGATGTCAGTTGTGCATACCGAGATTCTCTATGAGGAATAATTTGCAAATGATAAAAACATTTTCTCAATTGAATGGTTCATATTATTGGCCAGGAATGAGAGCAGAGGTGAAGAAATTTGTGAACAATTGTAAGATTTGTCAGTATACTAAGGGGAAGAAACAAAACATTGGATTGTATCAAACATTTCCTATTCCAGAGAGGCCTTGGGATGCAATAAGCATGGATTTTGTATTGGGATTGTAGAGGACACAAAGAGGAAGTGATTACATATTTGTGGTGGTGTACATATTTTCGAAGATGGCACACTTTATACCATGCCAAAAGACCAGTGATGCAACACAGGTTGCAAAATTGTTTTTCAAAGATATTGTGAGACTTCATGGGTTGCCCAGGAGTATAGTTTCAGACAAGGATACCAAGTTTTTGGTCATTTATGGAGGACATCGTGGAAAAATTTGGGGACAGAGCTATCTTTTAGTTTTTCATATCATCCACAGACATATGGATAGACCGAAGTGGTGAACAGAAGCCTAGGATATTTTCTGAGGAGTTTGGTCATTGAACACCATATTCAGTGGGATCAGATTCTAGCACAAGCGGAGTTCATGTATAATGACTCAGTGAATAGAAGCACTCGGAAGAGTCCATTTCAAATAGTTTATGGAATGAATCTGAGAGGAGTTTCAGAGTTAAGGGATCCGAAGAAGGGAAAATTTAGAAGCGCGGGAGCCGAAGATTTCGCTGCAGAGATGCAAGAACTCCACAATCAGATCAAGGAGTAGTTGAAGAAGAGTAGCGGTGAATACAAGCGCAAAGCAGATCAACATAGGTGGAAGCTTGAATTTGAATTTGGGTATCAAGTTCTAGCACATATGAGGAAAGAAATATTCCTGAGGGGAACATACCACAAATTAAAGTTGAAGAAAATAGGATCGTGTAAAATCCTAAGGAAATTTAGTGAAAATGCTTATGAGTTAAAACTGCCAGAAGATGTTAGTATATCACCCATATTCAACGTTGTGGACCTGTATCTTTATAGGGAGGATAGAGTTGAAATATCTGAAGATCGAGGAAAGATCTAGTTGGAGAAACAGATGCTTGTAGTAGAGAAGCCGCAAATGGAAAAGATCATAGATCAGTGAGTTGATAAGAAAACCAGAAGGAAGATGTATTTTGAATACCTAGTAAAGTGGAAAGGAAAACCACCAGAAGATGCCAGTTGGGTTGGTGAATAAGAGATCCAGAAACATGGAAAATCGGTGTAGGAGCTCATGGACAAGAGTCCATGAATTTTTCAGCCAAGGGAGTATGATGGAGGAGCATCGCCAGCAAAGCACAGGTGTGGAAGATAGTTGGGCACACTAGTGCACATTTTGAAATATTTTGAATTTTCAAACGACCAATGTATTAATGAGATATATGAAAGAGACTTTTTGAGTTATGAATGTCTTTAATGACTAGAGGCCGAGCCATCATGAAAGATTGATGGGGGGGAATGTATTTTTTTTATGAATCAGATCATAGTACAGATCTGGAGCTCGCACTCTCATATGTCTGACTCAATATTCATTGTAATAAGTGTTAAGTAGTTGATAGCATTCAATTTCCATTAAGATACCATAGAGTAGTTGGAGGGAAAGTCTCGAGGAGAACCTCTTTGTATAAATACTTGTAATATTTCCCAGTAGCAGTTGTTGATGATTTTTTATAGTTGTTGTTGTTGTTGCGACTGAATCTAGTGTGTATATCACCATTGTAAGCTAAGAGCAAGGAGATGCAGAGACATGTTGCATGAATGTATGTAAGTTTCAGTTCGATGAATATAACATGAGAACATTGTCCCAAATGTGTGTGGTTGTGTATCTATCTAAATTAATGGTAGAGTTTTTGTTATTTTTCAATTCTCTGTTATTTCTGTTCTTGATTCCATGACTTCATTTTCTTTGTTGAATGTATGAGTCATTGTGAGGAGTAGATAAGTTTCAATTGTTTCTCTTCATTGAGCAAGTGCAAGGTGTGCATAATGTCCGCAAGGAGTGCGTGACCGAGCCTATTTCGACTTGAAATATCATAAGAGATAGCGAAACTTTAATGTATGCAAGGAGTGCATTAACATCTACATGGAGTGCGTCACAGAGTTTTCAGACTCGAAAGCTCAGAAGAGATAGCATGATTTCAGTCATGAGAGACAGAAGCAGTTGGAGAATAGTCTCAAGGAGTGCGAAGTCATCCACAGGAGTTGAAGTGTGCAGAGGAATCTGTTGCAAGGTGTGCATAGGCCAGAAATTTGGCTAAGGGTCGAAGAGATTGTTTAGAAGAACAAAGGAGAACCAGATAAGTTAAGCTCGGGAGGGAGAGTGGTAGAAATCTTTAAGGAAAGGATTCCATGAAATTCTCATCAAGGCCAGTGGGAAAGATTCGTTCTAGAGGAAGCGAACGATACCAAACCGTTAGATCTGGGAAAGTGAGGAGGAGGATAAACGTGAAGTATTTCGGTACTTCAGGGTTTTAGAAAGTTCGAAGACTTGACGGAGGTAGATCGTGAAGTCAAAATTCACAACTATATCTCGACCATTGATCGCAAAGGAGTACGTGGTGATGGATTAAGAAGTAAGGAATCAGAAGTTTAGAGGTTGTGAACTCTGAACAATTGTGGGGCTGGCGAACCTAAGGAGACACACGGCATGAGTTCGGAGACTTGGAGCTGAGTGCTTCAAGAAGGAGTGAAGAAAGGATTCGGGACATCCCCGAAGTGCGAACCGTGAAGGAGGTAGACCCATGGTCACATCCGTGGTCACTTGTGGAGGAGACCTGTGTGTGTGGGTTAAGTGCTTCAGGTGCCTGCAGGGACCCAAGGAGTCACTCTGACTCAGTACCTTAACGATCCAATACCAAGAGGTCACACCACAAGATATTCACAGTAAAAGTGTTATTCCAAATTCTTATATGAATATATGATGTATGCAATACAAGCGATCCTTTGAAACCAAAAAGGATAATAGTTGCATATACAGGTAAATATGCATACAATGCAGGTGGGAAAACAATCCATTGTGTATTTCTAATTCCTTTTAACAAGACCCAATTGATTCCACTTAGAAAAGAAATGTTAGACAGATTGTCTAAGCTTTACGATGAACTACAACTTATATTCATAGATGAAGCCTCTTGGGTTGGTAGTATATTTTTGTATTCCATTGGAAATCAACTTAGGAACATAAAACATATGCAAACTCGGTACTTTGGAAAAATTTACTTGGTGTTCTATGGTGATATTTACCAGGAACAACTGGTGCAGGATTCTCTAAATTTTTAGCATCCTACAATAAACATGCGACCATTCACATACGACTTTTGGGAACATAAAATAAAATGCTATGAATAACAAACTACAATGCACCATAGAGATGAAAATTCCATTGCAATTTTGAACAGAATGCGAACAAATAACCAAACAAATGATGACTTTATATATATCAATGTGCATTGTGTGCACCCTGCACCAAAAGAGCCAACATTTTCATATCTTTTTACAGAAACAAGCATGTTGCAATGCATAACAATCACATGCTCTTGCTCATGCCTGGAAATGAAATTATGATCAATGCAATTGATGTGGAAGAATATAACCATGGCGATATGACATGCCATCAACATACAACTACCCTTCCTTCTCTACTTTTCCTTAAAATGGACATCTTAGTTGAAATATATGCTTGCAATTATGATTCACAATATGGCTTGGTCAATGGTGTGGATGGAGTGGTCAAAGCATATACAAAAAAAAATAGCACTAACGTTCTATGGATTAAGTTACATGATCTTCTTATTGGACATTAACAGGAAAATAAGTTATCTTACATTTACAAATTAGACACTTCATGTAATTGGACACCTATAATGTGCATTGCAAAACCAATATCGATGATAGAAAAGATAGGTCAGATGAAGATCCAAAAACAATTTCCAATCCAACTTGCATGTGCACATACACTACACAGTTCACAAGGTTTGACACTTGATAGTGTTGCATTTGACCCTATTGGAATACGAAAACATGGTTTGGTGTACACAACATTGTCCCATGTAAAAAACATAGAAGCATTGTATTTTTTAAATGCTCTCACTCACGAGAACTTTAGGGTGAAGCAAAAAGTTGACATTAAGATGCAACACCTTTAGAGTAGTGCAAAATGGGTTGTAGAGTATGATTCTCAACCAATACAATCAGAATCATGCATTTCAATTTTCTCACTAAACACACGAAACCTAAATTCACATATTGATGATATAGTCAATGATTATGACATAATGCAATCTGATATTTTTTTCTTGCAAGAAACCTATATGGCAATGTGCATGGAAAATGAACAATTTCAAAACTTCAATTGCATATCAAATTGCATTGAACATGAAGTTATGGTACTAGTGAAAAAAATATACCAATTTTGGAACATATGCATTTTGAAGAATAAAATGTCAAGGCATTGCTAACAAAGGAAATAGTTCATAGATTGCAAAGTGTAATACTGAATATCTATGTTGCACCCATGCAACTTTGACCAGCCTACTGAACACTATTGCAACAGTGTTGCACCATTTACATTTGAACGAAATCATTGTCATTCTAGGAGACTTTAACATTGACATGTTACAAAGCAATGAGAAAACAAGAAAATTAGAGAACTACATGTGT
>JZKD02S1857109.1:738424-748818 GCA_000966675.3 Picea glauca | reverse complement strand
CATGAATTAAGAAGGATGATAAGTCCAAGATCTTGAAAATTGTTAGACGAACCAAAGTTAAAATTGGAGATGAATATGGTATAAACTTGAATGAGATTCTATTGGTTTTAGACTTTGTGCATGGTACATAAGCTATTAAATCATACCATGTCCATGACTTGGAGAAGCATAGTTTGAAAAAATTCAATGTTGGTGCCTTTCACTGGTCATTGTTTTTGGAAAGTTTCAACGAATATGCTATAGGAGTGAAGAAGATGTTCATTGAAACCTCATCGCAATAAAATGATAAAAATGACGAATAATTTCATCTCCTTCACATCTGTTATCTCCTCAAATAAATTGGTGGAAATTTTTCTTTTGAGGTGATAGGTTGTGGTCTAAATTTTATTCCTAAATTTTTGTAAGTAGGTTAGAGAGTCTGTATTCTGTAAATAAGCTCAAAAGAAATTTTGGATTTGGTTTGGTCAAGAAAAATTCAGAATCTCAGGTTTTGGTGGAAAGGCGAGCCTGAAACGCGCTCATTAACCACCAAAAGCCTTTGTTCCCGGTAGTTAAGAAGGAAAAGCAAAAATGTGGTTAACCACCGAAAATGTTTCAACGATAAAAATGGAAAGCCCATGCTTTCGCACAAGCAAGCTGTTAGTTGGTGCAATGATGGAAACGTAACCGTCGAAAGCTCATCAAGTTGGAAGGTATGCACGTTCTAATTGTGTCTATCCGAAAGTTTGAGTTCCTGTAGTCTTTTCAACTTCATTTGTCTTTTAAAAATTTAGACATGGCGGTGATACAGAAATTCATGCATGTTGTCACGAAGGCTCCCTCCATTTCCAGTCACAAGTACACAATCTATCATGATCCCGTTAATCCCTCATTAAATCCTCATTCATTATCAATTTGAATTCCGGAGATTACTGAGATAATCGTGAGTTCGCGATTTCATCAATCAAACGTGTTTCCAGAGATCCTAATCTTGTTTCCCATGGTGATTGTCAAAGTTCCATTAGAGTCCAACGATCGCTCTCAAGCCAATTAAGCCAGGTCGATTTATCAGGCAAGTTCAAAACCCATCTTGTTTCAGTCTAAATGAATATACCACCGAAAATCTAAAATTTTGGAATGCTCTCAGTCAATTTGTTGCCTAAAACTTGGTTAGTGTTTGAGCTCGGTGATCCGAATTCTATGTCACCCTGTCCCATCTGCTCTTCCATGAGTTATACTCTCTGTGATCCTAAATCCTAGAATCTTTGTCTCCCTGGATGCTCAGTTTTCCATAATCGCAGGTGCAGTCAACATTGACCAATGCCAAAAGTAGGGCCAGTTTTGAGGTCTGAGGTGGATGGGTTTTGGTACCTAGAAGCTCACCCGAAGGTGGGAGAATTCTTCAAACAAGCTGGGGTATTTTCATATTGTGAAAAATTAACCAACTTTCATCAACAAGTGGTCGAGTCTTTTTCCATTTCCTATGATGGGAGGTCTACTAAAATAGGAAAGGAGGAGTTTATCATTGATGAAGCTGCCATTACTAAGTATACAAGTTTACCTAGGTCAGGAGACTGTTGGTTCAAGTCTACCATACCTTCAAACATCGAATTCAGGTCATACTTGCTGCCTGTACATAAAGATTTGATCTGGAAGAAGGATATTCCAATTTCTTACTTGGAACCAAAGTGGCAGTCCTTGTTGAAAGCAATATTTGTTTACATAACATGTGAGGGGCGGTACAATAGAGTGATGTTATATCACTTTAAGCTTTTAAACCATTTTAAAGGCAGAGACCCAATTAATCTACCATTTTTCTTGCACAAAGCTCTCACGAAAATGTCTAAATAGGTCAAGGCCAAGCCCACTAAGGTGGCAAGCAGATTATCTCATCAAGGACTCATTCTCTTATTGTCAAGGAGTCATTGAAGAAAAGGTAGGTAGATTGGAACTATTTCCTCTTCTGGAATGAATTCCAGACTGATTGTTAACAGCAGGAGAATGGTAAAAAGGCTGCCACTAAGAAGACTATTACTCCCAAAAGCAGTCATAGAAAAAGGAAGGGTATCTCACTACCAAGAGATCCGATAGAATCATCCTCTGTCAAGAAGAAAAGAATCAAAAGAAAACTGCAGTTTGAGGGTGAGTAGTCCAAGGACCCTGCTACAGGAAATAACCCTCTAAACCTACCTTACAGTGATTCAGAACTAGAACAAGAATTAGCAGAGACACAGGGTAATGTACAGGATGAACAAGGTGCAGAATATTGTTCCAATTTACCTTCACCAACTCCTCTAGAGGCACACAGTCCACCAGTGGTAGAAGCCTCTTCAAGTAAGCCTAAAACAGCTAGATCATAGAAAATCAACAAAATCCTGCAACAGGTCTATGAAATGAAAGTCTTGGAAAGGGTGATTAAAAAATATAATACAGACCTGACTGACAGAAATGCAGAGCTTTTCAAAATAAACCAAACCCTCAAAGAGAAGCATGACAAGATTAAAGACAGGAACATGGTATTGATCAGGGAAAACATGAAGCTGTATAGATAGCTTAGAATTCTGAGGTTGAAGTTAAAAGAGTTTCAATCACCAACACAGGAGAAAACTGGATTGGAAACTCTAGATAACTTAGCTACAACCATGGTAGACACACCAGAGCCTTTCACACATCCAGTAGAAGTTTGAAGATCTGCACGAACAAGGGTTGCCTCATCCAAGAAACCTTGAACATCAAAAAGGGATCCAAGGTAAGCACTTTTGCAAATTTTGAAGTTTTCTCAAAGCTGAAGTTTCGGTGGTTTAGGTGAATGGGATGATTGTTCATTAACCACTGAAAATAGGGCTTTCGGTAGATAATTCTCTCAGGAGCTGTCTAGGTTAACCACCGAAAGCCTGTCATTTCCAGAATGATCAAGTTTTTGCACAGATCAAAGTTTTTTTAGTTGGAAAGGTTTGAAACCTCTTCAAAGAGACATTTGATGAATTGTCAAGGGAGATCCAATAGCTATTTTTGATAGATTATGGAAAGAAGAGGTGTTTCAAAGATTTTTGGTATCTTTGACAAAGACAGAAAATCAGGACACTTACTCACATCAACAGATTCGAATTTGTATCTCTTGGAGAGTCATCATTCATCCTTGGAAGGCTATCCTGCACTGCACCATCACTCAACAAGAGATGAAGACCATGAAATCTGGGATTGACCTCATTTGTGGGGATCATTCCACATCTTTTGTAACTAAATTTTGACTTTCTATCTTTAGCATATTTGATCCATGTTTTCAGGATCTCAAGACTGCATTGTAAATCTATAAAGCTAAAGGTAGAATAGGAACTAAAGGTTCGACTTTGGAGACTTTTTCATATTATGTACTCAAACTTCCCATTTTCATATTGAGTAATACAAGCTTCTTTTGCCATAACTTGTTCAGATTTCATCTTCTTATCTATTCTATACTTGCACCTGGATATTATATTCATGTTGTTATGCTTGTTTATGCCTGATAACTGTCATCTTATCATTGCATTCATAAGTTAAACTTTGGAAGTATTTCTGTGATTATTGTAATCGGCCATTCATATATGCTTTATATGTGATTCTGTTGATATAATAGTTATTTCTCCATACATCCCTTTATTTGTAAACTCTTTGAACGTTTGTGGTTGAAAGCCTTGTCCATCTAAATGTGTTTATGCATGATCTGAGTGAGAAATTATTCAGTCCTCCAACTTGATCCAAACCCACACTTTTTATTGAGAAAACAGTTACCAAAAGATTAAGTTACTAGGCATCTCTAACTTACAGCCTAGGAGAGTTTCCTGGAGTGATAACAAATTGGCATGGTTGCTGGGGAGAGGAGATTGAAGCTCAGATTCCTTGGGAGATGACATAGATTCAGATTTGATGATAGACAAAGTTTGTACATCATTTGGGTTGTAATTATCTATCTAGCAACCCAATTGAAATGAAGTGGCTCCAAAAAGAGCTCACACCAGGGCGAACCAAGAAGGCCCACTGACAACACCAGTTTCTGACCCTGAGAAGATCATCAGTAAGGGTAAATCTTTGCAAAGACAGGCTTTCGAATCTGTAAAGACATTAAACTCAGGTATTCAAACCGACACTTCTTCTTTCATATCTAAAAGGCCTCTAGTTGAATCCCCTACTGTTGAAACTCATAGTTCTCAGGAAATTGAAAATTTATCTCAAATATTGAAGGTAGAGGAACCTTCTTTTTCTTCTAATATTACTGACTCTGTTCTTGAGCATGATATTTCATCTCATCCTAAAGAGATAATCACAGGGTCCTCTTAGCAAAAGGAAACCTCTTCTTCATCTTCCTTGAATTCCTCACCCACCAAACCTACAGAAGGTGTCCTCTACACTCATACTAATCTGCCTGTTCTTGAAGATATTTTACATGATTTTTCCTCTAAGGGAGAAGAAAGTTTAGCCTTGTTTCTCGGTCAGTTTTATAAGGCCTCTTATTTTTCACCCGCTCCTGAAAATTCTGCTCAAAGTGAAGTGAGACAACCATTTTATTTTAACTCAGTCATCCCATCTCCATCTTCATCTCCTGCAAGTTCTTCTTCTGTATCAACCCCCAAGACTGCCATGGCTGCCCCTTTAACCAAGATGGAACAGATTTTGGAAAATAGGTATGCCCCACTTGTATTTCCAAATCCTTTATCTGCTATGCCAACAGGAGATTATCAGAAATATATGCCTAAGTTTACCGGAGCGGGAGATTATACTGTTGAAGAACATATTGAAGCTTTTTATGCTTATGCTAAAAATATTAACATTTCAGAAGAAGATGTGTGGACCAGAGTTTTTGTTCAGAGTTTGGATGGCCAAGCCCGGAAATGGTTCAAGGAGCTACTGGAAAATTCAGTCACAGGTATTGAACAATTAGATGAGGTATTTTTAAAAAACTGGGGAGAAAGAAGAGATCTATTATATTACATTTCTGAGTTTGAAAATTTAAAGAGAGAAGATAGAGAGTTAGTCTCAGACTTCATCAAAAGGTTTAATAGAATGTTTGGCAAGATCCCTGCAGATATCAAACCAAGTGATGCATCAGCCAAGAGCACATTTTCTGCTGCCTTTGATCCAAATTTTTGTCTAATCCTCAGAGAAAGAAGATCAGCCACACTTGCTTTAATGCAAGATGTCGCCCTCGAGGTTGAATCAAACATTACAGCATCTCAGAAGCTCAAAGGAAAGGTCAAGAGAAAGAATTCTGTTGTTGAGCCATCTTCTTCTTCTAATAGTAAAATGGAAAAGATGGAAAAGATTTTGGACAATTTGACATCTGAAATGTCAAAATTGAAGGTCCAGAATTAGCAACCAACAAGGACAAAAGAGCCAAATACTTTTGCCCCAATAAATCCAAGTTCTTTCCCTTACAGAAGGAACAATCCACAAGGCCAGATCCTTCAGAGAGACAGGAATTCAACTGATGATCAGAGAATCAAACCACCTTTTCAAAATGAAATGTTAGATGAAGAACAACAGCCATCTCACGATGAAGTCAAAGAAGCAGATGAAATAAATTGTTTTGGTGACGAAAATGATTCTTCCTTTTTGACACAAGTAGACTATGAAGAAGCCCTGATGGACCAGCAAATTCATTAGGCAATTATCGAAGAATCTATCTACTTGACAGATGATCAGAAAGGTTGTAATTTAAGATACAAGAATGTTGTCCCGAAATCATTGCTTGCTGCTCCTGTGAAGAACAAAGAATTTGCTGCTTTGGTAAAGAGTAAAGAAGTTGTTGCCAAGCAACCTACCGCTCATGTAAAACAAACCTCCTCTCCTGCAAAACAATAGCAAAAGCAAACACATCCCCTAGCCAAGGAGCAAGGCAGTCTCAAAGCTCCTTCCAACGAGGTAAAATCTTCTGATAAATCAACTTTCTCTTTTAATTTCAAATCAGAAATTCAAAAAGTAAAGATACCTATGCCTTTGAACGAAATCATGAAGAATGAAATATTTAAGTCAGCCATCTTGAATTCCCTTAAGCCAAAGACCTCTTCATCTGTTGATTTTGTTAACCTACAAGATGACAAGCCAACAGTAACTATAGGGCCTATGATAGAATATCGAGATGATTCTTGTCCACCATTCTATATATCCCTAAATGTCCATGATAAGATCCTCCACAATTGCTTGCTTGATTCTGGGGCATCACATAATCTTATGCCCAAAGCAGTGATGGATGAGCTTGGGCTTGAGGTCACCAAACCATATCATGATCTCTTTTCTTTTGATTCTAGAAAGGTTAGATGCCTTGGCCTCATAAAAGACCTTGTTATAAACCTTACCCAATTGCCAATGAGAAGCATGGTAATGGATGTGGTGGTTGCTGATATCCCACCTAAATTCGGGCTCCTCTTGTCTCGTCCATGGGGAAAAAGGTTAGGAGGTACCTTGTAGATGGATCTTTCATATGCTATGATTTCGTTGTTTGGGGGAGAGCTAAAAAGACTTTACAGAGAGAATCAACTTGCCTACATCATCAGCGATGCAAAAAATTCTGTAAATCATCCTATTTATGTTGTGGATACATATTTTGACTCGTGCATTCTTCAAATAGATGAATCTCAATCAACTCCTATGCAGCTTGTGAAGCCTATCAAACATCAAACTGATGATAAGAACGTTTCAGTCTGTACCATGTATTTTGATGGGGCCAGTACTAAAGATTTAGCAGGTGCAGGAGTAGTTTTGATTTCTCCTTCAAAGGAGACTATATCTTTGTCTTTTAAGCTTGATTTCAGAACTACTAACAACATAGCAGAGTATGAGGCCTTGCTGTTGGGATTAAATTCAGCTAAGGAGATGGGGATAAAAGGTTTAAAGGTATTTGGAGATGCGGATCTCATTATACAACAGGTAAACATTACCTTCCAAGCAAAGCATGTTAGATTGAAAGCCTACAAGGATGAGGTATGGAAAGTGCGAGATTCTTTTTCTATTTTTGAAATTTCTTATATGCCCAGGGATATGAATCAGCTTGTTGATTCCCTTGCTATTTCATCCAGCATGTTTATTCCTCCCATGCCCCCCAGGCTCAGTTATGAAATCCAAGTCAAATGTAGACCATCTTTGCCTGACAATATCCAATACTGGAAAGTTTTTGAGGATGATGATGAACTTAACAGATTTCTTCAAGTGGTAGATGAATTTTCTGATATGCATGTTGACCAGCAGAATCTAAATGTAGAGGAATCCCAAAAGCCCAAGCTAGAACAAAGATTGGGTCAACGTGATATTGTTCAACTACCTAACAATTATATACCTCGAGGTTTGGTACCTCTCGAAAAGCTTTTCAATCACAATGACATTCCCTACAAGCCAGATAAAAAGGAGAAAGATCTTTTTGTTCACAAGCACAACATAGGGGGTGAAAGCCAGCCTAAATTGATAAATTTGTCTTTTGAATTGACTGCTGATCAGAAGTCCGAATATTGCAGCGTTTTGAAAGAATTTTCTGATATTTTTTCTTGGAAATATAGTGATCTAAAGACTTATGACCCTGATATCATTCAACACAAGATCCCTCTTGAGAAAGACACCATCCCTTTCAAACAAAAGCTCAGACCTATCAGTCCTCTTCTTCTTCCTGTGATTGAAAGAGAAATTAAAAAAACTTCTCGATGCCAAGATCATAATCCCTTTGAGATACTCCAAATGGATTGCAAATCTAGTAATAGTGAGAAAGAAAAATGGTGAGGTCAGACTATGTGTGGACTTTAGAAACCTAAACATATGCTCTAAGAAAGACAACTATCCCCTACCTAAAATGGAACATTTGTTGCAAAGGATTTTAGGGGTTAATGTCATGTCTTTCCTCGATGGTTTTTCCGGCTATAATCAGATTTATGTTCATCCCGATGACCAGAAGAACACTACATTTACTACTCCTTGGGGTACCTTTATGTACGCCAAGATGCCATTCGGATTAATGAATGTCGGGGCCATGTTCCAAAGGGCCATGGACATAGATTTTGTGGGAGAAAAGGAAAAGTTTTTCCTCATATATCTTGATGAAATCACAGTGTATTCCAGTAGTCATGAGGAGCATCTAAAGCATTTAAAAAGAGTGTTCTTGAAATGCAGGCAGTTCGGAATCTCATTGAATCCCAAAAAGTCCTAGTTTGCTCTCAAGAAAGGTAAGCTCTTAGGCCACATCGTCTCAGCAGAAGGTGTAAAGATTGATCCAGCTCAGGTGGAAGAAATTCAGAGGCTATCCTTGCCAAGGTCAAAAAAGGATATTCAATCGTTGCTCGGTAAGATCAATTTTGTTAGAAGATTTGTGCCAAATTTTTTCGAGTTAGTAAAACACATAACATGTATGCTGGAAAAGGGGTCTGAGATAAAATGGACAGAAAATGCAAGGAATTCATTTCAGGATATCAAGCAAGCTATCATGGAATCCCTGACTCTAATCAGTCCAGATTACAGTAATATTTTTTACATTTTTTCCTTTGCTTCTTACAACACAGTGGCAGCAGTCCTGCTACAGAAAGATGATGACAATTTGGATCACCCCGTTGCTTTCTTCAACAAAAAACTTAGCGATGTTGAACTAAGGTATGATCCTATTGAAAAACAAGCCTATGCTCTCATAAAATATTTAAAATCCTTCAGAATTTATATCCTCCACTCAAAAGTCATTGCATATTTTCCTTCACCCTCCGTGAAAGATGTTTTGACTTAGCCTGATATTGATGGAAAGAGAGCTAGATGGATTGCAAAGTTGATTGAGTTCAACATTGAAGTAAATCCCACCAAATTGGTGAAAGGCCAGGGCCTTGCTAAGCTCTTAACGGAGGAAAATCATGAGTTGCTGGACATAAATTTCATAGGAGAAAGTTCAATGAATTTGCAGACGGAGTTGGCAGCAGATGGACAACATAGCAATCAACAAGTGGTAGAGCACTTGTCTTCTTGTGAATGGTACTCAAGTATTATACATTTTTTGCAAAAGCTAGAAGTTCCTCCTGAACTCAGTATGACTCAAGCTCGAGCCCTTAAGCTCAGAGCCATCAAATTCTGCATTTACAATAATTTGTTATATTGGAAAGATCCTGCTGGTTTGCTTCTCATATGTTTAGACAAAGAAGAGTCAGTCGAAGTTACACATCAGTTTCATTCAAGTGTTTGTGGAGGTCATCATTACTGGAAGACAACTGTTCATAAAATCCTAAGGGTTGGATACTATTGGCCTTTCCTTTTCTCAGATGTGTGTGCCTTTGTCAGAGCTTGTGACAAATGTCAAAGATTTACGGGGAAACAACAGCTAAAATCTTTACCCCTAAGACCTATAGTGGTGAATGGCCCTTTTCAACAGTGGGGTTTAGATTTTATAGGTGAGATAAATCCTTCATCTAGTGGTCATCATAAGTGGATCTTAGTGGCCAAAATTTATTTTACAAAATGGATAGAGGCGATTCCCACCCAGAATGCCTCTCACCAGGTAGTCATGAAGTTTCTTTATGAAAATATTTTGAGCAGATTCGGTTGTCCCAAAAGGCTGGTAACAGATAATGCAACGACGTTCAAAGCAGATGCATTAGTAGAGATGTGTAAATCAATGGGCATCCAGCTGGTACATTTGACTCCCTACTACCCTCAAGGTAATGGCTTGACTGAATCATCCAATAAGAGGTTAATAAAATTATCAGAAAACTGTTAGAAGAAAACAAAAATAATTGGGATTCTAAACTGAAATTTGCTTTGTGGGCAGACAGAGTAACTATCAAAAAGTCCACAGGAACCTCTCCATTCAAATTGGTCTATGGGACTGATGTTATTTTTTCTATTCAGTTAGTTTTACCAATGGATAGATTCTTTCAGGAAGAACAAACCGAGTCAAATGATATGGTAAGAAGAATTCTTGATTTGGTGGAACTACAGCAAGCCCACGAACAATTAGTGAATAGATCAGAGGCTCATCAAAAGAAGATCAAAAATACTTTTGACAGAAAGGAGAAGGTGGACAATTTTCAAGTTGGTGACTGGGTTCTAAAATGGGATGCTCTTAGACAGGATAAAGGCAAGCATAACAAGTTTGATTCTTTGTGGACCGGTCCTTTCATGATAACCCAAGTACAAAATAACAACACTTTCATGCTGCAGAATCTGGGAGGTGAAGAAACGTTTGGTGGCCCAGTAAACGGGCGATTTTTAAAACTCTATTTTTTCTAAGCCTGTGAAGCCTAAACATTGTAATGTTAGTCTTAGTTTTTATTTTTACAGAATAACTCCATGCCCAATGGAAGCACTGGCAGATAGTTTTTAATTTTCTTTTTCAGGAAAGGCATTGATTCTATGGTTCTTGAAACCCCACAGGGAGGTGTTCATCCCCAATAGGAGCCAGTGTTATCTCCTCAAATAAATTG
>JZKD02S1857109.1:672054-685076 GCA_000966675.3 Picea glauca | reverse complement strand
GAAAACAAACCTTTTGACCTTGTTTTTCAGGGGGAAATGCACTTCCATGGAGTAAGACAAAGAATTGATGCCATAAGAAATAGTCCTAATTTATTGAAATTTATTGAATGGCAAGTTAACATAAATAAATATTTTCTTAAGGACAAGAAAAGAATATAGGGAATCCTGGAAATTGAGGAAAGTGAAGAAGAAGAAAAAAATGAAACAAAACTAGGTCCTAGTGCTTCTTCAATAGAAACAAAAGTTAGCAAATCTTCACAAGAAAAAACTGTAACTGGAAAAGAAGACTCAAGCACAGGAAATACCCAGATTCCTGCCAAAGTGACTGAGACAAACACATAGTTGAACACCAACACATACATCAACTTTCCCCGGACAACACTTGTCTAAATCACTGATCCTATCAATACTAATCCCATGACTTTAATTCCTTGAATCATGGTTACCAGTTCTTTCAATCTTGACAACATTTCCACTATACAATATATTGTTTTATCTTTAGACAATTTTTTCTTTGATGACAAAACCAAAACTTTAGAAAAGAGAAGGTCCAAAAAGAGGAAAAAAACCCACCATGAAGAAATCACACAAGAAGTAAATCAATTATGGAATGTTGCACATTTGGACGATGAAGAATTTGCAGAGGAAGTTGTTGATGCATTGGGGGCATTTCTAATGCCAATAAATGGTCTGTGATGAGATTAAGCAACTAGCTAAGGAAAGTGAAGAGTAGAGTAAAGGAACTTGTCAAACAACAAAGGATACAAGAATACAATTGGAAACAGAAACATGAATCTGAATTCAAATCCATCACAGAAGAAAACAAAATTTCTTGGAATATCAGTGCAGAGTTGACAACAAAAATAGATGCAATTAAAATTGAACACAACAAATATCTAGTTACATTTATTATAGAAAAAGAGAAAATCAACAAATTAGACTATCAGAAGTAGATAGATACCTTGACTGCTCAACTAGAAGAAGAGAAAATAAGAAATGAGACTTCAGAACTCCTAAGAAAAGAAGCAATACAACTTAATGCTAAATTATCATCTTCAGAGATATTGTTCTATTAAATATTGTATTTGATCAAGAAAAACATGAACAAATCATGTAGTTTTTTGTTGAGTCTCAGTTACAATGTAAAAAAAAAAATCTCTAGGATATTTTTGATAATTTGAAATTATGGGAGGCACACAACACCAATTTAACACCATGATACACCAAAATGTATGAAGAAGAAAAAATCCAAACAGAAGCTTCACTTGATTCTTAGGAAGCAAGTTGTTTGTTTTCACACAATCTCATTGAGGAAACAAGTAAAGGTTGCTCAGTCTTATGGGATTCGGCAGAAGATATCATTGAAGAATATGAATTGTCCCATGTGAAATTTCTTGGAAAATTGGTTCCATTATCAAATTGTCTTACAAATGTGCAACAAAAAATAAACTCAAGGACAAACAATATCAATAGTTTGAATTTATGGACCATAGAAAGTGTTCAATACCTTGTCAATCATCCAGCAGAATGTTAAAAAATAATTGCTAGTTTCTTATCCAAGTTTTCAACCAAACAAGAGTAAATTTCTAGGAACATCTACAGATGCAAATTAAACAAAGAAATTTCTCATCCCTCATTATTTGCAACCATGTTAGAGAGAGTTTCCTTATGGAAAAAATAGGGACAAATGCAACTGGAAAAAGTCAGCACAGTTGTTACTGGAGTTCACAAGAATATCTCTCCTTGATATCATTTATCAAATCAATTTCAGATAGTTTCACCTATTGATTCCACCCAAGCCACATACCGGTTATAGAATTTTTCATGTACTCTCCTATTTATTGTAATTCTGTATAGAAAAACAAGATTGAAGTTTATAGAGAATGTTGTGTGCATTGTTGTAAAATCCTTAATGTGTTAAGTTTTGAGGACTTGGAATTGCAACGGTTGTATCATGTTTTACTAGTTTTATTACTATTATTCAACACTAATGAAATTTTCATTTTTTAAAACCATTGTTCTCTTTTGTCAGGTTTATTTATGAATAAAATATTTATGTTTTGTGTTTCTGCACTCTGGTTAGAATTTTCAAAATCTTATTATTCACTCTTTAAATGAATTTGATCATAGATCATCTGGAATTGGACACGAGTTTCTATATTGACACTTGTTCAACAACTATTTTTTGTACCTATTATTGATATGCATAAGTATGATTTACGTTAATGAATATGAATATGTCAATTGTTGTTTTTTTCTTGCTAGGTATTTGCTAAATTAAAACTAACATACATATATGTTACCAGTTCTCAAGTTGTTTGAACTATTTTTGTGACTTGATAACTTATTGTTATCTCATATCCATCTTCAAATTTATTTTTTCTTCTCACTAGAATATTGTGAAGTATTTATGGATTCTAGTAAGAACAATGTAGTTTTAGAATATTGATTAGATTACTTCTCCCTTTTTCTGCACAATAGCTTAGAAGAGCTTGACAAGAACTCTTGTTCCGATGAGAAAATTGTCTTAATGTAAGTTGGGCACACATACGCGCAAGTATTTCCATCCAAAACAATTATAGGCCTAATTGGATATTTGATCACACCATTTCTACACATTATTTTCCAATTGTTTTCCCATCCATGGACACATGTCAAAGTTCAAAGATAAAGGTTGAATAGATACAATGGACAAAAATTGATTCATAGGACAAATACACTAGATCAATGTTTCAATACCTATCTAACTATTAAATAAATACAACCATAGAGTGAGGATCCAATGCATCTCCAACCAAACTAATATTTTTAGTAACTAAACAAATGTTCAACTACCACTAACTAGAATTGACTCAATGGGATGGAAACGAGCTTAATAGCTGGAGATTACATTTAACAAAATGAAACTTTCAAATTTCTTCTTTCTTACCATTATATGTTTTCATTACTTCATGAAGCACAAATTCTCATTTTCTTGACCAAAACATGTACAAAAACATGCCTATGAACATTTTGTCTGAATGGAGTAGTTATAACAAAATGAAAGACAAGTCTTTGCAAAACATGAAATCATTATGTCAGTAGTTGGATGAGAAGTCTCCATGTTTCCCTTGATGGATACTAGAATGACCTCATATGTCTGAATGCAATATCTAGCTTAGTGTATCTCTCATATGTAGGAGGCTTTGAAAATAGATTTTTAATTTCTCAGAGAAGGTAGAAATCATGTCTCAGCACATCCACAATAGTTTTACCTCTTAAATTCTCAGCCATACCTTGGAAATTTCTCTCTTTTTGTCTCGCTATGAAAAAACTCTTTTTGTAAATTTCACTTGATAACAACCTTCCTTTTTCATTCAAAGTTGAAGGTAACCCCATCTTGACTAGGTTTTCAAATCTATTTTTGAAAGAGTCAATGTTTTCCTTCACAATTATGAATTTGTTCTCAACATTATACAACAAATTCCTTTTTGTAAAAAACAAATCAGCCTCCATAACCATTGTGGTTATGTCTTTCACACCTTTTATTATTAATGCTTCAGTGGAATTGGAATTTAGGAACTTAATAATTTGGGTAGAAACCTATGGTTGAGTTCCTAATTCCTGAAATGATTTCTTTATAACTTCAACTGCTTCATCTGTTAACAACATTTCATTATCAATTATCTTGAAATAATCCCATATCTTTCCAAATTTATTTATTATTTCATCCCAGATGATGTGTCTAGCCCCTACCATACAACATTTTCCAAACAATTTGTTCTTCAACTGTTCGATCTCTGTAAGCATATTAGCTTTTAGATTTTCATATTCTGCAATGAATTTATACTTTTCCTTCATTTCCTCACCCTATATTTCAATTGTTCTCTTCAAATTTTCAATTTCATCTCCCTTTAGATCCAAGTATGCCAGTGCTTTTGAAAATCCATATGTTGGATCTGTTGATGTTATTGCACATGATGAAGTACATCCTCCCTTTAAAATTTCAATATGATTTTGATGTAGCTCCATCTCTTCTTCCATTTGCCCCATTTTCTTCATGATTTGATCCTTTTCTGCTTGGATAGCCTACAACTCTAGAGTCTAGACATGTTTGATTCCATGGATTTTAAGCTTGTTGTCTGGATCTTTATTTATTTATCTTTCACTAAGGCTTGCATAGATGCCATGTCCTTTGGATTGGCTCCCAAGTCCATTACCCAATGTTCTAATTCCTCCACTCTTATTTTCCTGCTTCTATTTGCCAACTTCTCATTTTTAAGTTGGTTTCTAAGTGTCTCATTTATAACTTGCAACTTCTTTATTCCCAAATTGACAATCATCACATCTCTATTCAACATTTCTCTAGTTTGTCTATGCAGGTCCATTTTATCCAGTGGATGCACTGCATTGATATCAATAGACACCTTTTTCACTTTCTTCTACTTTTTTGGCTTCATCATTGTTATATTCTGCCTACCCTTTTCATAATCAACAGCAGAGAGCATCCTTGTCTACAATCCTCCTTGATCAAATATTTTGGGAATAATGTTTTTTCTGATATTTGAACTCATTTTTCTGATATCCTTGAATTGATTAACAAAATCAATATGCTTTGATTGATCTGTAGTCGAAGACACTATTTCATTATGACCTTATGTATTGTTGAGATTCTTTGATGATGACACTTCCACAACTACAATAGGTTCTTTTTGCACTTGTACTACTTCAAGTAATTTGTATTATTTCTCTCCATCAAGAACCTCTGTCTTTTGCCTTTTTTTCGACTTGTCTTCCTCTATTTATGAATCTTTTGAACTTGAATATGTATTCTTTCTCTTGTATGTCTACTTAAACTTCTTCGGAGTCTCTGTTACTGGAGTTACTAGTATTTTACAATGGACTTGCAAGATATTTTGCACATCTTTCCAACTTTTTTGGTTTTCCAGTAGCTCCACCTCTGTTTTTCTCTTGTGATGATGAGGAGTCTGACCATGTGAAATCCTCTTTGATGAATTCAAAGCATGAGGGTCATATATCCATGTTTCTCCTTCTTAATATCCCATATCTAAGAGAACCTTTGCTGCTACCTACAATGTTGATATGGAATTGACAATAAAAGGTCCTACCTCATTTTTCAATTTGAAAGTAGCCTTATATTTTCTTGATACAAAATGAACATCATCTTAATTCAATCTTTGTATAATGTATTCAAGTGAAAAGATTCTGGGAGTCAAGAAAATAGGTAAAATAAAAAGTCAAATTTCATAGCCATAGACTTTGATTTCAATGTAATTCTCAAATATATATCAGTCTCCTACACTCTTATATGGGCTAAGCTGTAATAATTTTTTTCATTCAGGAAAAATTCTAGGGGGGTTTCATTATATATCACCTCGTAAGCTTTGGACATAAATAGGTCAATATACTCTGAGAATCCAACATTCATACACATCTTCTTAATCAGACTAGTCCAACGAATGACTGAAACTGGGTTACCAATCTCATCTTTAAATTTTAATCCAAGTGATACAAAATGGGTGGATTGAAAAAACAAGAGAAAATGAACAAGGTAAGATTGGTATCTGAAACTTCTAAGAGACCCAAATTCTGACAATTGATAATGAATTTGATCGGATAAAAATTGGATGTAATTGAATTTGGTCAAGGATTTAGTGATGGCACACAGTGGGTAGACCCTAGATTCAAAGATAATAAACCAACAAAACCCTTAGACATCGACCCTTTCGGCATCACCTGCAAGCAAGTGAAGTCTCACCCGAGGCATCTAGAGGGGATGCAGGAACCAAGTTTCTGCAGTTGAGGGGAAGTGAGGCATTCAACATGACCATACTAGGTATTTTCCATTCATCTACTTTGTGCGCGGTTTCCATTACTTAAAAAATAATTATCATGCAATATACCCTGTGTGCAACATTACTCTACTTAACATTCATTCATTCATCATTGTGCAGGATCACAAAACAATAAACATATCTTTTCTAACCATCCATCATATGAGTCGAAAACATAACATACGTAAGCAACAAATCAAGACACAAGATTTTAACGTGGTTCACCCCAAACTGGGCTATGTCCACAATAGATGGTTTCTTATATTATTAATTTGCAATAACCTTACTACTACGCACTGCACTTAGAAAAAGATATATCAGTTAATCATTACCCAAACCTTCCTAAGTTTTTCTACTGCAGTGCAAGCCTAACTCCCAAAACCTCAGTCATAACTCAAAAACATACCCGAAAATGTACTTCAACTCTCTCTATCTATCTTGACCCTTTACATATTTATACATTAAAAATGGGCTAAGCTTGTTACAAAATTTCCCCAAAACCCAATGGTCTATAACCGTTTTCCATCTTTTTCACATCGCTTTATTGATTTTCTTTATTTCAAGTGCCTTAACTCCTTAACTTTCGCTTCATTCATGTGTTTTGTTCCATCATCTAACTGCCTTTTACCCTTTTTACATGTTCCAATGCACATCCCCAAACATCCCCATGATGACTGTACAACACACCCCCAACACTCACCTGTGGCCCATCCTGACCCACTTACACCTAGTGTTTCTCTCCCTTTGTCACAAGCTTGGTCACCAAGAATTTATGAAATGCTTGCTTAGAGTGGCGACAGTCCCCTTCGCTTGTTCTTCTTTCTCCGCTAACCGTTCTACTACATGTTTTGTTATTGCGCCCTTTATCTTCTCAGTAGTCTCCAAGGAAGCTTGTTTTAACACTCCTTGTGCAACTACTAGCTCTTATACTACCTTGTATGCCTCTTACTATAATAACTCCATCTTCTGCGCAAGATCTTGTTTCTCTGCTCTCATATGGTTTATTTCAAAGTATAACTTCTTGTCTTCTGCCATTACTATCATCTTCTCTAGGGGTTGCAAGTTGCTCATTGTCTCCTTAGACTTTTGTGCTTTCGCCTGTGTAGCTTGAATCTTCTGCCCATTTTCTTGTAACTCGACATATTATGTTAACCAAGTCCACAATTTTGTAATTTCTTCACCAAGTTTGGCACACTCTGCCTCTAAACTATTGATATTCTCAACTATCGTGTTCACCATCTTTTCCCTTTGCTCTTTCTCCTCAGGTGGAGTACCTGGTATTACGCGGGCTTCCAATTCGATAATATTTGAGCGAAAGCCTTGAATGGCTTCGTCGATCTTTGACACCTACTCTTCTATGGGAGTATTCACCTCCATTGGTACTTTTGGTAGTTCCTTGTACACTTGTTCAAATGTATGTTGCATCCTCTCTACCTTCTGCATAGTCTCATCCCTTTCCATGGTTACTTTTTTGTAGTCAAAGTGCAAGGCTTATTTTTCTATTGTAACCTTAATCAATTCAATGGAGGTATTCTCCACACGCATGTTGAGTTCTTGCATAGAGATGACCTATAATCCTTGTAACATATCTATGGGAAATTTGAACAAATCTAAGTCAATATAACTCAAGGTTTGTGCCTGCTCCTACATCTCGCTCAATTTGAACTCTATCTCTCATGGCCATTCTGTACCATCTTGCTCTCTCCTGCTACCTCTAATGACTTAGAGACCGACAGCTTCCCTTCTATAGTCAGTGCTATGTTGAATATTTGTTCTTCCTCTGTCATTCACACTGACGTGACCCTTGCTGCTTCTAACATCTGGTGCAACTCAGCCATTTGTTCGTGCACCTTTCTGTTCATATCTTCTTCTTGTTGTGTCACGCGTTGAAGCACATCCTCTGTAAATTCCTTAACCTTATCACCAATATTTTCCAGGTCACCCTCCTTCAGTGCTTCTATAGTCGATTACTTCACAACCTACCTCTTCTTTCTCTATGGCATTGATTTTCCTATGTCGATATCTTTCCTCTTATCCCCTAAGTGTGGTACAATATTTTGTTTGTCGTTTCCTTGCCCTTATTCTTATTCTTCACTTTGTATTTCCTCAATATATGGTTGTTGCGTCTCTAGTTGCTCAATCCCTGTCACTGGAATTTTCCAATATGCATCTCAATCTTCCATGATCAGTCCCATTTCCTCCTCTATGATCTTGTACTTTGTGTCCAACCATTCTTCTCTTGGGTCCTTCTTTGCTTGAATATAGAGGTGATGTTGATTTTCCTTGAACTACGCAATTGACGTATATGTCGCTACTATATGTGGTTGTATCTGTGGTGTATTCTGAATACTCATCATAATGGTCTCCTTGTAAATATAGAAAGCAATCTTATTGTCTAACTATTGAGCCTTATGTGTAGTATGCCACAACTTTTGATATCTTGCGGCTAGGCATGGCTTATCTTTTACTCCCAAAAACTGCGCATCATCCATATCTCTCCATGATGAGAATGCAATTAAAATCAATAACCACACATGGTGGAATTCAATAATTTTATCTTGTGCCTCTTCATAGTCAATCAAGAACTGGTTGAGAAAAAATGTCGCCCAGTTCATCTGCATGCCCTCGATGCACTTCTCAGTTGTCGCTATTACTGTCGCTGGTACTTGATCCTTGTGACACTTCCTTAACAACTTGCAGGCCAATACTTGTGTCACAAACCTCATTGTAGGGTCACATATGCTTGCTACATCTAAACCGTGTTTTCCTTTGAACCTATGAAACTTCTCTTTCATTCTTTTTGATAAATCCTTCTCATTCTTTTTGTCTAAAAATATCAGTGAGGGTCCTCCCCTTGCGACGATAGTCTAGTAATGAACACAATCAAATCTATGTCAATGGAGATTGGCATGTCAAGCCATAAGTAACCTCCTTGCATGTAGCTCAACAACATTTTCATGCACATGTTGATCTCTACGCTCAATCTTCCAATCAGCACTATATTATGCTGGTTCGCCAACCTCAACTGAACGGGTACCCAAATTAAATTCGGCTTCCCCATCATTTCCTAAGTTTTCTTTGGAAGAACTTTTACATCAGATCCTAAATATAAATGTTGGTTGTGGAGCCTGATTATCTTCCTCATTCAGAGGTCTTTGTTTTCAGTCGTGTTTATACCCCATGAATATTTTACACCTCAGAATACTGTACACCCCTCTACACATGGGGCTTGCCCCCCCTGCGGGGTCCGGGGAGCTCATCCCCCCGACTGGGGGGTCCGGGGGCCAAAGGGGGTTCAAGGGAAAATCCCCTGAAGGAAAAATTGCCTTGTAAATGTATATTGTAATTTCATAGTCAATCTTGACTGTTCATCATTAAGTCATAGATCTCACGATAGAGATTATGTTAGGGTTTTTTTCCCTACAAGGAAAATCTCTTTCTTTTGTATGAGGCCATTTTGTATTGCGACTTTGTATTTTATTGCATGTATTCTGAGTGAGGGGACTGTGAGAGAAAGAAGAGGAAGTTACAGTGGGTGTGTTGTAGGTTGTATCCCTTCATTTTGTTGGATAATAAAAGGAAGAACCTGTCAATTTCTCTGGTGGACATAGCCCATACTGGGTGAACCACGTATATTTGTGTCTCTATTATATTGTGTATCGTTTTTGTTTTAGTTCCGCATTTGTTTTATTTTATTGCTTTGTGATCCTCTTTTTCTAACACTAAAATGATGTTGTCCATGTAATAACCTCCTATTTGCACACTTAATCTAAATTATTTGTTTGTCCTCTTCTTGTGTAATATTTGGTTCGTTGCTTTATGTGTTGTTGGTACTTCTTTGTCTTGGGTGCACTGATCAATCATATTGTGTAGTATATTCAATGTTGTCTCATCCTTCATCAATTATAAACATCTCTTTACACTACAACAGAACAAGCAATTAGCGCCTAAAATAGCGCCATAATTTAGTGTATTTTACTCCATGAATCAGACACCTTTTCTGGCTCAAAACTGGGCCAAAATGGAATTTTATAATTGCGCCAAATTTAGCGTCAAAATTAGCGCCAGAAAAATAATGCCAGGTTTAGCGTAAGGAATAGCACCAGGTTTAGCACTGGAATTAGCGTCAGGATTAGCACCAGGTTTAGCGCCAAGAATAGCACCAAAATTAACGTCAGTTTTAGTGCTAAGTATTGCTTCCAGTTTTTCTTCTAATATGACTTCCAATTTTGCTTCCATTTTTGCGATTGGTTTGGCTTCCCATTTTACGTCTAGTTTTGCTTCTGATATGGCTTCAAATTTTTCTTCCAGTTTGGCGCCAAGAATAACGCCAGGAATAGCACCAGGTGTTTCTTCCAGTTTTTTTTCTTATATGCCTTCCAATTTTGCTTCCAGTTTTGCCAGTGTTTCTTCTAGTTTTTCTTCTTTTATGCCTTCCAGTTTTGCTTCCATTTTGGCTTCCAATTTTGCTTCTAACATGGCTTCCAATTTTGCTTCTAGTTTGGCTTGTGGTTTGGCTTCCGGTTTTACATCTAGTTTTGCTTCTCATTTTGCTTCTAGTTTGGCTTCCAGTTTTGCTTCTGTGTGGCTTCCAATTTGGCTTCCATTGTTGCTTCCTTTCTTTCTTCCAAAAATGCTTATTGTTTTGCTTACAGTTATTAATTTAATATGCTTTATTTCAATATAATTAGTTAAATATATCATGTCTCTTAAATAACTTATATGATTATAAAGTAAGTCATATAAATGCATTTGAAATATTTTATAGGATAACATTTATAAAGAATTTTTTAGGGAAACAGACATCCATACAAATTAACAACATCATTATACTTATTAAATCTCCATAAAAATAGAATCTACAACATCCAATATATATATAATAACAAGATAATTATTATAACATGATTATAATCTATAATTAAAACAAGTGAATCAAATATCTATAATTTAAGTGAATTTGACAACATCCATCATGAGCAGTAAATCAAAACCATCATACGTAATAAATATGCATCCAAAAATCATCAACCACTATCAATATATAAAAATTGGCGAGTCAATATTGATAAGATCATCATCATATATAACTAAAACAAGTGAAAGTCAAATATATATGCCATGAGATCAATATCATCTGAAAATGATACATGTCCAACAGTCGACATAAGTCAAAATGATACATTATGTACAAATGATATAAATAAAAATGATAAATTATGTAAGACAAAATGATACAAGTCAATATGATACGTCATGTCCAAACGATATAAGTCAACATGAAACATGTCAAAATGATACAACTCAATAATATGGTATTGGAGGCCATGAAAATGATACATATGATATTAACCATGAAAAGAGGCCTTATAACAATATATCAAAAATGATCCATGATGAACTCTATATGATCATGAATGTCATTGGTTGCTACCAACGACTACCTCAACATCATCATCGCCATCATGATCATGATCATCATGATTGCCATCATCGTCATATGCATCAACAATGGCATCATTGTCATCTATATACGTGTCATCATGAGCATCATCTACCATCTCAGCACCGGACCCAACATCATGATTTGGATCTATTTGTTGAGGATGATCTAGATATTTTGGAAGATCCTTGTTCTACAAAAACAAACATTTAGAATGAAAATTTATTATTTATTTCATGCAATAATTAATTTATCTCTTATATATCTAATATTACAACATATAAAATGAAACGATAATCACATTACATCATACCAAAGTGCACATGCGATAATAAAATATCAAATAAGTTACAGCTAAGATGTCATTCCAATGATGTAAAACATTCAACAATTCTAATAAACATTAGTAAAGATCACAAAAAAATGATATGCCTAGCCTTGCCTTGACATGCCATGCCTTGCCTTGCCTTAACATGACATGCCTATCCTTGCCATGTCTTGCCTTGACAAGTCATGCCTTGCCTTGACATGTCTTTCCTTGCCTTGGCATGCCATGCCTTGCCTTGCCTTGCCTTGCCTTGACATCCCATGCCTTGCCTTGCCATGCTATGCCTTTCCTTGACATGCCTTAATTCATTTCCTTGAAATACCTTTCCTTGACCTACCTTGCCTTGAATTGACATTCCATTTCCTTGACATGATCATAAAAAAATGATATGCCTAACCTTGCCTTGACATGCCATGCCTTGCATTGACATGCCTTTCCTTGCATTGACATGCCATGCCTTGCCTTGCCTTGATATGTCATGCCTTGGCTTGATATGCCACACCTAGCCTTCCCATGCTTTGCCTTCACAAGCCATGTCGTGCCTTGACATGTCTTTCCTTCCCTTCTCATGCGTTGTCATGCCTTACCATGACTTGCCTTGCAATGCCTTGCCTTGCCATGCATTCCCTTACCTTTCCTTCTCGTGCCTTGCCTTGACATGCCATGACTTGCTTGGACATTCCTTGTCATGCCTTTCCCTGACATTCCTTACCTTTCCTTGACATGCTTTGCCTTGCCTTGCCTTGCCTTGTCATGCATTTCCCTGACATGCCTTTCCTTGAATTAACATGCCTTTCCTTGACAAACCTTGCCTTGCATTGACATGCCTTGCCTTGAAATGCCATGCCTTGCATTGACATGCCTTTCCTTGACATGACATGCCTTCCATTGACATGCCTTGCCTTGACATGCCATGCCTTGCCTTGCCTTAAAATGCCATGACTAGCCTGGTCATGCCTAGTCTGGCCATGCCTTGCCTTGACAAGCCATGTCTTGCCTTGACATGTCTTGCCTTTCCTTTCCATGCCTCACTAACATGTCTTTCCTTGCATTGACAGACCTTTCCTTGCCTTGCCTTGACATGCCTTGCCATGCCTTGCCTTGACATGTCATTCTATGCCTTTCCTTAACATGCCATGCCTAGCCTGGCCATGCCTTGCCTTGACAAGCCATGCCTTGCCTTGACATGTCTTGCCTTGCCTTGCTATCCCTTGCCTTGACAAGCCATGCCTTCCCTTGACATGTCTTACCTTGCCTTGACATTCCATGCTTTTCCATGTGTTGTCATGCCTTAACATGACTTGCCTTGCCTTTCCATGCATTCCCTTGCCTTGGCATGCCATGCCTTGCCTTGACATTCCTTGCTTTGCCTTGCCTTGTCATGCCTTTCCCTGACATGCATTGCCTTTCCTTGACA
>JZKD02S1857109.1:650907-666066 GCA_000966675.3 Picea glauca | reverse complement strand
TTTTTTTTGGAAAAAAATAAGTTTGATCTTATCAAATATTTTCATATAAAGAATGTTTGATTAAAGTTGACTAGAAATAAGAATAGTATTATGATCTATAATTGTAGAGGAGGGAGAGGAGTGTTGCTCTAGCGGAGGCCTGGGGTAGGCGGAAGCATGTAGAATCTTCAGTAATACACCTATTTTTTTCCTTGTTACCAATGCCTAAGATGATAAAACTGCATACATGATGGATGACATGGAAAATCTTTTGGATGCTGACTAGGAGGAAGAAGATGCTTTGTGGGCCAAAGAGGGTCGTTTTCAACCAGACGAAACGTACAGACATCTGTACAATATCCAATGTGTAAAAGTGATAGGTGGTTGTCATGTGAAGTCTGAATCTGACGTTGAATTGGGAAAATATTTGAAGTGCTTGATTGACAATAAGGAAGTTCATGAAACTTCTAGGGTTTCTCCATTAAATTGGACCGATGAGAAAGATAGCCCAAAAAACCCTAGATCTAGATCTGACATTAACCCTCTGGTCACAAAACCAAACTACTTCAAAGCTATAGAGAATAGGCAGCCCCGACTGTTTGGAGGTCAAGCGAAGAAAAAGAGACAACAAAAACATTTTAAGGTGCGAAACAACCAACCTCTCTATGTTATAGAGAAGGATGCATCATTAAAGTGGGTTGCAGGTCTAGCTTCGAAGGATTTGGTGGGAAACGTTTTCTATCTGAAGATGAAAAGATCAAATCTTAAGAAGTGGATTCAAGACCATTGGAAACCCTTGGTCAGCTATTGTCCAATATGTTAAAAACTCAATAAGAAGACAAAATGAAATCCAATTTACAATCACATTGTGAATGATCAATTATCCTTGGCTGCAGAAATGCAAAATTTCTTCTGCAGCCTTGCGTCAATGGTTAAATGCGATGGTTGTTTCAAGAAGGTCCAGGGTTTGATTCTTTTTCCCAGTATTTCCAATTTGAACAATCAATGGACTAATAGGTCAAAAGCTTGAAACTGTTGCCCTAGGTTTCAATTTAAATAAGCCTTGAAGAGGATTTTACTTGTCATCTTGGGGATGAGTTCGAGATCACTCTCAGCATCCTCGATGAGCTCCTCGACCTGTCCATAGGCGATCCATTCCTCGATCATTTCCCAGTCATCTTCTTCATGGCATACCTTCATCCGATGGTTGGTGAAGGCCTCCACATGCCTCTTGTAGGGGACATTCTTTAGAATTGTCTTGATTTCATTGAGGGTTTTGTCGTAGAGGGAAATGAGCACTTCCCTCGTGTTGGGAACCACTTCAAGGATGACTATGTCTCTGGTTTCCTTCACCTTCGCCAATAATGGCCCTGCGAATCTTCGTAGAAACATCTTTCTTGCGCTTCTATTGTTTCTCCTGCTCGCTCTCCAGTTACTTCCCCACCTGGCCTCTGAAGGATCCTTCAAGTTGCTTCACCCACATTAACAAGAATAAAATATGGTGGGAAATGAAAAAAAAGAGTAGCAAATATAAATCCAAATAACATAATAGAATGGGAGTCACTTTGGGAGTTGCATTAAGAGAATGATAGAGGAAAATAAATTGGGAGGGGGGGGAAGTTAACCAACTACCCCCTCCCCTCCCATGACAGTACTCCATAAAACTCATGGTAATGCATTGAAAATATAATCATCAGTCAAAGCATACAAATGAGAAGTGAGAGTTAATACTTCTACAAAAGCATGTGCCCTTTAATTTAACCCTACATGCACTTAGTATTATTAAGGGTAGGGTAATGAGGAGAGACTTTGAAAGTGGTTTTATTTATCTATTGTGGAATGTTGGGTCGATAACTTTGATATCCTTCTTAGCTCTAGAGAACCTAGTTTCTAAACAAGGTATTAGTCTTTAGTTGATAGGCCATTTTCACGGGGGATTGGTTCAAGAAGAACTCTAATTTACACAAGTTTTATGTGTGTCAGTCTGTGTAGATTTCTTAACCATGGCCAACAACTATAGTGGGTCTGGATGTTATTTTATGTGTCAATTTCATATGTATAAATGGGAATAAGGGGATGTGAACACCATATCTTAGAGGCACAATATGAATTTTCAAACTCTTTTAGGAGGTGGTCGAGATGGTAGGATGACTAGAAGTATGAATTCGTGGTGGAGAAACAACTCTGAGACCAACAAGCAATCGATAATTCCCTTCAAATATTGACATACCAGGAAAGAGAGAGGGAATTTTTTGAATTCATGCATTTTCATAGGGGAGGTATGAGTAATTGACAAAAATATTGGACTGTCTACACTCTTTAGTTTATCGAATTGTTGCTCACCTTTAGCTTCCAACATTTCTTATGCAATCCTTCTCTTCTCGGGTTAAGAAAGAAGCCTTGGAGCATCACTATACATACAAGGTGTCCCAAAATTATATTCAAGAGAGAACATTGTAGGGTCATAGGTAGATGTGGATATGCATCCAACGAAGCATGTTATGGAGAACTAGGTTGGCTTAAAGAAGCATCCCCTCAAGGGACAAACTTAATGTAGTATTTCTTTGTTTTTAACATGTATCATCGGGTAATATTTTTGCTAAATCAGTGTGTATGAAAATATACTTTTCAAACATATAGGATTAGGGTTTGGGAAGGATGTATAGAATAGACTTTGGGTGATTTTTTTTGGGGGCGTGGGGGACCTTTAGCTCCATGGGTTCAGACAGGAGAAGGAGTAGGAGCATAAGCATAGGCTAGGGTAGAGGCTAGTGCACCTAAAGCACACGTTGAAGCATCCCAACCAGGATCAAGTAACAACTCCTTTCTCAAGTCTAGCGTATCACTGGAAACATCAATTATTCCTTTTGTGGAGATATGTGGGTTCCACCAGTTACCCCTTGCGGAGTATGAGGAAATGAACTGAGAAAATTGATGTCTCCTCAGGTCATGCTAATTGATTTCTTCATTGAGGAATATTGTCCCTCCATGCGCTAGTTATTCAAAGAAGAATACACCCCCTAGACCCCCCGATAAGTGCCCTGGTCGTCTGTTCTGACCAGGTCTCTATGTGTGCGCTAGGCACTTGTTCTTTAGCACATTTTGCAGATTCGTTGATTGAAGTAATCCTTCCTTCTGGATTCAAATGTCCTAATGTTCTTCAAAGTGCCCAAGCCATATTTACATTGTATGTGGTTAGTTTTATTCATGGCGCGGGATTTTATTTTTATTTTTTCATTTTGTTTGAATAGTCGACACTAAATTCGAAGCCATTAGAGTCGGATTTAGCACCAACTATTTGCCAAAGATGTAATCATTTTGGGGCGCTGAATGGGGAAAAAATTGCACCTAATTTAACGCCTATTATCATCAAATTACGCCTAATTTAGCACCTTCTTAGGTGTTGTCCCTACTTCTTTCCATTACCTTGTTCTGCCTCAACCTTCTCCATGACCTTCTGGTGACTTTTCATGTCGATTGTTTCCTTTCCCTGGGGCACTCCCTACCAAATCAAGGGTACCCTATTGGAAACATTGCTATCATTGATGATGTGAGGAGGGAGTCCATTGAGCATATAGACATGCTTGAATAATATATTAACAATCTCAAAAGTTATAAGTTCATTAATCAAATGTATGAAATGATCATATGTTTTCAGTCAGGTTCGGAAAAACCACAGTTTCGTTGATGGATTGTCGACATTTCGGATCCATATCAGGATCCGTCTTCAAGACAAGAAGCCTGGGTTATGATTTAAGAGAGACGCTTCCTATAAATGCTAAATGGAAAGAGGAGAGCCTAAATGTCGACTGGGAAGAACCCTAATTATGCATTAATTAAGTTTATTTATAATGTTTTATTTTAATTTATTCAAATTGTTATTTTATAATTTGTTCTTAGGTTTTGTTATTAATTTGGACTTATCAATTCATTATAAATTTTAATGTTTGTTTATTATTTAAAAGGATTTTTTTTTAAAAGCTATTAAAATTTTATATTTTTAATGAGAGTATTAAATTATTTTTACTAAGAGATTTTAGTTTATAAAGATCTTAAGTAATGATTAATTAGTGTTTAGAAAAACTTTTATATTTTAAGGTTTATTGAATTAAAATTGTTTTTAATTTTAAAATTAGGGTTTTCCTAAAGGTGATTGTTTTAATTATTATTCCTTTTTATTAGGGGGAGCCAAATTTCATTCAGTTCTAGGCCATTATCTCTATTAAGGTTGCTTGGATTTATTTGAATTTCAATTGCTTCCCTAATGCATCGTTTAAATAGGTGATCCTCCTTTGCCAGAATTTTTGTCTCTTCAAGGCGTACATGGTGTTTTGTTTTCAGGGAGTGTTCTGCTAACGTTGAAGTACGAATGCGTTCATTCTTATGTTGGCTCCATGTTCTTTAATTCTAATTTGAAAGGAGCGCCTTCTTTCACTAATGTAGCATTTACCACATGAGCATTCAATCTTGTAAATTCCTTTGTATTTGTGTGGATCAAGTTTATCTTTGACAGATTGCATATTTTGTTTGATGGTTTCATGTGGTTTGAAGGACGTCTTGATCTCTTTTTTGTTGAGGACTCTAGCGATTTTGTCTGTTACTCCTTGGATGAAAGGGAGGTAAGTAGTGTTATTAGGGGTTTGGTTATCAAGAGGTTTGGGTGTTATGTTCATTTTTTCTTTGGCTTTTTTGATTGCGTTTTTAATGTCTTAATTATTATATCCAATGTTTCTAAAAATGTTGGAGAGGTGATCTTTTTCTTTTTCAAATTGTTCCTTGTGAGAGATTCTTATGGCTCTCATGGCTAGGGTTTTAAGGAATCCTAGTTTCTGGTTGGGGTGGTGATGGGAGTTTGTGTGTAGGTAGTTCTATGTGTGGGTCTTCTTCCTATAAATGGTGTGCCCTAAGCTTCCATCTTGTTTCCTATTAATTAGAACGTCTAGAAAAGGTATGCTACTGTTTTCCTCAAGTTCCATTGTAAATTTTATGTCGTTTGAGATATTCTTTAGGTGTTGAAAGAATTTGTTAAGTTCTTCTTTCCCATGGGGCCAGAGAACATTGGTGTCATCGACAAACCCTTTCCATCTTGTTGGTTTTAGAGGATAGGAATCTAAGGCTCTCTTCTCAAAGTTTTCCATAAAGAGAATGGCAACGATTGGGAACAATGGAAATCCCATTGCTACCCCACTAGTCTATTCATAAAATTCCCCTTGGTAACTAGAGAACATGGAGCGAAGACAAACCTTGGTTAGTTTCGTTGTTTCAGGTTCAGTTACTTCTTTTACCACTTGGATAGCTTCATCGAGTGGAATTTTTGTGAAAAGGGAAACTACATCAAAGCTTATGAGAATGTCTTCAGGTTTCAATTTTTCTTTTTCAATGATTTTAATAAATTCGCTGGAATCTTTTATAAAGGAGTAGGTATGGCCTACAAGGGGGCTATGTATCTTGGCTACATGTTTAGCTAGTTCATAGGTTGGTGGGCCTATGGTATTCACTATGGGTCTGAGAGGAGCATATTTCTTCTGAATTTTTGGTAGGGCATAGATCCTAGGAGTGATCTCGTTTTTGGGGTTCAGTCGTTTCTTGGTTCTTTCATCTAGTTTGGAGTCATTGATGGCTTTATTGACATCTTTTATAATATTTTTAATGGGGTTGTTGGGGAGTTTTCTATAGCTTCCACTTTGRGAGAGGTGTTCAGTCATTTTCATGTTGTAATCGTTTTGATMTAAAAGAACTGTTGCGCCACCTTTATCTGCTTTAAGAATGACTAAGTTTTCATTATTTCTGAGGTTTTTTAGAGCTGCACGTTCTTCCTTACTAATATTGCTTATTGGAGGTTTGRCCTTTCTAAGAATGAGGGAGCAGTCTTGTCTTACCTGGTTCTTTTCATTGTCTGTTAGGGTTTGAATGTTGTTCTCAATACAACAAATAATGTTGTYGATTGGGATGGTTCTTGGGGAAAYGATGAAGTTTAAACCTTTCATTAGAACGCTAAGCTYGGCTTCTATAKGTTCGTACGATGACAAATTTACTACCTTCTTGTTGTTGGTGTCCKCTTTGTTGGAAACTACGTTGTTGGTGTCTTTTGTGTTAGAATCTRCATTGTTGGTGTGGGYKCTAATGGATTTTACGTTTCCAGTGTATTCGTTGTTGGAGTTTTCGTTCCTGTTGTCCGCGCTAGTGYGCRCGTCCTCAATTTTTGTGTTGCTAGTATMTRCRTTGTTAKAATATGCATTGYTGGTGTCRTTGCTAATGGAATTTACTTTTCTGTTGTATTCGTTGATGGAGTTTTCATTCTTGGTGCCCGTGCTAGTGTGTACRTCCTCCTTTTTTGTGTTGCTAGTATCTACGTTGTTGGTATYTGCGTTGGTGTCTGGGTTGATTTTATTAATTAATTTATCCAGTTTAGATCCATGTCTTTTGTGAGTGCGTACGTCTTCATTTTMTGMTTTAATGGMGGTCATAGCATSTAGCTTTTGCCATAGTTCTGGTTGTATGGTCTGYGCGAGTTTAAGATGGAGTTTGAACGTCGTTTTGGAAAGGTATTYGAGGTTGCACCTAATCCTTTTGATTTCRCCTCTGSTTATAGAYAGACCTAKCTTAAAGAAGGYYGATTTATTCCATMTWTTCTTTTTCTTGTGCTCAATCTGYGAAAATTYCGRAAGAAMRTTCCTATTTYTGYAGTTTTTTAGAAAATCCAAGTCAACGACTCTCTTTTTAATTTTAACCCRGAGCTTTTCAAGATCACGAATTTCGTTCAGAGTTTTCCTTTTGTAGGCTCYCCTCTTTCCATTTAGCATTTATAGGAAGCGTCTSTCTTAAATCATAGCCYAGRCTTCTTGTCCTAAAGATGGATCCTGATATGGATCCGAAACGTCGACAATCCATCAAAGAAACTGTGGTTTTTCCRAACCTGACTGAAAACCCTCACCACATAAATCTTATTGAAATGATCATATGTGTTAAATGATTGACAAACACAAAGATAACATCCTTATCTTTTGAGAGTGATAAMATTGTGATGAATTGCATRGAAACCTTGCCTTGCTTMTGATTTGGGATAGCCTTAGGATAAATAATACTAGGATAATGGAAGATTAACACCTTKTTGCATTGGCAAGTATCACATTTTACCACAAGTTTCTCAATATCAAACTCATTTCCCAGTAGTAAAGGTTGGAGGAAACATTCTTGTAAGTTTTGGGAAMACCCATGTGATTGATAGAGAGAGATTCATATTGATGTTGATAATTCTATYGTATAACAAGAAAACCATGTTSTAAATAKATGCAATTCTTTAAGAGAACGACACCATTCATGATRGTCCAAGTTTGGCAYTTATTTCTATCTACAATGCACTATAGTAGGATCCTTCAAGGAACTCTTGTACCCTTGTAGCTTGGTTGCTTGAGAAGGGCTTGAAGGTRTGTCATAGTCCTAAAAGTAGTAGAGTTATTCTTGGGTGAACTGGTTTTGTAGTTTTCCAACCYRAGGGGTGAGTGTTATCATAATATTCTCCTTAGTAGGTGGGATTTCCATCGTTGTAAGTGAAAAAAACTAAAATAAATATATACAATAATATAAAAAACTTATGATGTTRACCACCTTCTTTAGGAAATCAYGATTTCAACCACCTCCATATATTTTATGGGATGTTTTTTGTCTGTGGGTCCATACRTTTACTAGCATAGACAAATCACTTAGTATTATGGATTTTTATTCTTAATGAAAATAAATGATTTCCCCATTACAACACATGGATAAAATGTAACCATCTAACCATGTAAAATTTCAATGCATACAGTCACATTTTGAATAAATTTCAACGTTATCCCCATTCACTGCTCACTGTGTCGGATCGGTTGATGAAATTGTAGGTGGGCATGTTGGAATACATTCCATGACATTTCAAGAGAGTTATGACAAAGATTCTGTAGATGGGAATGACAAATGATGAAAATGAGACCGCATAATGAAGGTTCATGCAAACATGGAGGATTTCGAAGATTATGCGGGGACGTCAAGAATCCTTGAGTATTGAAACCCTCGTATACCATCAAGTCATGTGTCTCATCTAACCATGTCGAATTTCGACGTATACAGGAACAGTTTGAAGAAATTTCAACGTTGCCACCATTCACTGCTCACCATGAGGCATCGGTGGATGACATTGGTTATGGGCGTGTTGGAAGACATTCCATGACATTTCAAGAGAGTTTCAACAAAGATTTTATAGATGGGATTGAGGAATGATGACAATGAGAGTGCATGATGAACATTGATGCAAACATGGACGATCTCAAATATTATGCAAGGACATCAGGCATCCTTGGGTCTTGAAACCCTCACATACCATCAAGGCATGTGTCTACTCTAATCATGTCAAAGTTCGATGCATGCAGGCACAGTTTGAAGAAATTTCAACGTTCACCCCATTCATTGGTCACCATGCGAAATCGATGGATGACATCGGTGATGGGCATGTTGTTCGAAGACATTCCATGACATTTCGAGAGATTTTTGACAAAGATTCTATAGATGGGAATTATTATGAATGATGACAATGAGAGTACATGATAAACGTTGATGCAAACGTGGACGATCTCAAAGATTATGCAAGGATGTTAGGAAATACCCTTCAATATTGATACCCTCGCATACTGTCAAGTCATGTGTCTAGTCTAACCATGTCAAATTTTGACGCATGCAAGAACAGTTTGAAGAAATTTCAACATTGACCCCATTCACTGCTCACCGTGTGACACTGGTGGATGACATTGGTTATGGGCATGTTGAAAGACATTCCATGACATTTCAAGAGAGTTTTGACAAACATTCTGTAGATGTGAATGACAAATGATGACGATGAGACTACATGATGAACGTTGATGCAAACATGGACGATCTCAAAGATTATGCGGGGACATCGGGCATCCTTGAGTTTGAAACTCTCGCATACCATCAAGGCATGTGTCTAGTCTAACCATGTCAAATTTGAACACATATAGAAACAATTTGAAGAAATTTCAACGTTGGCCCCATTCACTGCTCACCATGCAACATCGGTGGATGACATTGGTGATGGGCGTGTTGTAAGATGTTCCATGAAATTTCAAGAGAGTTCCGACAAATCCCTAAATCCCCTAACCCCTAAGCCATTGACCCTTAAATCCTTAAGCCATAATCCTTAAACCCTTAAGCCCTCAATGTTAGTTAATCACTAATCCCTTAACACAAAATCCCTAAATCCCCTAACCCCTAAGCCATCGACCCTTAAACAATTAAAACCTAATCCATAAACCCCTATTCCCTAAGCACTTAAACATTAATCCCATAGCCCATAATCCCTAAGCCATTAACCATTAAACTACCTAACCCGTAAGTGCAAAATCCCTTAGTTCTTGACCCTTAATCCCTTAAAACCCAACCCCTAATCCCTTAACCCTTAATCCATGTACCCCAAATCCCTAAATCCCATAATCATCAAAGCCCCTATCCACTTAACCCCCAACACCTCAACTAATTAACTATTTAGGCACATCCGGTGCTAAACCCGATGCTAAATATGACGCTAAATCTGATGCTATTTACGACACTAAATCCGACGCTAAATTTGGCGCTATTTCTGATGCTAATTCTGACGCTATTTTTCGACGCTATTTCTGGTGCTAAATCCGGCGCTATTTCTGGCGCTATTAGCACCTAATTGTTTTGGTCGGCGCAAAAAACACCAGAAATAGCACCATCCCAATAAATAATGCCGACTTTTTTAAAAAATTGGAGAAAAATACACTAAAACAAAAAAGGGAGAAAATCATAGGGATTTGTTGTAGTGGCAAAACAATCTTACTTCCCTTGTGAAATGAATTATTTATTTTGAGTCCTTTTAGCTGACTTTTTTTTACTCTTTATCTCTCCCCCTTTGACAACAATGACAAAGGGAATATTTCTCTTCCCCCCCCTGAGATGATTCTCCCCCTGAGGTGATGCTCCCCATGTCTTTGTCCCATTTATTTTGGACTTTGTTTTTATTGTTTATGTCTGCTCTTTTGACATCAATGACAAAGGAAATAAAACTTTTACTGCTTTTCTCCCCCTGTGAATGTGCCAATTGTTATCTCAATATCTTGGGATTTTTGTGTTTGTTGGGCTAATTATATCACTATAAATAGCTTACATAAAATGTCAACCCAGGGAGGTAAACTTAGAGGCACAAGCACAGGAAATGCAGGATTGGAATCTAAACTAATCTAATATAATTTCTGAAAACCCACACTATTTGAAATTAAATCTAAATCTAAGAAAACATGTAACTATATAAAAGGAAACTAATCTAGGGCTTAACAATGAATCACACAACTGAAATTAAATCTAACCCGCATGAAGGGAAACTACTCTAATGCTACTCAATTGAAATAACAACTAACTTATGAAGGAAAGAAATTACATATAAAGAAATCTAATCTAGAAACCTTATGGGTATAAGAAAATCATAAAACCTTCTACGTTTAATATGTAGAAAAGGATATTTAATCTATTCTATTAAATTCCTCTATGAAGTTGTATTGATTCACGAAGTGAATCAATACTTCAATGAAGATCCAATTACTTATGTTACTAGTCTTTAGTTCAATCTACAGAATTATCGTTTGCAATCTTCTATTTGTAACTAATCGACTATTTGATTCTATGGAAATGATTATTCAATTAACTTATTCATTAATCTAAAATTTAACACATTTCTTCACTAATTAACATCCTGCAATTCTATTTTACCATTTATGAAATTGAATTGAAATTAGTCTATCTAACAGTTCTATTCAATAACTGAATGCTAACTAACTTTATGCTAACTATATGCTAACTGAATATTAATCTACAATTTCTATCTATTCATACATTACACAGCAAAACATCTAAAACAGAAGCAATTTATCCAAATCTAAATCTACGATTATAACTCTACAATTCTAGAATGTTCATTAATCTATTATTTAACTATTTCTTCCTAACCTATCTACGTTAATTGACCATATTAATCAAATCTTACAACTTTCAAGTGCAATTCTATCTATGAGGTAAGGAACATAAACAAAAAACTACTTTACTCTAAATTATTCCTAATCTATCTGCTACCTACGATTCTACAGATCTGCGATCTAAATGTTCAGATAAATAAACTTGTCACGAAATGAAAGAAAATATTTACAATGCGTTTCTAATTTCAATCTACCTATCTATGTATTCAATCCATGAACTGTTCTATGATTCCTATTTACTCAACAATCTAATCTATGCTCTGTGCATAGAGAAAACCATAACAAAATAAAATCTGAATTACACTATTCAAAATTTATCATTGTATAATTGATTCTACAAAGTAAGAATTATGGAAATCACGATTTCTATAAAGAAATAAACTAAACGATTTCTATGTAAAATAAGGAGATCTTCTGCCTCCAGTGGTGGGCCCTCCCACGGAGACAGAGACTCATGTTAAGCTTCAGAAATGACGAGTTATTCTACCATCTCCATATGTATAAGGCGATTCAGATCAACAAACACAGCTATGAAATGCCAATAGTCATTGAACAGTAAACCAATTCATAAGTTTTCAGCAAAACACCAAGTCGTATTACAATAATCAGAGCCCCCTCGAATAGATACAAGATCTGGCTTTATAGCATAGCTATGGATCCGATCCATTCCTAACCTGAAGCTAACTGAATACTAAAAATAGTAAAGGATCCTACGTACAATGCGTTTCAATCAAAGCAAGTGGTTGACATTTGTTTCGGTTAAAACAATATCGTACAAGTGGTAATCCTCATGACACAAAGTGTCATGAGGATACTATACAATTAATTCAATGGATAAGCCAGTGAGAAACATCATGGAAGAGTGCCACAAGAAGATTTTGTTGAAAACGACATTGGATGACCAGGAAGACCAACTATCTCCACACAAACCTGTATAATAAGTGCAAAACTATGCCACTCTTCATATTAGTATTTTCACCATAATATGTAATAATTTAATTATTATTTGATGTGTATTAAAGTATCATGAAACGTATTAAAAGATACCAAATACTCTAAAACTCCAACTTGCTGGTAATTAAGTGAACATGGTGTGAATATGAGGTAAACTTTAGCAAAAGTCTGGTAAATGGAGTGTAAAGAAAGTGGTAATGTGGTGAAAAACATGGAATGAATATGTAAAAATTGAGTCATTTCTTGAGCTCAACAGTGTTCAAATAGGGTTTTACTGTCTTCTCCTTTGTCATAACGGACAAAGGTGTGACGCTTACTAATCTTCTTGATCTATTTCTTCTTCTTCTTGATATTCTTTAGTTCTTTGATTCCAAGAGATCTTTACTGTTCTTTCATATCATTAATAACTTTGCTCTGTTCATACTCTGTATTTATATATTTTGAACTCCTTTTGTTGCTTTATTCTTTGGATATTATTATTTTTATTCATCACATTATTCTACAAACTGATTTTCTTTTGAGAGTTCATCATCATCACCACTATTTTGTGCACCATAATCTTCTTCATCGTCTCTTCTTTAGAAATTATTCTTCCTTGAGCTTGTTCCTTTTCATATGAAAAGATCTGAATTTCACATTCCTTATTAGGAGTTTCATCCATCAGTTTATTGTTATCAATTTGTTCACTTTAAGGTGCAATATCTTCATCATCTTTCTTGTTTTCTGCTTCAGATTTTCTTCTCCATATCTTTCCATAAGGCACTCTGTTTGATGAACTTTTATTTTCTACATTTTTCCTTTGAGATTTATCGTCTCTTATTTTCTTCCAAAGTTCATTAGATTTCCTTCCTGACTTGTATGGATTAATTATCATGCGTTGTCTTGTTGATTTCCTGCAGTCTTGGGATTTGTGCCCAAACTTATCACAATTGTAGCATCTCATAGTATGAAAAAAAAAATTGTGTTCCCAACATAATTGCATCTCCAACATCTCATTAAGTTATTGGACCTTCCTGAATTTTTCTTTTCAGGACTCTTACATTCCAATGCTTTCTAACCAAAGTTTTTACAAGAAAAGAAATAACCATTGAAGGTGTTTCCATACTTGAGTTTGTTGTGACATGAGAAGTCTTCCTTTTTATATGTTTCTTGTTTTTTAATTTTATAGCTTCTTTCTTTAACAAAGTTCATGGTTTGGATTTTGTTTGGGATTGCACTTTGTCCATTTGAGGAAGATAATCCTTTGTCATGTTTGTGAATGGTGTTCCACTTGCCACCTTCTTCTTTCTTATTGTACCCAATACTAGTTTTGTCATTGGTTGGTATTTGATTGTTCTAGATCTGATCCAAGATGCCTAAGTTGTTTTGGAATTTGACAGTTGCTTTTCTCTTTTCATTCTTCTTTTTGAGGTTGATAACTTCCAATTCCAACATGTGACATGTTTCTTCCTTTTTAGTCAACTGGATCTTCAAGTGTTCTTCTATTTCCTTATCTTTTTCAAGTTGAGTCTTTAGACTAATGACTATTTATTTTGTCTGATCCAAAAATTTTGTGCATTTATTGGTTTTGTCATATGTCTTCAACTCTTCTATTTCTTTTATTAGATAAAAAACTTTAGTCTTAATATTTTGATTTCTTCCTTGTTTTCTAGCTGAATCCTTTTGAGGTTGATGACTTCCAATTCTAGCCTGTGGCACGATTCTTCCTTTTTAGTCAACTGACTCTTCATGGTTTCTTCACTTTCCTTAGTTTCTTCAAGTTGAATCTTTAGACTGTAGACCATTTCTTTTGTTTCTTCTCATTCTTATGTGCATTTATTGAGTTTTTCATATGCCTTCAAATTGTTTATTTATTTTGTTAAATCAAGAACTTCAGTCTTTAATCTATTGTTCTCTTCTTCTTTCTCTTCTAGCTTAATCTTTTGTTCTTGCTCTTCATGGTTGTTAGATTAATCTAACTGTTGTAGTAGAAACATATCTTTCTTTTGAAGTTTCTCCAACTCTTCTAGAGTGCACATAGTTGTGTATTCTAGATTGTCAAGAGCCTCCATAAGAACTTCAATATATATACCATTTCCTAGTTCCATATGAATCTCTTCTAATGCATCTATAACATCAGTCTTAAGATTCAACATTTTTTCTTCAGTGATTACTGAGGTATGCATCAATTCCTTGATGGATTTGTCTTCTTCATTGATGATTAGGGATTGCATCAGTTCCTTTTTTGAGTTGTCTTATTTATTGATGATTGGGGATTGCATCAATTCATTTTTTGAGTTGTCTTATTTATTGATGATTGGGGATTGCATCAATTCCTTGATGGTATTTTCTTCCTTTTCTATGTTTTGTACTTTACTCTGATAAGAACTCTCTATCTAGATCCATAATACATTAGCATATGTGCATTGTCCCATATTTTCTTTGATTCGGTCTGACAATCCATTCTGGATTACTTTTAATGCCATTGAATTGTTTCTCTTTTCTTCTTTTGTAGTTTTGTATTTGTTTGTTGATGTAGTTAAGTACCAAGTCTTACTTACTACTGAGTCCCAAACTCCAGATCCTCTTGAATTCATATATATTTTCATTATTTCCTTCCATGAAGAGTAGTCTGTTCCATCCAATAATGGAGATCCATTTGTGGAGAGATCCATTTGTTCATCCATTTATCTGTTTAGTAGGATCTTCCTTCCAATGATTAAATTTCTTTTCCTTGAAGTGACCTTGCTTTGATACCAATTGTTCTCTTCAGAACAATTGAGTGGTTAAACTTTAGTGAAGGAACCTTCTCTAATACCAATTGTTGAAAACAAACACTGACACTGAGAGGGGGGGGAGTGAATCAGTGTCTAGAACTTTTGGCTACTTTTCACACTTTCATAGATTAACTAAATTAACTGAATAATATATATGCAATTCAATTAATTATTCATAAACATGTATAACACAAATTGTATGAAGTAGATAAAATATCATTATTTTATTTATTTAACTTGAATGAATACATATAAAATCAATCATTTAGTAACTTCAACTTTAACTGAATATGAGAGATCCAACTCTTTGATATAAGACCCGGCTTGTATTTCTCAGATCCAACTGAGAAATGAGAAATCCAACCCTCATAACAAGACCCAGCTTGTTGATCTCAGATCCAGCAGAGATGGGAAGAGTGTGTCTTGGT
>JZKD02S1857109.1:589802-601806 GCA_000966675.3 Picea glauca | reverse complement strand
GAGAACACCAGCTGTACGCAAAACTGAGCAAGTGCTCATTTTACCAAAGGCAGATCCATTACTTGGGACATATAATATCTGAAGAAGGGATCGCTGTGGATCCTGAAAAGGTACAGGCCATTCGAGAATGGACATCATTGAGGAGTGTGGCAGAAGTTATATCTTTTATGGGTCTGGCGGGCTACTATAGGAGGTTTATAGCCGGGTTCTCAAGGATATCCCATTCTATCACTTCCTTGCAAAGGAAGGAGAAGAAGTTCCAGTGGACTGAAGAATGTGAGAGCAACTTCTAGCGATTGAAGCAGCTGCTAACTAGTTCTCCAATCATGAAGATTGCAGATCCAAACAAGGATTACGTAGTGTGCACAGATGCATGTAAGGAGGGGCTGGGAGGAGTTCTTAACCAAGAGGGATTTGTAATTTGTTATGAGTCCCGAAAGTTGAAGGAACATGAGAAGAATTATGCCACTCATGATTTAGAGCTGGCAGCAATCATCCACGCCCTGAGGAAATGGAGACATTACCTCATGGGCAAGAAATTTGAATTAAGAACAGACCACATTGGTCTGAAATATTTATTTGATCAGCCAACCTTAAATGCCAGGAAAATTAGATGGCTGGAATTTCTGTGTGAATATGACTTTGATATCAAGCATATCAAAGGGAAATAAAGTAAGGTGGCTAATGCACTCAACAGAAAAGTGCATGAATTACATGCTACAACCATTAGCATGTACAAAACTGAGATTAAAGACAGAATTCTTGAAGCTGCAAATGCTGATTTACAGTTCAAAAGACTTGTAGCAAAGCTACAGCAACATGAGAGACCACAAACCCAGGAAAGTTACACTTTGGGAACTAATGGTTTACTTTTGTATAAAAATAGAGTGTATGTACCTAATGTCTGAGAATTGAAGCTAGCAATTCTAAAGGAGATGCATAACGTGGCTTATGTTGTACACCCTGGATATCAGAAGACTGTGGCAGTAGTCAAGGACCATTATTTTTTGCCAGATTTGAAGAAAGAAATTGTTGAATACATCGCCAGATGTATGGAGTGCCAGAAGGTTAAGGCGAAGCATAGGCACCCAGAGGGGTTGCTTCAGCCTTTACCTATTCCTAAATGGAAATGGGACGTGGTAACAATGGATTTTATCACAGGATTTCCCAGAACAAGCAGGCAACATGATTCAATCATGGTGGTGGTGAACAAGCTTACTAAAGCTACCCATTTTATTCCACTGAAAACCACCCACAGAGCAGCAGATGTTGCTAACATCTTTTTAAAAGAAGTTTCACGCTTGCATGTAATTCCTAAGACAATTGTGTCTGATAGAGACCCGAAATTCACTTCGAATTTCTGGAAAGTACTGTTCAAAGGATTCGGAACGAATCTGAACTTTAGTACAGCATATCATCCCGAGTCTGATGGACAGAGAGAGAGAGTAAACAGAGTAATTGAAGACATGCTAAGAATGTATGTGATGGATAAACCATCAAGGTGGGAAGACTACCTGCATTTGGTAGAATTCGCTTACAATAATGGGTACCATGCATCATTGAAGATGAGCCCATTCAAAGCACTTTATGGAAGAAAGTGTAACACTCCAGTGAGCTGGGATAATCCGGCTGACAGAACAGTAGTTGGACCTGAACTACTCAAAGAGATGGAAGATCAAATGATAAAAATCAAACAGAATCTAAAAGCTGCCCAGGACAGGCAGAAAAGTTACGCTGATAGTAATAGAAACCATAGAGAATTTAAAGTGGGTGACCATGTTTTCCTGAAAGTGAGAACTAACAGAAGTTCCCTGAAGCTGGGAAGTTGTGCCAAGTTGGCAACAAGATTTTGTGGGCCATTTGAAATCCTGGAAAGGATTGGGCCGGTTGCATACATGCTTGCATTACCTGTATCTATGACTGTACATAATGTGTTTCATGTTTCACTGCTTAAGAAATATGTACCTGATGCTAATCATGTTATCGATTGGACTGTGATCCAGGTGGAACCAGAAGGTGTTCTGCAAGTGCATCCTGTGTGCATATTGGACAGGAAAAGCAAACAGCTCCGGAATCGAGCTATAGAACTTGTAAAGGTCCAGTGGACCTGGTACAGTCTCGAGGATGTGACATGGGAGCATGAAGAGGTTATGCGGGTAGAGTACCCGCATCTTTTTGAAAATTTTGAAAGGCATGCAGATGCTGTGTAAAGTTGCACTGAGGACAGTGCAAAATAAGGGGAGGGGGATTGTAGTGTCCCCAAGGCCGAACCCCATTGTAAAACATGTTTTAAAATAAATTGTAATTATGTTTTATAGGCTGGTGAGCCAAGTTTTGTATAAGATGGTAGGCTTATGTGTCTGTCAGGCCAGGGAGCCTAAGTGTTGAGGGCCAGGAGTCTGCTGTTGTACTTGTATGTATGCAGAATGATTAATAAAATATAAACATCGCCATGTGCAGAACGACCACGATGAATGAGTGAAGGGGGACTGAGCATCCACAAAATGGGCAAGGAATTAGGGGGCTGAAGGTGGGAAAAGGGGCTAAGTGTTGAGCCTAGGGGGCTTAAGCCTTGGGAATAATATTTTAATATTATTCCAAAAGAGAAGTGCATTATATGTTTTAACCTGAGTCCTTTTTGGAAGGACATGTGATTTCCAGATGGTGGGAGGCACGCACGTTGCAGGAACGCGTGCAGTCGCATGGGTGACAAGTGTCAACCCTGGACATGCAATAAAAGGGAGAGATGAGCCATGTTGGGGGTTCCTCCTCCATGGGACTCATGGACTGACAGAAAGGAAGGGGTCTGACTGTTGCAAAAAAAACCTCGTACATCCTCTGAACCGAAAAAGGCGTGTATCTGTGTTTTGTCTGGGATAGCCAGTACATCCCCGGTCTGAACCGTCTGAACCTGCGTGACCCTTGCGTGGATTGTCTAGCACACATTATCGACACCAGAGGGTGAGTCTATCCTGGGTAGGGCAAAAGGGAAACAACCATTCTGTCAGAGGAGAGGGTCTGGGTAATTCCCTACGGAAATTGCTTCCCAGGCATTTCTGAATATCAACACCATGAGACCTAGTTTCCATTGGTGAGCTGGTTTTGGAGAGGTCTGAGTCTGTATTCCCGGTGGACTGTGTGGTCAGGCAGAGATGGATTGCGCATGAATTTTTGTCCAGTGCAGGTGGTAATAGAGCCTGTGTGTGATCTCTCTCTAGGTGAGGGAGGTGGATGTTGTTGGAAGAGGTTTCTTCCAGAGAGTGTCTAGCACCAGCTTCAGACTCTGAGACTTCCTGATCTGGCCTGTTGTTGAGGCCCAGAGAGGGAGGTTAGCACTGATGGACTGTGCTTGTGAAGGTGTATACTCTCGGGTGGAACAGGCTTGTGGGGAATGAGATTCTGGTAGTAGTGGGCGTAAGATGGCATCTTTGGGAAGAATCCTTCCAGATTCTAAGTGTTGTTTTCCCTGTAACCTCAACCTAGTTAGGATTCCTTGCCCTGGGGTGGAGCTCAGTCCCAGCTCGGGGGTGACCCACTGTTGAGTTGAGGAGCAGTGCGGTCTACGGCTGGGAGGTTCGTGGAAGGCCTGCATTTGGTTGGTGGATTCCTCTACTGTTACAAGATAAGTATCTAACTATGCTCTTATCACATTTTGGCATGATTGTGCTGTATATATATTATGTATCATGTTTTCCGCTGTGTATATGAATGCATATGAAAAGCTAATTGCTTGTTGATTATGGTAGTAAATCATATGAATACTCTGTGTTGAGGGTGTTTAATTTTTAAATGCGTGTGGTGTATATACTGGACTGTATGTGTAATATAAATCAAACGTAAGTGTATACCAATTGTTATATTGTGCGTTATAAGCCTTGGTCTAGCAAAAGGTACACTACACTTAAGATACCTCAAAGGCCAATTTGGAAGAAGAGACATCAGCTGACAGGGAGTACAAACCTTTTGCTACTGAAATAACCACTCAAAAATGAATTTTGGAGAGGAGCGCTCCCCTATACACTGTCAGGAAGCACTGGTGCTTCCTGTACCCTTTTGGGGGAGCATTATAATTCTTTGGTGCCCCTTTTGGGGGAGCGCTACCTTTTCTGGGTGAAATTTGGTTTGTTGAGAAGAATGAGGGAATGATCCCCTCAATATATGAAGGTGGTTGGATTCGAATATGATCTCAAGGCATGATCTTAGGGAAGATCCTCAACTGAAGGAGAGAAATACTCAACTTATCCCAAAGATATCTCAAATGGTTGGGCCTCTCAGAGATTATATAAGGAGGCCTTCTCATGGTGAAAGGTACATGATAGAGAATATAGATTTGAGATACCAAACTTATGATCTCATAAGTGGTATTGACAGGAGATGAAGAGAATGACAATTTGGAATTACATCAAACTTATGATCTCATGAGTGAGATGCCATCAAAGCAATCAGTGGAGATTGATTGAGCAAAGGGGTTGGACAAGGAGAACTGGAAGAAGCTACTGCACCTTCATTCAAAGGATTGTAAGTACTTTTACTTGTTCTCATTAATACAATCAATGCTTGTCCTATTTCTTTCAAACTTGTACTTGTTCCATATAAGTTTGTATACAGTAGATGGATCTATGTTTGAGCTAATCTAAATAGAGTAGGAAGTCTTTTGTACCTTTGGTTGTTTTTCAGGACCTATCAAGGAGCTCAAGATCGAAGCTCAGCCTGGACTTTGCAAGGACAAACGTCATTCATAAGGTACATATCTTTCTCTTTCTCTTTCATTCATTAGCTTGATTAGATATAAAAGGAAGTCAGTGTCCACGTTAAGCACTTTCTATCTTGGTCTTAGGAGTCTAGAGACCAAGAGGGAATCCGCTTGTCCGCAGGAGGATTATCCTAGAATAGAAATTGGCAACTCCACTAGGGAAGAGCTCTAATTTTTGTTTCCTTTCCTAGATCTTGTTTTGGCCCTTTGCCCACTGATTTTATCTTCTCCATATTGTCTTTTTTATTCTTAGATTGGTTTGATTGCCTCTTTATGTCATCATGATCACCCTGATTGACTGAATTTTCTTGAATTTTTGAGTTTCTGGGAACTTTTATGAGATTTTGTAGCAGAGCGCTCCCCTGCCCTTGTTAGTAGAGCACCAACGCTCCCTATTGGTCTTACACAGAGCATTATAATGCTTTGGTACCCCTTACACCAGAGCGCTGCCCCTTTTCTGTGCAAAATCTCCTAGGTTTTCATCTTCTGAAGCTATTTCTTGGTTTTGGCATTGGCTCAGGGATCTCATACTCTCAGTCCATATTGGTATTGGCCTTCAACACTTTGTTTTCTAAGAATCAATCTCTTCTTGTTTGGAATTTTGACATGTTTTCTTCTTTAAATTGCAATAACTCTTTGTCCTTGATGATTTAGAGTTGATTTGTCGTTTTCTTCTCATTCATCTGACTAAGTGAAAACTTTGGTAAGGAGATTCAAAGGTCTTTTGCACTTTTCCTTTTGATATTTGAGGTCATTTTCCTAAGCAATTAGTTTGAGTGGTTTTTCTTTCTCTCTATCATCTCTTGGGTTATTCTTTGCATTTTATTGTCTTCATTGAATGCTTGCATTTGAAGTAGTGAAATTACATGATTTTTGGCATTTTTTGGTCTTGAATTCTGAAAATTTTTCCCCCTCATGGCCAGGGGGCCCGTGAATCATGTATTGGTGTACAGTCTATTTGTCTCATTTATTGAAAATCTTGATATTGATGAGTTTAGTAAAATTTTGAGACATTGTACATTTGGGAATGATAAATGTTTTCTCCTTCTCATAGCATAGCTTTCATTGAAATGAAAATATTGCATATTCATCTCTTTGCATAACTTTCGAGTTGGTCAAAACACCATATTGTACACGCCATTTGCCTTGTGAGTAACAATAGCCTTAAAAATCAAACGCTAAACGAAAAATTGATTAGACATTTTTACATTTTCTGGTAGCAAACCTACATTAGATTAGTTGTAGGGCTTTGGAATAGGTGTGAAAGATAACTTTCCAAAGCTGCAAACAAACACAGGATCTTGTGTTAGGGAGCAGTGAAATCCACTTACTACATTTTCTCCTGGGAAGTCCTCACACAAGGGTCAATCACGAGGTCACATTGAGACTAGCAGAGTTACTCACCCTGCTTTGTTGGTCTTGGTGTAGAGATTGTGCATATTATGGGGGTCTCTTGAAGGTATACCCACAATGATCAGTGGAATCCTTTCAAGTTGATTTCAGGCTAGATACCCTGCCCTTGCACGTGGATTGTACTGTCGGCTGCTTCCCCAAGCATCACTATTGTATTTGGTAACCTTAGTGGCCTATATCTTTAGGGTCTTTACACAAGGTGATTGTGGAGGGGCAAGTCTTCACGGTACTTGGAATCGATGTTGGCCAGACTCACTTGGGCTCCTTGGAGGGTATACCCACGATTATGTGTGGGAGCTTGCACCAGGGTGTAAGTCCATTAAGCAGGTCATCAATGTGAATTTTCCACCCGCTCTATCTCAGCCCCTTCTTACTTTGTTCCCACAATGTCGGATTTCATCACCAACTAGTGTGCTCATTGTGAGAAGGTTTTGTTTGCTTGTTTGCTTACTATATTTTTAGCGTGTGTTGTTTGTTCTCCCTAGTAGAATCTAGGTTGGAGATTTATTTTTATGGCGTCAGTTCCTGGGATGACCAATGAAGGAACCCCTTTGCTAGGGGAACCCTTTTTTTTTCCTTCTTATGGAAATGTTGGTCCTCCTTACATCGCTACTTTGAGCCTTCCAGGTCTCACAATTGGGTTACCAGTATGGTTGTTTTCCACTCCGGTGATCTTGAATGCAAATGCTTCATATGCAAGCACACTGCCCACACATCAACCTCATGTCGACCTTTCTCCTTCTTCATCCATCAGGTCTCCTTCCGTTTATCCTTCTTCGCCTATTGAAATCTCTAGAGCAAGTAACTAGGTTAATAATAAGAAGAAGAAATGGAAAGAAAAGAAGAAGAACCAAAAGGGGATCAAGCCTCCAACTACATCAAATGTTGGATCCGAACAGCCAGCTACTGTTAATATTACTGGGAGTGTTGGTGAGGTCAATAAGGTTAAAACAAAGAATCTGAAACCCAAATTCCCTTTCACTCTTTGTAAGGGTGACCATTTTCTGAGGGATTGCCTTGGTATTCCCAAGGTCTTAGAATTTTGGTCCTCCACTTTATCGGCCCCTGTTGGTCACGCTGGTGATACTCTGTCAACTAGTGATGTTAAGGTTGGTAAGAAGAAGGCAAATTTCAAGTTTCCTTGCATGTTATGTGAAGGTGATCATTACTCTCACCTTTTTCCTCGTATAGATGAGGTTTCTTCTCTTTTGGAAAAGCTTCAACTTCCAAAAGGTTATCGTAAGATCTCCCCCAACCCATCATTAGTTGAGGGACTAGTCAATCTAGTTCCATCTCTGGTCAGTCTGGTTGATCAGGTGGTCAATCTAGTTTCCTCCTCGATTGAACCACAAACCTAAGTAGTTGATCCAGTTCCATCATTGATCAGCCCCACGCTTCATCAAAAGAGTGAAACCAAAGCAGTCAATCCGATCCCACCATCAGTCGATCCCACTCCTCCATTGAGGAGTGCCAAAGTGGTTGCTCCGGTTATTTCATCGGTCAATCCCACTCTTCCTCTGAAGAATGCCAACATGGTCGATCCGATTCCATTATCGGTCGATTCTACTCTCCCTATAAAGAGTAAACCTGATACTTCCCATGTTTTTCTCATTGTTACAAAGTATACCATGCTAGGGGGCATTCCTCCTCCTCCCGTGGAACCTCCTTCAAGTAATGAGGCCATCCTTTTTTATTGGGGTGCGCTAATTGGACCTCGTCTTCCCTGTCACATTCCTTTCTAGATTACAGAACATGTTTGTGGTCGGGATGTTCCTCAAACACTGATAGATGAAGGTGCATCCGTTAGTATTTTGTTCTCTATTGCTTGGCATGCTTTGGGTTGTCCTCAGCTTGCCCCGGTTACACAAAATCTGTTAGCTTTTAACAAAAGAACCAGCCAACCTTTAGGGACTCTTCCTCAGTTTCCTATAACTTTGGGAGGGAAAACTGTCTTTATTGATGTCATGGTAGTCCGCGACCCCTTGGATTTCTCTTTACTCCTTGGGCGAGATTATGTCTATGCCATGAAAGCTATTGTGTCCACTCTTTTCTGTGTGATATCATTTCCTCACGATGGAAGAATTGTGAATATTGATCAACTTTCATTCATAAGTCCTGACTGGATCACCTCCCTAAATGGTTCTTATATGCAGACAGTATCACCCCCGCCACATGTCAATTATGTGGCATTGTCTCCCATGACTTCGACTTCCGATGACTTAGATCCAGTAGTTGACATGGTGATCTCTTCGGTAGGGCTATTGGAGCCTGATCTCCTTACCCCTGTCACGACCCTCGACATGTGTTCATTCCAGAGTGATTGTCTTCCATCCAGTGAAGATATCTTGGAAGCCATGACCGAGTTTTGTCCTTCCAGAGCATTATCCTCTTGGAAGCCATGATCAAGAAGAGGTTACGAGCATAGTTCCCATTTATGTGTCAAGCTTGTTAAAAAATGAAACAGTGGTCTGAAGGTTACACCTCGAGGTCATGAGCACAATTTCTCTTCTCTGTAGAAAGCTCATTAAAAAATGAAACAGAGGTTTTGAGCATAGTTTTCCTCTCTATAGAAAGCTCGTTAAAAAATGAAACAACAATCTGGGGATTGAACCCGGAACCATGAGCATAGTTATTTTCCTATGTCAAGCTCGTTAAAAAATGACATAGTCACCTCTCTTATCAGGTCGAGTCTTTCGCTAGATCTCATAGATGTCGAGTCGATTGTTTCGTTAGGTCTCGTATTTGAACCTTCATTTCATCCACCTGTATCCTTTTTCTCCATCTAGTATAGAAATTGGTGACAACCTCAAATTCGGTGAATGAATTGAAGCTTGGAGGGCATGTCTCCAGCTTTTGATGATCATTCTGGAGTTAAGCCACTAGCTTTCAAGCCAGGGGCATACCGAGCTTAGTATTTGTTCTTTCTCGTGCTCGTAAATACGTGAGAATGCATCTGGGTAAACTTTTATCTCTTTTTTCGGACCTGTATGGATATACGAAAAAGGAACCCCCTGGAGTCTCCTTTAATCTTTTTTCAGACTCTCTAAACATGAAAAGATTGCCGAGTGATCTTGCTTCCTTTCCCACTCGTTAAAAGGTTTGAAAGGGCGTCTTTCGAGTGACAATTTATCTCTTTTTCGGCCTCTCAAGGCTAACATTACGAAAAAGGAAAACATTGGAGTCTTCTTTAAGTCATTTTCAGACTCTCTAAAAATGAAAAACTATCGAGTTTACCTTTTATGAACTTGTTAAAACAATCATGCATTGAAGGGCCCATACGGGACCAAACCCTTACTTCCTCCAGTTCATTAAAAAGGAAGAGGGACTTACCGAAGGTGAGTTATATTGAGCATGTGTTACCCTCCTCGAGCTTGTTAAATCAAAAAGAGGTACTCGTCTATCTGGATGGGGGAAAAATTGAAGGAAGCAAGCCAAACAGTTTTTGAGAACATTACCAGTCACTCTTAGAGTCTCCCTTGAACACAACACTTTGTCTTTGCATGCATTTTAATCCGCTGAACCTCTTTACTGAGCCAATCCTTTGAGTTTCTTTTACTCCTTTGGTCACCTGACGAAAGTCACAACAGCCACTGCATCATCAAGTTTTGGTCCATGTCATGTTTCTGCTGTTGTGCCTCAGTGTTCAAGGGAAGTATCTGCCTCGAGAGTCAGCCATCCCAAATATCTTGTTTCAATACCCGTGTCAGTCCATATTCATTTGATCCACCAATTACATCTCTATGTCAGTTTTGTGTCATTGATGGGAGATACATCAAGGCCCTCCTGCGACAAGTCTATCCCTGTCAACCTCAAGACATTATCCAGGGATTAGACCTAGAAACTAGTTAGTACCTTGGGACCTGCATGCCTTAATGGCAGGCCTCCTCGTGTCTGACAGTGGGTTTACATCATTGAACTTTGATCGAATGATTCCATGGATGTTCGACTTCATCTCATTTATTCACATTCGTTGGAATGTACTAGAGTACCTTGGGAATCATGGACATCAATGGTGATCTCCCTTGTGCTTGTTAACGGTTTACATCATTGACTGGTAATCAAGTGGTTTCTACCATGTTCGACATCAAGACATCTATTCACATGGTTAGATTCGTACTACATCGGGATCTATAAGAAGACCCTGGGTTGAGTTTTTCACTCTTATATGTACTTTACCTAGGTTGCGATGGAGTTTCTCTTGAACATTGACACATATACTGTCACATAAATCCACTTTGTATTGGTCGTGGCTATGTCTTGTCATCTCGTAGATCCACTGTGTATTCTTCATGGCTATGATCAGCTCATGTCATGGGAGTATAGATCCACATTGTATCATTGGTGTCTATACCTTTTTTATCAATATAATTATGGATCCATAGTGTATTTTATGGTGGCCATACCTAAAAAGTCTTTATCACCCAAGCATAGATATGCCTACTTTGGGTTTGAAACATGTCATAATATTTGTTTGATGGTTGTGTCCAGCTTTTTCTAGCCTCTTTGCATCCATAACCTTGCTCGAAAAAGTCTACAAAGTACTTCAGTCATCATCATCTTCTAAATTCATACTTTGGGGGGAATTCTGTTACACCTCAAAATTACTCACTTCGATAGTGTCACAAGTGTTGTAAGTGTCGCATCTTGTCTACAAGTGTTGCATCTTGACTACAAGTGTTGAAAGTGTCACAAACATCATACTGCCATATTTCCCATGTTGTGCCTCTAACGACATCACAAAGACACTTAAGATACCTCAAAGGCCAGTTTGGAAGAAGAGACATCAGCTGACAAGCCTTTTGCCACTGAAAGAACCACTCAAAAATAAATTTTGGAGAGGAGCACTCCCCTATACACTGTCAGGAAGAACTGGCGCTTCCTGTACCCTTTTATGGGAGTGTTATAATTCTCTGGTGCCCCTTTTGGGGGAGCACTACCTTTTCTGGGTGAAATTTGGTTTGTTGAGAAGAATGAGGGAAAGATCCCCTCAATATCTGAAGGTGGTTGGATTCGAATATGATCTCAAGGCATGATATTAGGAAAGATCCTCAACTGAAGGAGAGAAATCCTCAACTTATCCCAAATATCTCTCAAATGGTTGGGCCTCTCAAAGCTTATATAATGAGGCCTTCTCATGGTGAAAGGTACATGATAGAGATACGGATTTGAGATACCAAACTTATGATCTCATAAGTGGTATTGACTACATGGAGAGAATGACAATTTGGAATTACATCAAACTTATGATCTCAAGAGTGAGATGCTATCAAAGCAATCCATAGAGATTGATTGAGCAAAGGGGTTGGACAAGGAGAACTGGAAGAAGTTGCTACACCTTCATCAAAGGATTGTAAGTACTTTTACTTGTTCTTATCAATACATCAATGCTTGGTCTGTTTCTTTCAAATTTATGTTTGTTCCACATGAATTTGTCTTCAGTAGATAGATCTATATTTGAGATAATCTCAGTAGAATAGGAAGTCCATTGTATCTTTGTTTGTTCTACAGGATCCATTAGGGAGCTCGGGATCGAAGCTCAACCTGGACTTTGCAAGGACAAACATCGTTAATAAGGTACACATCTTTCTTCTTCTCTTTCATAAATTAGCTTGATTAGATCTAAAAGGATGTCAGTGTTCATGTTAAGAACTTTTTTGTCTTGGTCTTAGGAGTCTAGAGACCAAGAGAGGATCCACTTGTCCATAGGGGGATTTCTCTTCAACAAATACAAAGCTCAGTTAGTAGCAAAAGGTTATTCCCAGGTAGAGGGAATTGACTTTGGTGAGATTTTTTCTCTTGTTGCTAAGTTAACTTCTATTAGATTTCTTTTATCTATTG
>JZKD02S1857109.1:572864-586877 GCA_000966675.3 Picea glauca | reverse complement strand
TTTTCTAATGTTTCTAACTCTATTTGGATTTTGGCATCTCTCTCTTCTCTTCTTTTTTCTATTGATTCCATATAATCGTAAAGGATCTCTAGGGTGATTTTGGGGGGCCTCCCCTCATTAGGATGAGTTTTTGGAATAGGTGGTGGAGTGCTCATATTGAAAAGAAGAGAAAAAAGATGCAACAATTATTATTATGGATTGACTTTATCTCTCAAATCAACTTTTACTTATGAAACTTAAAATAAAAAAATAAAAAATATATATTTAAATCTCTTTATGTAAAATTAAAATTGAGTCAATGTAAAAAGTTACTCACCTCATTTCAAATGTCCAAATGCTCAACCCGTTGAAGAAGCCAAAAATAATTTCTGAAAACCGCAGAGAAGTCCAGAGAAACTACAGAGATTATTCTGTGTAAAAAAGGTAAAAACCAAAGAGAAGTATTATTCCTGTTCAAAACCCTAGATATATAATCTTAGAAATAAGATATCTCCTTAAAAAAAAAAAAAAAAAAACCAGAGAAGTATTATTCCCGTTCAAAACCGCAAAGTAGTATTCCCGTTCAAAACCGTGAAGAAATATTATTTCCATTCAAAACCGCAGAGAAATTATTCATGTTCAAAACCATGGAGAAATATTCTTCCCGTTCAAATAATGTGGTGTTTAGAGGGTTTTTTTCCAACAAAAAATTTGTTCAAATTATATTAGAGTATATTTTTTTTTACATCTTCTTGTCCATAACAAGGAATCCAATTAGAGACTAAACTGGAAATACCAAGTAGTAAAAAAAAATAACTGTCTGGAAATAACATTTCTTACAAGTAATAGTGGACTGATATTTAAAAAATAAATGCTACATAAACCATAATACTAGATCAAAAGGAAAACATATGAACTTTTATACCCAGATCTATATGATAAAAGTCCAAAAATAGTATAAGGAGGCTCATAATACCGATATACGGAAATTGTCAGAATAGGATGAGATGTCTTTTGGGACCTTCAGTCTCGTTTTCCCACTTGAAGTATGTAACTATGCCTCCAGGTTCATGTATAGCTTATTTAGATAGATGATTCGCCTCCTTGTTAAATTCCCTGAAAATATGCTGGAAACTAATTTCTTGAATTTTTTTTAATAATTCATTTGTTCTAAGCTTCCATCCTTTGATAGAACTATCCTGGAGTCTTCCTCTATTGATTAGCCATTATATTACTACCTTTGAGTCTCCCAGAACCTGAAGTTTTTGAAGAGACAAATGTGTAGCCAGTGTGAGAGTTGCCCATACTCCCAGTAGTTCTACCCTTGTATTGTATCCTTCCCCATAGTTGAAAAACCATCTATAAACTGATGAATATGGAGTTTTTATAACACCCCCGGCTCCACATTGCTTGCCACCTGTTTGTGTTGCCCCATCAAAACATGCAATAGAAGTATCAACAAGTTCAGTAATCAAATAAGCTCTTAAAGGGATATGTTTTTGTGTTGTTGGGTGTCTTGTAAGTGATCTGAGAGTCTTGATAACCACAAAGAGAACTGATGGAGAAGTGTTGGCCCTTGACCAAGTTTTGAGGAACACTTGGTCATATTTGATCGTTTTTGGGACTTCAACAATCTATCAAAGACGAAGCACCAAGAAAAGTAGAGATCATGGGATCTCGGTCCACTTTTGGGTCATTTTAGGGTTTTTGGGTTAATGCAATGGGAAAGGGATGTCGGCCCGTGGGTTTACCCATGCTTAGGCCCACTTTTGTAATGTATAAATAGATACTTAGGTGATGTAAGAAGTAGTATATGGCTTGGTGCTAGTAATTAGATCTGTGTGATCGGATGTGGATTGTAAATGATCTGTGCATGATTGTAAGAGGCTGATAGAGCTAAGTGCAAGTTGTTGTAAAGGGTTGTGGAAGACTTTGTGTGGAAGCGCAAGGAAGAAGGATCTAGCGAGCTACGCAGATATTCTATCCTTTGTGGAGAAGGTTTCAAGGCTTTGTGCTGTAACTGATGATTGAAGATACTATTAAAGAAGAAGAGTTGGTGGACGCAGCCCCAGGGTGGGGGTGAACCACGTAAATCTGTGTGTTATGCTTTGTGCTTTGACTGATATGGTTATTTATATGCTGCTAAGTTCTTGATAAATAGATCTAGTTATGCTTTGTGCTTCTTAAGATGTGTGTATGCTAGATCTGATATGTGTGAAGTTGCTTAGCGCCGATCTCCAGGATCTTATCTACTTTACTGTTGCTAAGTCTTAAAATACCTTATATCTAGATGAATACTGCGATGCTTTGTTCTATCTGCAAAGTGTAATAAGGGTTAAATAGTGATGAATGATCTATGCTAAGTGCTTTCTAAGTGTTGTAATCACAGATTTGTGTCCCAGCTAAGGTTTCAAACATCTGAGTCTTGCAACCACCCCTACCTCTACCCTGGGTGAGACTTCATCTGCTTCATAGGTGTTGTCGAAAGGGCCTATAGTTAGGGCTTTATTTGCATGTTGTTGTAGCGTTGAACCCTGGGTCTGCCCCTATGCCAACAAATGGTTCCGTTGCCAGCACTGAAACTGTGATCGCTGAGAACTAGAAAAGAAGAATCTTTGTGCAAAGAAAGCTCTCTGCGTAAATCTGTTTCCCTAGTGCGTAGTATCCTACTTAACCTGAGAAGCTTTGTGCCAAGAAAGAAAGGTCAGATCTACAGAGAAGAGGTAAGATCTGTAAGCTCTGTGCTCTGATAAAGGTAAGAAAGTTCTAGATCTGAAAGCTTTGTGCTCTGTAGAAGTAAGATAAGTGGAAATTTTTGTTTCTAAAACATGGATCTAGGTATCTTTGATAGATTCTGTCCTAGCTTGAAAAATAGGGCACTAGTAGATGAAAGAAATTTTGATATGAACAAATTTGATAGATATGTTATACCTATGCATAGAAAAAATGTTTGGACTAACAAATGGATGCAAGATCCTAGAAAGATTTTTTTGCAGGCTAGCTACCATAATCCTAGTGCACAGTACAGAAGAGGTTGGGGATCATTTACAAGAAAGAGAGGATTAACCCTCTGTTATAGTTGCAGAAAACCAAGACATCTAGCTAAAGAATGCCCTGGTAGAAAACCTAGTTGTCTCTGTTGCAAAGCTTTAGACCATGAGGTATTGGATTTCCCTAGAATGATTGCTAAGCTCGAAAGAATGAATCTAATTGTAGAACACCCTAAGGAAGATCTAGAAATAGAAAAACCCCAAAAAGAATCAGAGAATATATTACTATAGATGAAAGACATCTTCAAAGATCACCAACATATTAGATTATCATAGGTCTTTAACGAAAAAGAGAAAATCGAAGTAAGAATAGAAGACTTCGACATTGACTATGTTCTGGATGAGGAAACACAGGTGAATGTCATGACATACAGAACTTGGGAAGCTATAGGAAGGCCTGCTATGATCCCTTCACTAAATGGAATAGGGTTATTCAGAGGAAAACTGGTGAACCTATGTGGAAGTCTCACTCAGATGTCTATGAATGCTAATGAAACTTCAACAAAGGAAGATTTTCAGATCATCAGATTTATTGAGGACAACGCCCTGTTCACTATGCTGCTTGGAAAACCTTGGATTGACAGAGATCAAGTTAGACGGAAGGAAGAAACAGAATCTTTGGAATAGAAGAAACAAGAATTAAAAGACTTTACGACCAAGAATATTGCATAGTTGATTGAAGAACAAAAGAATAGATCGAAGCCCCTTGACACTAGAGACCCCAAGGTCGAAGCTGAAAGAATGTCATAAGGATCGCAGAAGACTGAAGTACTTACTCTAGATATAGAAGAGGTATTACCCCTGAAATATTCTCAACAACGCGCAGTGACTACGCTAAAGGAAGATAGAAATCAGAATGGAAAAAGACAAATCGAGTTGAAGATTACCGGGAAGAAGGCTAGAAATTTAAGTAATAAGAGAGCAAAGATTGAAAAACTACAGGAGATTCCAGATGGAACATCACAGAAAGAAAAATTGCAGAATTTGAACTTCGCCGGGATCTCAAGACATCGACCTATGGCACTTTGCCATGGCGAAGCAATATAACCGTTGGACCGATATATCTGTTCGACTTCCACCCTAAACAGACAGAAAAGCATTGATGGATCATCACTAGACTGTTGGACCACACCATAACAGATAGATCAACGTTCATGAAAGCTTCATACCCGTTACAAGCAGACCGTTGTTTAATTTCTTATTTAGCCCATTGCACCATGCCCAAAGAACACTTTTGCCAATTGATAATTTGAAGCCTGCAAACCAATGATTGTATACAGTGGTCATTGCAATCTGATTGTTCATCCAAGTATAGTATCTGAGATCATTGTAAATCCCAATTATTTTTTTGAGCGCGTATGTCCGACGAATTTAGCGCAACTGAAGAATTTGTAAGAGAGGTACTCGCTAGCTTCAGAGTTGAGAAAGTCATGTAAGAGAGAGGACTGTCTACTAGTTTACAGGAATCAACGATGAGAGGAATACAATCCTCCCCGTCGACTGCTCGAGTAGGAACATCTCGAGCCGACGCGGAAAGAAGAACCAAACATAAAAATGATGTGGCCAATGCGAAGTTGGTTCCCTCCATCCTGCTCGCTTACCTACCCCCTCTGTGTGGTGACATCAACTGTGACAGTGTGCCCCGAGACTTCAAGTATGCTATGATCACTGTGTACCTGCCAAAAGGGGTGCGTGCATTTCGTGCCGATCAGGACAATATCACAGCCTTGAAGTTTAGTGAATTCAACCTGGGTGATCGTAAAGTTTACAACATGCTTTCCCTGTACAAGTATCTAACCAGAACCAAGGGAAATAAATCAAAGATTGTCCCTCAGCAATGGATGCTAAACCTCATGCAATCCACTTTGTTGAACGTGATGAAAATACCGCACTTTGGTAGACACCAGGAAGTAAATGCATGTGTCAAATTGCTGTTGTCCTGCTACCATGGAGGATATCTATGGTTGAACCATCACATCACTATGGATCTGACCTTGATCAATCGGATCACAGGGCTGAGCATGCAGGGCCCTAACCCATAGGAATTTTACCCTGGAAAGACTTCAGACCGAGAATCAACGCAGCGGATTAAAGAAACCTATGGCAATGTCGAGAAGGGCACACAAGGCTACAACGTAGCCTCTATTGATAAAGGCGCAATGTGCCTCACCTATCAACTGATCGCAGGGAAGCTAGTTCGCAAAAACAGACCAACGCAAGTATCTGACTTTGTAGTTGACCTCGCAGGGGAGTGCACAGAGGGATTACAGAAGAACTGGGTGAAGTACTTGGTGAATCAACTAGAGATTGACTGAAGAGAATCCCAGGATCAGAGGCATGAGTTCCATTTCAGCTGGCTCTTGATACTTATAGCTTTTGTTGCATGGGAGCTACCGGAAGGTGCAACCTTCCCGGACCTCGACCCTTTTGAGCCCTTAGCCATGAAGTTCAACACGTTATGGTATTCTAATGACATGAACAAGCAATGGCAGTCCAATGTTGTCTTCCATACCTGATACACCCAGTTGAAGACTACCATCCAGGCTATGCCTCGCATTACCTCGTACACACTCCACAGATTCAGACCCTTAATGAATTTCAACGCGGATCGCCACTTCATTTACATAACAACGCGAGATGATGAACACAAACAACAATTACAGTTGTATTATAAGCTGACAGAAGAAGACCTGGAAGTGATCACCAAGGACTGGTCAACAGACCTCCGTGTCTTAGTATACCCCACAGAAATGTCTGACATTTATAGCCCTGAGACTATACTGGATACACTGGGACCAAGAAAAATAAAGAAACCTGAAGAGTTTCACGACATAGACAGTGCATCTGTAAGGACTGCCTCTGTCACACTAGACGAAGGAGGTGATGGTGAAGAAATAGAAGGCACAAATATTGAACAATAGAAGGGCGAAGTACCACCACCTAGGGACAAAGAAGACTCGTTAAAGAAAAGGAAGGTCTCACCTCTGAAATATTCCTCCCGGAAGAAACCTAAGACCCCCGTAACCAAGATGTGAACTACCCTCACATTGCATGACTTTGATTTCATCATTGCAGCAGTAAATGATGCTTCAAAGGAGATAGTAGAGAAGTAGGAGGTGAAGTAGGAGCATATGTATAACCGTATAGAGATTGAGCTCCAAGGAGTACAACAGGCACTCCAGTATAGTCGCGCAGTCATCACTCCACCACTGACAGCAGGGACAGTCGAACCGGGAGATGAGCTAGTTCAACTTCACTGGATTACTGATATGGTCGAAGCTCGCCTTTGACAAGATCACAAAGACACAACACAAGCCACCCAAGCTTTGACATAGGTACAGGGAGTACTTGTCGAGTAGCGCAATGCTGCCGAACAAGAAAAACTTGCTCTTCAAGTACAGTGGGACAAAGAGAAAACAGAGCTACAACAAAGTAAGGAACAGTTTCTCGTAGAGCAGCTTGAAGTCAAGGAATTAGTCAATAGAGCACTCCGCTCTATGACTGTTATTGAAGTACCAGCTGAAGAGAGAATTCCAAAGCAGGTAGCACAACTTGAAGAATCTATACAGAAGCTTCAGCAGCACATTGCCGATCTGGAACTCCGCACTATGCCTGAGACCCCTCAGGAGATAAGAGACCAGCAAGAAGCAACTGCTCGAAGCACAGTTGAATGATTGAAATCTCTTGCCGCGGAATGCAAGCAGCTCCGTGCCTAGAGTGCCCAAACTTATGAGAACCTTACAGAGAATCCAGAATTACAGACGTTGGAGTCGCAACTTTAGGAATCAAAGCAGCATGCAGATACATTACAGGCCCAGCTGAAGGCTCTATTTGTAGTGGATAGAATGAAAAGATCTCATGAAGAATGCACATCTCAATAGAAGATACATATGATCCAGAGAAAGGTGATGGAAGTCACTCAGCGAATCCAACTAGTGCAAGAAAAGGCATGCATGTTATTTTATGAGATCAAAAGCTAGGGAGTGGAGCTTGAGCAAGTCATCATCACTACAGAACAACACCTGGAAGGACTAGTAAATGACACAGTGATCTTGGAATTCACCCAACAGGAGGCCACAACAAAACAACAGGTTGAAGCAGCTTGAGCCAAGTTCGAGGCATTCAAATCAGAATTGCACAAACCTGAGTGACTCGAGACGAGTCACAGGTGAGTGTTGGGGGCCTGTTGGCCCTTGACCAAGTTTTGAGGAACACTTGGTCATATTTGACCGTTTTTGGGACTTCGATAGCCTGTCAAAGATGAAGCGCCAAGAGAAGCAGAGATCATGGGATCTCGGTCCACTTTTGGGCCTTTTTAGGGTTTTTGGGTTAATGTAATGGGAAATGGATGTCGGCCCGTGGGTTTACCCACGCTTAGGCCCACTTTTGTAATGTATAAATAGATACTTAGGCAATGTAAGAAGCAGTAGATGGCTTGGTGCTAGTAATTAGATCTATGTGATCGGATGTGGATTGTAAATGCTCTGTGCATGATTGTAGGAGGCTTACAGAGCTAAGTGCAAGTTGTTGTAAAGGGTTGTGGAAGACTTTGTGCGGAAGCGCAAGGAAGAAGGATTTAGCGAGCTGCACAGATCTTCTTTTCTTTGCGAAGAAGGTTTTGAGGCTTTGTGCTGTAATTGATGATTGAAGATACTAATAAAGAAGAAGAGTTGGTGGATGTAGCCCCGGGGTGGGGGTGAACCACGTAAATATGTGTGTTATGCTTTGTGCTTTGACTGATATGGTTATTTCTATGCTGCTAAGTGCTTGATAAATAGATCTAGTTATGCTTTGTGCTTCTTAAATGTGTGTATGCTATATCTTATATGTGTGAAGTTTCTTAGTGCCGATCTCCAGGATCTGATCTACTTTACTGTTGCTAAGTGTTAAAATACCTTAGATCTAGATGAATACTGCAATGCTCTGTGCTATCTGCGAAGTGTAATAAGGGTTAAATACTAATGAATGATCTATGCTAAGTGCTTTCTAAGTGTTGTAATCACATATCTGTGTTCCAGCTAAGGTTGCAGACATCTGAGTCTTGCAACCACCCCTACCTCTACCTCGGGTGAGACTTCATCTGCTTCGTAGGTGTTTCCAAAATGGCCGGTAGTTAGGGCTTTGTTGGTGCACTGTTGTAGTGTTGAACCCTGGGTCTGCCCCTATGCCAACAAGAAGCATTCTAGAAGATTTGTTTGTTCCTCTCTATCCAAATATACCAACAATTAAGGGAAGCAAGAATAGAGGAGACAGATTTGTCCTTTGTCCAAGAAGTAAAACAATCAAATAGTGCATCCCCTTCCCAATTTTTTTTATGCTTCTGAATAGTTTTTATTCTTTCCCGGACCATTTTGGTGAAAGTGCACTGTATGAAAAGGTGGTTAATATCTTAAGTGTTATGTTTTCACAATTGAAAATGGATTAGGCCCTCCCATCCTTTTTGTTGTAGTCTATCCCAAGTTAATATTTTATTTTCAATTGACAACCATATCAACAATTTGATCTTGAGTTGCAAGTCCCATTTCCAAATATTATACCTCCATCCACCATACCTTGGGAACCTTTGGGTAGATATGAGATCCATGTAAGCATTTTTAATAGTAAGAGACCCAGAAGTATTGCCTCCAGTCCACATCAGTTCATCTTCTGTATCCTGGATAGAGGTTCCTACACCAATAAGAGCGATACAAAACTAATCCTATTCAGCTTCCAACTCACTGCTACAGATCAAATTTTCTATGAGGGAGAAATGATCTAAGTGCCCTTTGGCTTGGGTGAGAACTGTGATCTTTTTCCACCTTAAGTGAGTGATAAGAGCCTGCCAGAGAAAGGATCTATCTCTCAGTCCCAAGATTCTGTCTCTATCGAGAAAAATAAGGTGGCCTGATCCAGGGATCCAGCTAAGCCAATGAGTGATCAAGTGGATCAATTTAATAAGACTGTTCCAGATCCTTGATGTCGCATACTGTTTGAAGGTGACCGACCTAAACCAATTGACGATAGTTGTAAAGGGAAGATATTTATCCTTAATAACATTGTGCCAAATGCCATCCCGATTTAGAACTCGCCAGAGTGTGTTAGCTATCAGAGCATTGTTGAAATGGAATAAATTGTGAAAACCCCATCCACAACACTTCTTTGGTCTAGATAAATATTCCCACCTGCAGAGATGGAAATGTTGAGTTTCACTATTACCATTCCATATAAAATTAAACAAATTTTTTGAATCTTGTTTAAAACTGAGCGTGGAATGGTCTCCAAATACATCCAATAAACTAATTGAATCTCCAATATCAATTTTATTAAAATATATCAACCACCCAAGGATAACCACCTATTGCACCACAGTCTAATTGTTTTCTCCATCTTGGCCAACAACCAGCTCCAGTCATCAGCTTTGTACACCCCAATCTTTAGATAATAACCAAGATATCTGAAACCTATAGCTAGATTTGTAAATGCATATGGGAGAAATGAATTGAATGGGGTTAGGTCCACTTCAGATAACCCCTCATAAAGAACAGTTGTTTTGGAATCATTAACCTGGAGACCTGAAGATTTACAGAACAAATTGATGAGTTTGTCAATTTCCAACCATTCTTGAAGTGTGTCATTGGTCATGATTAATACATCATCCACAAAGAATAAGTGGAGAATTTTTTCATTTTTGACACCTTAATACCTGATAGTTTTCCTTCCACTTTTCTTTCTTTTAATAAAAGGCTGAGACCCTCCATAACCAGAATAAATAATAATGGGGATAAAGGAAACTCTTGGCATAAACCTCTGCCACTCTTGAAAAAATATGTAGCCTCTCCATTAAGTAACACAACAAAATATGAGGAAAAAAAAAAACTCATAATCCAATTGGTCATTTGGATACCAAATCCAACTTGTATTAAAATCATCCTTAATAAATCCCAATCTATGCAATCATAGGCTTTCCGTAGATCCAATTTCAGAACAAGGGATTTTAATTTCTTTTTTTTAATGCTATGGAGGCACTCATGTGTTGTTCCAATAGCATATCATATCTACCTACCTTTCAAAAATCCCAACTTCTCTGTTGAGAGTGATCTGGAAAGGATAGGTTTTAACCGATTAACAATGATTTTTGAGATTAATTTGTAGCAGAGGTTACATAATGATATAGGCCGAAAATCCCCAAAGGTAGTTGGCTTATTTTTGGGGGGTATAAGGGATAAGAATGTATAATTTATGATCCCAATGATAAATCATTTCAATCTCGACTCCTCAACCATCTCTAGGAGGTCCTCCCCTACCAAATCAAAGAAGTGAGTGAAAAAATTGACAAACCATCCATTGAGCCCTGGACTTTTATCTTTTTTGAATAGAGATAATACTTCTTTCAATTCACCCAAATTAACTGGACCATGTAGTGATTTTTCCTCTTCAACATTAACCAGCCTAGAGAATAGACCAACAAATTTTACTTGCTCAGTTGTGGAAGGATGGCCCAAAGCCTTGAATTTTTTTTTGAAGCAATTTGTTGCCTCCTCTTTTAATTCTCCCTACCCTGTGTGCATATACCGAGTTTCATCTGTGATCTCCCAAACATGTTTCTGATTCCTCCTATGGTTGGCATAATGGTGAAAAAACTTTATGTTTTGGTTGTCGCTTTGGATCCAGATCGCCCTGTTGCGTTGTCTCCATTGTTCTTCATTCGCTTTTAATAGTTTATTTATTTCTTGTTCCATATTACAAAGGTGACTTTCCACTTCAAGAAGTGATTCACCTCCCACCATACTCAAAATATCATCTTTTATTTCAGTCTCTAACATATCCATATGTATAAAGTTTCGTCCAATTCTTTCATTTACCCAAAACTTAGTGTGTGTTTTCAAGTTCTTTAGTTTCGAGATGATTATGCGTTGTCTGCCTTCTTCGAATAATTTTTTTGGATCCTTCAATACCTTATGTACTAATTCATTGTAATCCTTTTCGAGCAACCATTGTGAGTTTAATTTGAAAGTGTAGGATTTGTATAATGGAGGAATATCCAACTGCAATAAAACAGGGGAATGATCTGATATAAACAGGTACTCCACCTAGGACCTGTAGAGGCCCACACTTGTTAATAAATCTTGGGAAATAAAACATATATCCAATCTCTTTGCAATAAATTCTGTACCGGTCCGTCCATTCCTCCAGGTAGGAAAAATATTTTTTGACTAGATATCAAAAAAATTCTCGGATTGAAATAAATCTTTGATAAAATAGGCCAACGGTCCAGCTTGTGAGGAACCTCCCCAGACCTCACCAGACGAGATATTGAAATTCATATCTCTAGCAATAACAAGATTTTTATAAGATAAGAGACCATTGTCTGCCACCGATTTCCAAAAAGTATTTCGTTCCGAGCACGGTCCATATATATTGAGCAGAGTGAGCTCCCTCTTTCTAGCAATACATCTGCCTGTCAATAGAATACCACCACAGGAAAGGTGAGGAACCAATTCATAAATTTTTGGGTCCCAGGTGACTAATAGACCTCCTGAAGTACCAACCGAATTTATAGCACAAGAAACCCAAGAAGGTTGGAAGCAATTCATGAAATCTCTGGATTTTTGTTCATGCACCAAGGTTTCCTATAAAAACAAAATGTCTGGATGGGTTCTATCCAAAATACGACGTACATAAGAGGATTTGAGGGTGCCCCAACCCCTACAATATTTAAGGAAATTAATAACAATACTTTTCCCTAGCCAGGGCTTTCATTGCTCTAAGTGCCCCATAGTCAGTGGTAGAGGGAAAAATGTCGATAGGCAGTGTGGTCGAACCCACCAATTTCTTCTAGGATCTCCATGTATTTATAGAGGAATGTTCAATGCCCAGGCCCCTAGACCAAGCATAATCTTTTCCTGCCCCCTCAGATCATGGACAAGAGTTACTAGCCTCCCCACCACTAGTGGAATTTCCATAAACAATGTTTCCCAAGTAAATTGGTAATTGAACAATAGAGTTAGTGTCGTGAATGAAAGGAATCAGAGAATCCAGCACAACATTGAGAATGGTTTCGTCATCCTCTGATTCCCTACAACCAAGGAGAGTTTCAATACCATCCAACCGAGGCAAAGACAAAGGAGAGGAGATAACCGACAGACTAGGGTCATCACGACCAACAAGAAGCCTGGACTGTGTTTGCTTATTAGAAGTGTGAGAAGGTCTCATGGCTAGATTTAAAGACTCTACCCCCGTAAACCCCACCAGTGATGTAACCCTATCCTTTTAACGAGATGACCCCACTAAGGCAGGTCCATAAAGTTCCCTATCCACCTCATAGAACACCTCGCCTTTGGAAGTAGAATGTTTTAGCCAGCATGAAGCATCCAAAGCATCCCTTTCCCACAAAGATAAAGTATAATAAAGAGTAGGAAAATGTTGTTTTAACTTACTGGTGAACATGTCCACATGCTTAGGATGGATAGAAATCTCCAATGTATACTATAGAGTCCTCGTCCCAAAAGAGTCTACTTTCGGTGAATAGTCATGAAAATCTCTACATATAGAAGTCTCTTTCGACACCTCTTCCTCCACGAAGCCCTTACAATCCCTTCAGATATTTCCCATGCTACATCAACAGCTACACCTGAAAGGTATGCCAAGTTAATCTAGCCTCTAGAGTATCCGACGACCTCGCCATTCAATCTCTATAACCTCCTGTAGCCCGCAGTGGATGTCTATTTCCACCAGAATTCTCCCAATCCTCCTAGATGTAGTCGAAAGGGTCTACTTGTCAAAAGTGATAAAAGTACCCAAGGAGTTTCCAATATCCCTTAAGGAACCCTCGTTCCAGAGTTGAATGGGTAACCTGGGTAAGAGAACCCATAGATGGCAGTTTTGGAAGTGTTGAGTCGTTGGGTCAAATGCTAAGCTCCACCACTTTAGCATCAAGCTACTGCCTCCAAACACCCACCAAGTTTCCCGAAGAAGGGTTAAATCCTCTAGAGATTTACAAATAAAACCCAACCAGCCTTTAGTTAGGTACAATATCTCAGGTGTGTAACCTAGGATAGGTGCCCAATGTTGTTCAACCCAGACCAAGACAAGAACCTTACTCAAATAATTGTATAATAATTTTCCAAGTAACCCATACAGATCCATCCTACAGGTCTCCTCGAGACCAATATCAGAGCCCATGACATTCTCTTAACAATTTTGCTGGCTTTCCACTGTTTGCACCTTAATCCTATAGTAGTCGAAGGATTTATTTCCTTTCTCTGTGTGTTGGGAGAGTCCACACCCCTATAACCTGTTTTCAGACCACCCACGGACTTAACCACCTCCACATGCCATGAAAAACTAGACAACACAGGATGGGAGGCGACGTAAGTAGGCGAAATGTCAAAAATTATGTTAAGTAGATGGGAAGGTTTAGAGGTCATATCACCGAGAGGAAGATTTAATGAGGTCGTATCCACTCCCAAGGAATCAATAGTGGTGAAAAGACCCTCCCTCTACCAAATGGCGTCATCAGCAGCACCCATTAGTGCACTGACATTGCCTTCTATGCCACCCTATCATGCATTCGACATAGTATTTCCACTTGGGCTCCACTCGTAACGTTTAAGCCAGGGTCATCAATGTTGGAACAATCTCCCAGAATAGTAATAGGTTGCAAAAATAATGGAGTCAGGGCCTAGTTACAATTACTTAAAGGCAGGCTACAGAGGTTTAATGGTGACGTAAAAAACTAAGGTATACTAACCACAGTCCATTAAAAAAAAACTAATGTAAGGCTATGGTGTTTAGAGTTTTCTATTGAAGGAAAACCAAAAAAGAATAGACCATAAAAATTTAGTTGTTGGTAAAGTTGTGGGGAAAATCATACCTAAAGGTATCAAACCAATTTTAAATATATAGTCTACAATAACATTACATCCTCTTTTATTTTTATTTGAAATACAATATTTTATTTTTTTTACTGTATCAAAATATATTTTTATTATAATAATAATATATG
>JZKD02S1857109.1:557263-572854 GCA_000966675.3 Picea glauca | reverse complement strand
AGAATGATCAACCCTTGGTATGATAAATAATGTAAAATTGCTAGGAAAGCCATTAGGGATGCTTCTAATAAGTCCTTAAAAATCGATAAGATCAATACATACAAATCCCTAATTAAAAGGGAAAAAATGTATTATATCAATACAAGGCAAGAACAACTTTCACAACTATACAAGTTGGATCCTAAGAAGTTCTGGAGCCAAATTCTAAACTGCAATAATAAAGAAAACAATAGGATTCCCTTAAGGGACTGTAATTCCTACCTTAAAATTCTTTACGAGTTCTATTATCGGACTAATTGGTAGGTGCAGACACTAACAGATCTCCCTAGATCCACCTGGATCTAGAACAAAATAGGACAGGACAATACTCTTTCCCTAAGTTGTAATCATTGAATTTGCTAATAGGAAGGAATAGATAACATACCTTGATATCGCTTCCTTAAGTCTTTGTTGATCCTGCTTCACTCCGGTGCTCTTGTGAAGTCAAGTCCAAGACAACACAAACCAACCAAAGTGAAGATAGAAAAATACATTCAACGTCAACTTATGCATATGATCAAGGAATTACATAATAAAGTAAGAGAGACTTTATGGGAAAGGGTCATGCCACTGTATCATATTAATTGAAAGTAGAAGATACAACCTGATCGCCTTGATGTCATAAGCTTCCTTTCGATGGCTCTTAGTTCCAATACACACACTTGTTCTTGAACTTGCATGAAGAAGATCCAATTTCTCTTGATAGACCAAGTAGAGTCTTCAAGATTCTATCAAAGCAGGGTTCTTCACACAATTCTTTCACCAATTCTTCATTCAATCTTGCTTAACCTTTTCCATGAGAAACCTTTCAATATATAGGAGAAGGAGAGATGGTTACATGGATGAGGATGATCCCATCAAATATGAGAAGTCAATAAAATGACAACCATACGAATGTCAACTCATTTTCTAGAAGATTCCCTTCTAGAACCCTCGAGACCTCTTCTCTTTTCCAAGCTTGAAAACAGGTTCATACCCTATGTATAGAGAAAACTACGAGAAGTTCGCACCCTAGATGAAGGTGGCCTACGAGAATGAGTCATTCTCGCACCCTAGGTCATATGCAGCCTGCAAACTCACTTTGAAAATATCTTTTTGGAAGGAGACAAGATCCACTTTTCTCAGGAAAAAAGTCCTTGTTGGGAGCCTGAATGCACCATTGTTAATACATCACCAAGATGACCAAAATCATGTGTAACAGAATGCCCCCCAAAGTATGAGTCTGGAATCAGTGACAGCCGAAATACTTTGTAAACTGTGTGTGTGTGTCGGAAACCAGGAGTGCAACTAATAGGAAACCTACTAACAACCAAGCATCTGCAGAATATAATACCAGCTCTAAGGTAGGCATCCCCATGCTCAGATCACAAATGGATGACATCATGAACATGGGTCATGGCCACCAATTAAACACTGTGGATCCATGCTGTCAAAATATCGCATAGCCACCAAGAATACATTGTGGATCTATGCAAGAAGATTCAAATTAAGACGACATAGCCATGAGACATACAAAGTGGATCTATGTGCCAATGCAAATTATACATACTCCATCGCAGCCTGGGTCAAAAAAGATGAAACCCAGGGTCTTCAATCCCATCGCCCGAAAGTACGAATTTAACCATGTGATTACATGTGTCGAAGTCGAACATGGTAGAAACCACTTGATTACCGGTCAATGATGCAACTGTTAACAAGTGCGAGGGAAATCATCATTAATGTCAATGACTCCCAAGGTGCACCAGTACAATCCTCCGAATGTGAATAAATGAGTTGAAGTCGAACATTTGACGGAATCTCCCGATCAGGGGTCAATGATGAAAACCCACTGTCGAAAGCGAGGAAACTTACCATTGAGGCATGCAAGTTCCAAGGACCGGATAATTTCTAAGTCTTGTTTTCGGATAATGAGCTGAAGTTGATGGAACAAGAATCGTCATAGGAGGGCCTTGATGTATCCCCCATCAATGACACGAAATAAGTAACAGAGTTTGAAGGTGAAACAAAGTATGAATATAGATGGACATGGACACAAGGAAGGACAACTGCAGATGGCCGACTCAATAGAGGTTTCAGATGAACTTCTCTTGAACATATGAATGACACGACAAATGATTTGGAAGCATTGACTCAGAGACAACTCAAGATATGACCTCGTGGGAAGTCGAATGAGAGACAAATGGAGAGCGACACTTAATGCCAATAATATAAATACGAAAACACATCCCTTTCCCAAATTTTCCCCCACCATTTCTGGTGAGTACCTCTTTCTTTTTACGCAAGCTTGAGGAGGATAACATATGCTTGTTGATGTAATCTCATCCTTCGGACGAGTTCCTCGGAGTATGTTTAACGAACCCTAGGAAGGAGTGGTTCAGTCCCATTACGGGTCTTTCGATGTTTGTTTAACGAGTCCAAAGATAGAAAACTCGAAGGTTTTTCATGATTATAGAGTCTGGAAAAACACTCAAAAGAGAACTCTCTCAGTTCCTTTTTCGTAAAGTAGTCTGATGAGACCAAAAAGAGATAAATTATCGCCCAACAGATGCTTTCTTCAAATACTTTAATGAGCGTGAAAATAGCAAGATCTCTCGGCAATCTTTTCATGTTTAGAGAGTCTAAAAAGAGCTTAAAGATGACTCCAGGGGGTTCCTTTTTCATACAACCTCGATGAGCCCGAAAAAGTGATAAAAGTATGCTCGATTACGTTGTCATGTATTTTTGAGCGTGAGAACGAACAAAGACCAAGCTCGAGGTTTTGTCTAAAAACCATAAAAAATAATTCAACATGCGATGAAAAAAGAGAAAATATCCGTACGCCTCCGAGTAGTCTTCGAAGTCGTCATATCTGCAAAAATTCACACTCATAGGGATATTAGGCATTAAGTTTGATGAATAAATCAATTATAAAAATCAACAAAATGGTAAAAAGTAAATTCAAGTGGGTAAAAAGTTTTTTTACCATAGTCATTGTAACTTTGTCAAGATTTTAATCCAAAACCCTTCTTTTGCCCTTGAATTTCAGCACTCAATTGCGGAAGATATATGCAACAATTTGGCGAACCGTCTCTGCCAGTGAGGTAAGCTCCCTGTATTCTACCTTTTCATGGTTCAATTTTTTGTTTTCATTGGCAACTTTCAAGTATTTGAGCTTGTTTTAGGGCCAAAACTCGCGCCCAGGCGTTCTCGCAGGCTAGCCATATGGGACCTGCGAGAATGCATGATTCTCGCAGGTGGCCCCAAAGGCACCTGTGAGAACCTCACACTGTGCTAAAGGGGCACTTGCGAGAACAAAAAAATGAAAAATTGCTTTGGTTTTTGCTCAATGAAAAATGTGCCAAGGCTTGAAAATAGTTGTTGACCTTCTTCTTATGATTCTTGTGCAAGCATTCGACTGTCACAATGGTTCTGGAATGGCATGAAAGAGAGAATGAAGAAGATTATGCTATTGTCGGGAATGACCTGGGCATCATTGCCACTTTGCGAGATTGTGGTCTCCTGAAATTATTTCAGATCCTGGGGATGAGGGCCCAAGTCAGGCTATTGGAGTACCTCGTTCATATGTGGGATGTGGACCAACAAGTATTCCACGTAGGGGTCCACACATTGTCCTTGGATATCGAGGATGTTTATTTCCTAGCAGGACTGTTAGCATGGGTATCATGCTAGCTTGACCGGTAGCCGGGGTGGTGGGATGCCTATGAGTGAGTATTTTTGTCAGTACTGTGTTCCAGAGGTGGAAAGAAGCAAATGAAAGGTGGCCATTTGGGGGGTCCAGGATTTGACCCTTCACACTATTTTGTTCACCATTGCTCATATGGCTGGGAGTGCTACTCCACACATGGCTCTCCAGAGCTATTTTTAGTATTCCATAGAGTGTACTGAGCCTTGGGTCTTTAACTGGTCAGACACAGTCCTTCGTAGCGTAAAGAGGCAGTTGACCAAATGCAGGAAGGGTTACCTGAAGCAATTCGGGTACAGATCACTTTTGGTGTCCTTCTTTCTTGAGAGGGTTCCCTTGCTGAGGTTGCAGGTTGAGTGGGGTTTACTGGCTCCAGAGGATCCGAGGATGTTGAGGTGGTGCAACCTCATGGCCCGACATGTAGCTGGGCCGATGATCAAATACAATGATTCCTTCTTTGACTGGTTGCGGCCACAGATGATGATGGTCGACGATTATGCATATGCCGGGTTGGATTTCTGAGGAGATCCGGATTTGGCCCTACCTGAGGATGCTCAGTGGGGAGATCTAGGTAAGAAGTACACATTTTTTCACTTTTTAAATGTTTTTGTGAGTTTTATCATATGTAATGTTTTTATGTTCGCCCAAGAATTGATCAAAAATCGTCTTTTGAATGACACAAATGTGGGGCCTTATCGACCTCTGGTACCTCTCCTATTCAACGACAAGGAGAGGTGGCTCTAGTGCCATGATGGGATGTTGAATATTATGAGGCAGTGGAACAAAACTTAGAGGGGTTTACTGCTGACATTCCGGACACGCCTCTCAGAGAGGTCCCGCAGCGTTATCAACGCCATACGGTGGGCGTGTCAGAGTCTATTGGCCGACTGCTTCATAGGGTTGCCCAAGAAGTCATGTGTTATCGTGAGCGTCATCCATGATGTTGCTTTGTAGAAGCTACGAGCTTCAGATTTTGAAATTTTGGTCCTTGGACATAACTTTTTTGTAAAAAACTTTTTGATCGTTATATACATATATACGGCTTCTATCAGCTTATCTTGTGTTGTGTGATACATGTGATGTGATTGGTTTATAAATGGCCCAAATGTCTTTCTAATACATATTTAGCCAATGCATCAGTTAATGTATTTAGACATCTAGGAATATGTTGATACTCAATATAATCAAAATAACGTTCCAAGAGGCGAATTCGTAAATATACCCGTAATAAAGTAGGACTTCGAATAGCATAGACATTACTTAACTGTATTACTACTAGCTGCGAATCGAGTCGTACAACCAAGTGATGGATACCGGGCGAGATAACATCAATCAACAATTTGATAACAGCGCTATACTTTTCAATATTGTTGGTCGCACGACCGAGACACACACCTTGTAGAGTGATAAGTTCATTTTTAGGGGCGTAGATTGCCCACACAGCAGAAACAAGGTTCTGAGTACTACGGCTAGCACCATTAGTGAAGCCAATGTGGGGTAGCGAAGACTCCAACATCTGGAAACCAAACACAACATAACATAAGGGCAGAGACCAGATAACGAAAAAAGCATACTACAGTAACACACAAGAAGTATGATACAATAAAATACAAGTACTCATGCACATGTGATTTTAGGCATAGTACTTATTTAAGTACAACCCATTTCTGGGTTCACTCAAAGGGATACCATCCTAATCTACTAACTCGTAAGCTCCTTTTTCCAAAACTCGTCTAACGATATAAGGACCTTGCCACATGGCTTCGAATTTCCCAGCTCCTAGCATATCCCGATCTTGTTCGTAAAGGAGAACCAGATCTCCTTTGGAGAAAACGTGAGGCTTGACATGTTTGTCGTATTGGGCCTTGACATGTTTCTTCTAGGCTTCTATGACTAGGGTAGCGTCACACCGAGTTTCTTTTAATCACATGAGATACAACAGACATTCATCCTCGGTAGAAGTGTTTGGGAGGAGTTCAACGGCTAGTTTCAAGGAGGGTATCTCACATTCAATCAGGAGGATGGCCTCAAGACCATAGACTAACCGGAATGGTGTAAACCCGGTAGAAGACTTAATGGATGTATGGTAAGCCCACAATGCTGAAAACAACATTGTGTGCCAACTTGTTTTGTGAATCCCTATCATTCGTCAAAGCATGGTTATGAGAATTTTGTTAATTTCTTCAACTTGGCCGTTGGCTTGTGGGTAATAGGGCGTTGAGTTTTCATGGCGAAGACCCAAATTTTCAGTGAGTTCGGATATCATGAAGTTTCTAAAGTGGCTACTGTGATTAGTGACGATAGCCTGCGGAACACCAAAATGAGCTATGATGTGATTGAAAATGAATAATGCTGCGGTCTTTCCAGTATTATCAAATGTCGGCATCGCCTCGACCCATTTCGTAAAATAATCTATGGCTACAATAATGTATCCATGCCCCCTGACTGAGTGGGGGTGACATGTTATGAAATCGAAACCCCATTTCGCAAAAGGACCAATGGAGACCACAGGGTGAAGAGGAGCAAGATGTGACTGTATTTTATGATTGTAGGTCTGGCAAGCGTGGCATTTTTGGACGCCAATTATACAATCGTTAAATAAAGACGGCCAAAAATACCCTACTTGTAATATCTTCTGGGCGGTAGCATACCCAGACATATGACCACCACAGGCTCCAGAATGGCAGTCATTTAATGCTTTCTCGGCTTCGTCGAATGTGAGATAGCGTCGAAAAACTGAGTCAATCCCACGACGGTAAAGAGTATCGCTAAGGATAACATATTGATGGGCTTGGTAGCGTATTCGACAATGGTCAGTGCTGGACAAATTGGGCCGAAAAGTTTGGGTTTGGAGATATATGATGATATCTCCATACCAAATATCCTCAAAACTAATTAGGAAAAGGGATTCATCAGGTAATGAATCGGCTGCTACATTTTCCGTTTCAGAGTAGGGAAAGTCGCATATCAACTCGGAAAAAACTAAGGACTTCTTGGACTTAGCGTGTTCGAATTCTAAGTCAAACTCCTGGAGTATCACAATCCATTTGGAGTATTTTCCCCCTAGCAATTTACGTGTGAGAATGTGTTGCATAGGGTTGCAATTAGAAATTACCGTAGTTTTGCGAGAGAGGATATAGTGCCAGAAACGTTGAACTGCTTGGACGGCTGCCAAGGCCAGTTTTTTGACATGTAAATACTTGGTTTCGATAGGTGTGAGACTTCAACTCAAGTAATAGATAACATGTTCATCATGAGAATCATCCTTTTGGACAAGAACCATAGCGATGGTGTAATCCGAGGCTGTGAGGTAGAGGAAATAATCACGACTGTGGTTGGGGGGGAAGAGAAGTGGAGCACATGTCAGGGATAGTTTCAGAGCTTTGAAAGATTTGTTTGTGATGGTATCCCACATGAACTTGGACCCCTTTTTGAGTAGTCATGTAAATCCAAGAGTTATCTCGGCATAGTTCAGGATGAAACGACGAAGAAAGTTTGCTTTCCCTTGCAAACTTTGTAACTGGCAAAGTGTAGAAGGAGGAGGGAGATTGAGAATCACCTTGACCTTTAAAGGATCTACCCTGATCCCTTGACGTGAAACGATAAATCCTAGAAGTTGCCCGGATTCTACGCAAAAAATGCATTTGTGAGGATTCAAGCATATATGGTAAAACCGACATCGGAGGAAAATGGCTCGGAGGTGGATTGGATGATCGACCCGGTGCATGGAATAAGCAGGTAAGTCATCAAGATATGGCTGCATGATGTGCTTGATATCATGGAATGCATAAGACATAGCGCGCTGGAAAGTTACGTGAGCGTTTTTAAGACCGAAAGGAAGTTTCCGATAAGCAAAAGTGCCCCAAGGACAAATAAAAGCGGTTTTGTGTTGATCCTCAGGAACAATGTTGATTTGATTATATCTGGAGAAACCATCCATTAGAGAGAAGATTTCACTCTCGACGCAATCATCAACAATATGGTCGACAAAGGGGGTAGGAAAGTTGTCTTTAGGACAAGCTTTGTTAATATCCCTATAATCAACGCACACGCGGATTGTGCCTTGTTTCTTATCGATCAGGACAATATTGGAAACCCAATCAGTGAGGGCCACTGGGTAAATAAAGCCGGCTTTGAGAAGTTTCTCGACTTCAAGTTTGATAGCGGTCGCTTTACGTGGGTGAACTGGACTAAGGCATTGCCAGATGGGTTTAACGTCTGGGTATGTCTTGATCTCATGTATAACAATGTCGGGATCAATGCCTAGCATTTCTTCATAGCTCCAGGTGAAGACGTCATGAAATTATTTGAAAAGTGACTTGTAGGTGACAATTTCGTCAGGGGAACATGAAGCTCTTATATGCACATTTTCAACAATTCCAGGTTTGATAGATATGTCGAGGGGAAGAGTGGGTGAGATATTTCTTAAGTTCCCTTTGGAAAACACATCGTGTTTGGACTTGGGAATGGTTGAAATGATGACAATGGTTGACAGGGTCGAGATCCGTTGGTAGCTCTCGATGGTGTGTTATTCCAGGAAGAGGATGGAACGGTGATGTACATCGTTCTAGGGGGTTTCTTCCATGATAGACATAATCATCTCATCCATGGGAAAAATGACATGGAAAGGATTTGGAGATAAATCACCAAGAGAGGGGGTAGAAGGGGTTGCCGATTGAATGGCCTGATAGGTGGATTTAACCAGACTCAAAGGCATTGTGTCGCTGTAATGAAGATGATCGTCGGGGTCGGGTACCATCCATGGGTCGTGAGACGCAGGGGTTCCGGGAATCGAGGTGGAGATCATGTTGATTGAAGTGACAGACCTGTGGGGAACATCGGGTGGTGGAATGGGGAAGGTACCCATTAACGAAGAGTCTTTAAGAAGACCTACACCGACATTCTCGTATCCGGGGGGTGTTTTGGCGATGAACGATATGTTGCCAGTACGCGTATCCGAGTTAAAGAAGGCTAATTGGTCGACGATAATTACCTTTCCTTGATGTGGGAAATGTACAACATGAAAATGAGTCGACACAACTGTGTGCATGGAATCAATCCAGCTACAGCCAAGAAGAAGGTTGTAATCGAGAGGAGTGTCAAAGACTTCCTATTCAACTTGGACCGTTTTGCCTTCTAACATGATTGGCAACGAAGGAAGGACACCGTAAGGGTTAAAACTGGAGCCATTGAAGGCTTTAAGTGTGTTATGGGATTCAGTCAAAGAGGGAGAGCCGATGGCTTTCCAACAGGTAACAAACATGACACACATCGAGGCACCCTCATCAATAACAGTTCTACAAATGTTTTTGTCGGAGACAATAACTTGTATTTGGAATGCGAGTTGAGGGGGTAACCTTTGGAATGTGATCTTCCAAGTCAAAGATTAATAAATTCGTATCCGTAGGGTCGATTCCACCGATATCTTTCAACAACGCCTTTCGTTGTATGGGACAACTTTGAAGGACTTCGAGGGCTGACATCGCGGATGGTGCTTGGGCCAGATCTTCGACAATGTTGTAGTTCTGGGTAGCACAAGCATGAGGATTGAAAGCTGATTTTTGAACGACGCCCTTTGGAGGAGGGCGAAGAACTATGTCGAGGCTTGGTCGTTCAAGATGAAGAGGATCGTTGGTAGGTGGAGTCATGGGAGATGGTGTGACCAATGAAGGAGGCATAACATCAACCTTATTTTTAGAGGGAGAATAATCTTTGGCTCAAGTGGTAAGTGTGATGTCACTTTGCTTTGAATCACCTGTACACATTAAGACATAGCATGTAATGGAGGGGGATGGTTGGTTGTGAATGACCAATTGGGCCTGTTGTTGAGAGGGGAAGGGTTGTGACAAACTGACAGAAGTAGGTGGTTTCGGGGCCCCTTGAAGGAACTTAGTAACCTCAGCTCATTGTGGACAATCCTTCATGTAGTGATCATCACCACAGATAAGACAAGGGTATCGGGGTTTGAGCTTGTCCCTATCGTCAATAGGTGGTGTTTTGGTTCTCTCTACTTGCGAAGTATTTTTGTCCTCCTTATTCTTCTCCTTTCCCTTTTGTATTTTTTTTTACCGGTTGGGGTCGATTTCACATCCTTTCCCTCAGAAGTCTTGCCGGTGGGAGGGGTAGGTGAACGGGAATTTTGAACATTAGAAGAAATGGGTTTGGGTTTGTTGCTCAAAGAAGAATGTGGTTGGGCATGGAAAGTGCCAATCACACCATCAGCTGCATGAGAAGCAACAGGAGTAGTTGAAGTGGCAGAAGTGGAAGGACGAGGTGCATTAGGGAGTAAGTCGTAAAGAGTACCCGTTTGTGAGTAAATGAGGTCAAGGTATTGAGCATGAATAATGTTCTGTTCTTCCGTGACAACCCCACCCATGGCGATGTCACGATCAATGTCATTCACGAATGATTTCGTGAACCACTCTGCCAACAACTGATCAGGAAGTTCAAGTTTGCTGAGACGTCGTCTCCGTCATCACTCATGAATGTGATCAGATATATGAGTGGCTTTGTTTTGTTTGAAAGAACTCAAAATATCGGTCCCCGTTTCATAGCGGATTGGTAACTGGTAGTGGGTGAGGAAAGCCATAGCGAGGGTGTTGAAGTCGGTGAAGAAACCTCATGGTAATTCTATATACCACTTTGCAGCAGAACCTGTGAGATTTCTTTGAAAAAGGCGTAAACGAATAGAGTCATCCATTAAGGAGTTGGATGAGCACCAAAGGTGAAAAGTCATGACGTGATTGTTCGGGTCCTCTCTCGCTTTTCCATCGAATTTAGGGATGTCAGACGGTAATTTGGCCGGAATGGTGGGCCATTGGGGAGAGTGACAGATCGGATCATTTAAAATCCTTGACAGATCCAAAAGATCCAGGGTGGCTAAAAAGGGTAACTGTCTGTTCACATGTGGGTACTGGTGGCTTTGGGGAGGAAGTCCCATTGGCAAACCAGTGGGACCATACACAGTCTGCATGTAATGCGAGGATCCGAGCAGATTCGGTGGTTGTTGCGGAGGCAAGTAACTCATAGGGTTGTACCCTTGAACAGGGGCATGAGGTTGAGCGATCGAGCCCTAGATAGGATTGGATGTACCTGGATATGGTTGGCCTATACTAGGGGGTATAATGGAGGTAGCTTGAGGCTGTTTCCCCCCAGTTGATTGAGGATTATGTTGTATTAGATGGTTCCAATACTGGGCCAAAGATGGAGGTATGTTTTGTCCGTAGGGTGGGGTTGGTGGGGGTTGTCCTCCAATCGGGGGTTGAGTTCCAATTGGAGGTTGTGTTCCAATTGGGATTTGTGTTCCAATTGGGATTTTCCCTACAAGGGGGGTTTGAGTTGAGCCTCCTTGGTGAAATTTTCCACCAACAGGAATCTGGTAATTTGGTGTGAATGATGGAATGGTGCTACTAGGATCAGTGTCGTCGATAGAGGATGGAAAAGATCCTCTGAAAGGGGGCGGAGGAAGTGTCGAAATGAAACCGGGAGGAGAGTGCCCAAAAGGAGTGGGACTACCAGGAGTTCTGGATGGGGTTTGTGTAGGAGTGGAAATAGAGGCATTCAATGCACGGTATCCAGGTGGAAGTGTTGGGGTGACTATGGGTGAAGGCAGTGTGCCAATGGGGGTTTGGCTATCTGTGGTAATCCCGGTGTGAAGACTCGTAGAATCGGTGTAATGGACCATTTATAGAGGGAGGTTCAAGATGTGGTCAGCTCACTGAGTGTCTATTCCAGGGAAATAATATGCAGTAGTTAAAGGTACTGTGTCTGGATCAGAGGTTTCGGGTATCTCAGGTCCAACAGTTATATCAACGCCTACTCTAGAGCCAAAGAGATCCTATCTAAAAATGCCAGTGTCCCAAAAAGGATCTTGACCCTCAGGTCCTAGGAATGGTCCAGTTGGTGATTCGAAAGACTAAACAACGAGTTCTCCAAAAGGGGTCAGTCGCCTAATACGTCTCTCAGAGGTGGGGTGAAGTCGAAATTCCTCTCGGGAATTGGAAATTTGGAAACGTTCTAGAGAGTCAGTTCTTTCCACTTGTGGAGTGGTGACGTCTTGGACTTCACTCTGTTGAGGAGAGCCCTCCGGTGGGTTGGTAGGCAAGGGTTGAGAACCTTCCAGATTTTCTGGAGGTAAGCCCTGCATTCTACGTGAGCGATGTGGAGGGTCAATTGTGAACACATTAAAAAACTGACGAAGAGAATCCTATGGTCAACTTGGGTGAACAAACAACATGCACTAGTAAAAATCTAGGCAGCAAAACCAAACAATCAAGACCTTCTAATTTCGAAGTCACTAGTTGGTGATGAAATCCAATGTCGCAATGACGAGATGAGAAGGGGTTGGGCTAGGGTGGAAAAGTTACGTTGATGACCTTCTTAATGGACTTACACCCTGGTGCAAGCTCCCACACATAATCGTGGGTATACCCTCCAAGGAGCCCGAGTGAGTTTGGCCTACATCGATTCCAGGTACCATGAAGACTTGCCCCTTCACAGTCACCTTGTGTAAGATCCTAAGAAGATAGGCCTCTAAGGTTACCACCTAACAACAATAAAGCTTGGGGGGACAATCGACAATCCGATCCACATGCAAGGGCAGGGTATCTAGCCCAAAATCAACTTGAGAGGCTTCCACTCATCATTGTGGGTATACCTCCAAGTGACCCCCATAATTATATGTGCAATCTCTACACCGATATCAACAAAGCAGGGTGAGTAACTCTGTCAATATCAATGTGACCTTGGGTTTGACCCTTGTGTGATAAGGGCTTCCCAGGACAAAATGTTGCAAATGGAATTTGACACTCCTTACCACAAGATGCTATTGTGTGTTTTGTGCTTTGGAGAGTGTATCTCTCTGCCTATTCCAAAGCTCTAGCCTAGCTAATGTTGGTGTAATATAGTCCTAGAAAAGAGTTACTATTTAAATTTTAACAATTGTGTAATATTATTACAGGCTGTTATTGCTCAAAGGAGATGGAAATGAAACCGATGTTGTGTGAGACTCTGACCCAACAATGCATAGATAGGAATGAAAGACATCAATTTTTGTTCGATGAATCCTATTTACAGGAGGGAAAGAGGAGTTCTCTGGAACAATCTTGAACTACGATATACAATCTTCTTCGACATGAAATATCAACAAATCACGAACAATGCCAATTCTCTATTTGTTCTATTTCAACAATTGATTTCCAATATTTTCAAAATGAGAATTCTTTTAAAAAGAAAAATGTTTTTTACTTTTCAAAAAGAACCACACCATGGTGGTGAAACTAACGAAAAGCAATACACAAAACCCAAACCAATCTTTCAATGAAGACAAAATTGACAAGCAGACAAGACTAGTCTTTTCAAATGCATGAGAACAATGATTTTCCAAGTAATGAGCAAATGAGAAATACAAACAATCCCAACTTTCAAACCGATCGTCGGCTCCTAACCAAACATGCACTCAGATTCCAGGATCAGAGATTATATCCTTGCTAAAAAAGGTCAAGAGATGACAGTTGAGAAAAAATGAACAAGAAGAGCCTTTGATTTCCGAAGACCGATCGTTCACAAAATCCGATGTCAAGAAACTACCAATCAGTGGCCTAAGAATTTCTTTTCAGACACACATACAAATCTGGGCATCTGAGCATGCAAAAAACTTTAAATCCAAAAATTTGCAAATGGGTTTGTAGGCTAGCAGTAATGTACAGTGCGAGAATGGAGCATTCTAGCAGGTTGGTCACAAGTAGAGTGCGAGAATCTCACACTGGACTGAAAAGTAGAGTGTGAACTCAAGGGGTTCTCGCAGGCCATAGAGAGGTTCAGTGCGAGAAGGCTTGAAACTAGGCAAAATTTTGGAAAAAGACAAAAAAATTTGGAGGGACTTCTAGACCCAGAGAGTCTGTCAGGGTCTCTTGAAGACTCAGAGATTGATAGAAATGAAAAAAGGGCAAGGCAAGAGCAAATGGCCAAGGAAAAACACCAAAAACTACTAAAAAATGGGTTGCATCCCCAGTATGGTCGCCAATTTTGTTATCGGACTAATTGGTAGGTGCGGACACTAACAAATCTCCCTAGATCCACCTGGATCTAGAAAAAAATAGGATAGGACAATACTCTTTCCCTAAGTTGTAATCATTGAATTTGCTAATAGGAAGGAATAGATAACATACCTTGATATCGCTTCCTTAAGTCTTTGTCGATCTCGCTTTGCTTTGGTGCTCTCGTGAAGTCAAGTCCAAGACAACACAAACCAACCAAAGTGAAGATAGAAAAATACATTCAATGTCAGCTTATGCATATGATCAAGGAATTACACAATAAAGTAAGAGAGACTTTATGGGAAAGGGACATGCTACTGTATCATATTAATTGAAAGTAGAAGATACAACCTGATCACCTTGATGTCACAAGCTTCCTTTCGATGGATCTTTATTCCAACACACACACTTGTTCTTGAACTTGCATGAAGAAGATCCAATTCCTCTTGATAGACCAAGTAGAGTCTTCAAGCTTCTGTCAAAGCAAGGTTCTTCACACAATTCTTTCACCAATTCTTCATTCAATCTTGCTTAACCTTTTCCATGAGAAACCTTTCAATATATAGAAGAAGGAGAGATGGTTACATGGATGAGGATGATCCCATCAAATCTGAGAAGTCAGTAAAATGACAACCATACGAATGCCAACTCATTTTCTAGAAGATTCCCTTCTAGAACCCTTGAGACCTCTTCTCTTTTCCAAGCTTGAAAATAGGTTCGCACCCTATGTATAGAGAAAACTGCGAGAAGTTCGCACCCTAGATGAAGGTGGCCTGCGAGAATGAGTCATTATCGCACCCTAGGTCATATGCAACCTGTGAACTCACCTTGAAAATATGTTTTTGGAAGGAGACAAGATCCATTTTTCTCAGGCAAAAAGTCCTTGTTGGGAGCCTGAATGCACCATTGTTAATACATCACCAAGATGACCAAAATCATGTGTAACCAGTTCCCTAATGACATTGACACCATTCCTATTATCCCTACAAAGGAGACGTTTTTTTTTTAGATGACATAGAGTTCTGGGTTAAGTGGCTTTTAAATGGGAAATCTAAGGACATTGAAGGCTACCAAGATGAAATTTTAAAAATCGGAGGGCCTATGATTATCCCTCACATACACAAGCTCTTCAATTTAGCAGTCAAGAAGGGCTTCCCTAAACCATATACACAAAGCGTCATTGTTCCTATTTTTAAAAATGGGGATAGAAACATTCCTTCTGATTATAGGACCATTATGATTAGCCCGATTTTAGCCAAGCTTTATGGAATTATTTTGGAAAAGAAGATTAGCCTTTGGCTAGAAAGTCACAGTAAAAGAGCTAAAGTTCGGGTCGGGTTTAGGAGATATCATTCAACCGTGAACCATATTGTTACCTTTAGGATCATTGCAGAGGAGTTTCGCAATACTAAAACCAATCTTTTTTGTTTTTTTGTTGACTTTAGAAAATCTTTTCACATGGTTCATAGGAAAAACCTTTGGAATAGGTTGAAAGAAATAAAAGTGCCTCTCGATTTGAGGGTTCTTGCACTAAGGACGTGTTAGCTCTCCAGGAAACTACTTAGGGTTGTAAACTAAGTATGCCTGGTAACTTAAGAAATGGATTGTTTTCAGTAGGTGGATCAATGGGATACTAAGATAGTGCAATGAAAAGATTATTTATCAGATAACTAAATGAACCAGTGCTTTTAGGAACTGTAAATCAGAGGCTAGATAACAAAAGAGGTGTGAAGAATATAGCTTAGACAACCAAATACATTGGAATGCAGGGTTTATACAACCAAATACATAAGTAATGCAGGGTCACACTAAGCAATGAGAAGTTCTTCCATT
>JZKD02S1857109.1:527252-543392 GCA_000966675.3 Picea glauca | reverse complement strand
GTGACATTTCAATTTTTATAATTGACTTTCCTTAATGTCATAATAATATTACTTTTCTCTTTAGTATATAGTTTTTAATTTAACTATTAAAGGTAAAAGTAGTTTAAACATTAGAGTTCTTGAACCTTTTTGTGCTATGTTTTCTAATTGGTTTTGCCAAAAATATGTCATAAAGTTAAAAGAGTTGATATAATTGCATATACAATTGTAATTGATATTGTACAATCTGCGTGGATTAGGGGTTTTTAAGGGTGTTATTACACTTTTCCATAAACTATTAAAAGTATAAAGAAGTCACATCACTTTTATTTTTCTTTTCGGTTATGTACAAATAATATATTATTACAAGTTTCAAGTGTTTCATAATTATTATAATTTTTTCTTTTCAACTATATACAACTAATATATTAAAACATTTCTAAGAGGTAGGTATAAACAACGTTGCTTCTTTTTTCACTTGTTTTATATTGAATTTAATGTATGTTATAACCCTAAATTTCTCTACACATGCATACCTGGCCTTTGGCCCTCTTACTTGCATTTTTTGCCAAAGCACTGCTGAGTTGTTCTTCTTAAAAACCATTTTTTTGAAGATGTACGCACCCTGCACAAATACTGCATGCGTACATACGCTTGCTGCACCACTACTGTCCACGTACATACGCTTGCTGCACCACTACAACTCGCATACATACGCATGTTGCACCATTACAACCTACATATACTTGCAAAAGTTGCAAGAAATTGGTTGAGATTATGGGCTATTGGGTAGTTTCCCAACTAATCCACCACCTATAGCCTGTTACCCAACCGAATAACCATCCTTTTGTCATATAAAAGGAGGTGTTGGGGTCTCATTTTACATCTAGACATAAGAACAATGAAACTATGCCTGTTTCACATCCCCTCCTTGCCCAAGTTATTGCAACCCTTTTGTGAGAATTGCCTCAACATTTCCCCGTTAGCCCTTCTTCCTCCATCAAAACCCATTCACTTCCCAAGAAGAGATCAAAAGGTTGAGAGGAGAAGCCATAAAAAGGTGCACTTGGAGCTTGGTTAAGAAGAGCCTGGACCAGGTTCGTGGAGTAGTAGCCGACTTTGATTGTAAAGGTATAATCATTGAGTTATTAATAAAATAATTACTTTTCCTGTCCCAAATCATGGTGTACTGGATGTTTTTATTGGTTTATGTTTGACATTCTAATACCTAACCCTAATTTTTATATGAAATAGCATGCTTGTATTTTTTTGTTTGTCTATCTTTGAATGCAATTCATCCCTAGGAGGAGGCGTGTAGTCAGAAAAACGTCAAAGTGCGAGGGGATCATCACCAGACGCAGAGTAGAGGTATAGTTACCCGATCTCCCTCATATTTTATTTTTTTGTATGAGTTTTGGTATGCTTGGGGTACTTTAGAGAAGTAGTTGACTTTTAGATGGTTAATTGATCTTCCTACATTTTGAACCCTGGTGTAGTCATAGGGGGGTTTTTCCTGCTAGAAGAACTGGTGACCATATTGGGGAAGCCTCTAGGGTTTTAGGGGATTTTGGGTTGTCTGATTGGTTTTTCTACCTTTCGATTTTCTGTTGAGTCTTATGAGTCTTTTAAGGGATTCTGGTCACCTTTAGGTGCCATACCAGTTCTCCCTGCCCTATAAGACTGTATGTTTTCTTTCTTTTTTAAGGAAGTATAGAGGTTTACTCTCTCTGCTTTGGGTCAGCCCGTGTACATATGTGCCCTGCTCAGTAAAAAGCCTGCGTACATACGCAGGTTGTTGAAGCAACAAGAGCATATCTGGTTCAAGAAAATTTCTTTTTGAAAAAAGAGGTAGCCAACCTATTTCCTGATTGAGGTTTATACTTCTCAGGGTTTCTTGATATAGTTCAGAGTCTCTATTTTTTACAACAATGGCTTGGGTTATAATTCAATTTACTTGTCTTTTTGAAGTTTCTTTTGTTTACTTCTGAAAGGGTTTTAAGCAAGTCTTTGAATGATTAATCTGCCTGTTTGGTCTCTTTTGTGATTCCTTGTGATCCCCAGTAGGCCAAAGATTTGTTTCAGTCTTGTCTTGTTGTTCTTTTTACCCCTTTCATTTGCTTTGAAAAAAAGAAAAAAAAAGATTTATTTTCCGTTTTTTTGTTTGAAGCAATTTAAAAAAATAAAAATAAATCATTTTCAGTTTTGTAAAGTAGTTGGAGTTAGTTATTTTACTAGTAAGGAAAAAGAGTTCATTTTTAAAGTTATTTACTAATTTCTTGAAACTTAAGTAGCTTGTAGTCAAGAGAAATTTCGTTTTAGGTCTTCTTTTTAAAGATCTTGAAAAAATTTAGTTAAAGAAAAGTTGGTTACAAAGAGTTAGTTGTAAATATTTGACTAGAAGTAATTTTTCTTTCAGAGTTTCGTCTTTTTCTCCTCTTTTCGTCTCTCATAACATCACTAGTTTCATCGCCATATCCTTTGAGTTAATCAAACCATTAAAACGAACGCTAAAACTAAAATTAATTATAATTTTATGTTTGTAGGGTCAACCAACTTGTTTAGAGTTAGGGCCTTGAATTAGGTTGGAGACGAAACTCTTTAAGGCCATTAAACAAACATCGGAGTTAGAGATAGGGAGTGTTAAATTCTAGTGACGTGAAAGTTATCCAAGACCCCCCTCTAACATAGGGGCTAAAAACAAGGTCATGTGAGTAGAGGCAATGGAGATAACCCCTTCAAATCCAGACTAAATGTAGTGGGGAACGCATATTGAGCATCTATCCTGGGAATACTATCGCTTGCATTTTCCTACGGTGCCTTGTGGACCTCGAATCTATTTGAGATCCTCTGTTGTCTTTAGGACCACTTGCTTTCGATAACCTCAATAGGTTTCAGACTTGTTATCCTTCTCATTGCGGTCCACCCAACTATCGACTATACCCGCCTGGTGACTATTTGCGAGCTGGAAACTTAGTTGCCTATATTATAGGGACTTACATGGGTAACTGTAGGGGTATACCACGGTACCTAGGGCAGACATTGGGTCACACTTTGCAGAGTATACCCAGAGGGTGCTTCCATGTTTGAGTTTCACTTGCACCAGTAAGTTTCTCTAGGGTTGGTTGGCGTAACTGTTCTTCCTACTAGATATTGGTTTGATTGATTTATCTTATAGGAATTTTTCTAGTGTGTGCTTGGTTTTAAATGATAGTTAAATCCTTACTGTGTCATTGATATTTTCATAAATTGGAATATCAAGAGCTCCATCGGTTGTGAAGGCTTTAGGGCCTACCGCCGGTTGCATTAGAGCCACCACAACCACTGTTACGACAAAGACTTAACCAAAAAGGATCATTCGAAGCGAACGGGCTGCAGGAAACTATGTCCGAGCCAGCTCCGAGAGGATGTTACTTGATTCTAGAGGAAAATATTGTTTTTGACCTTGGAGCAGAAGCTCTCGGGCCAACCAACACTTCAATCACCGACTTGTCGGTGCCAATCTTAGTACAAGTTGTCCCTCCTAAGGTGACACCTGTCGAGCGCGAGTGAGTCTTACAAGTAACCATGGAAGGAAATGCTGCTACCTCATCTGGGAGTCCTCATAATCCCTCTTTGGATACTACCACAGGGGGTATCTTTCCTCCTAACCCACCTTCGCCAATCCGGACCACATTGGTCTCGACTCCCTCTACCTCTGGTAGTGATCCGATACGATCATCCACGATGACCACTGCTCCATTTACGCAGAGTGCGACGGGCCCTCCATTCTCATGTGGGATTCCTGACTTTGATTTGAACTCAGTCCTTACCCACTCCACCTTACAGACCATGGGTCTGGGGGCAGGGAGCTCAAATGCTCCCATGCAAGGGTCTATTGGGGGCACCTCAGTCTCCTTTAATGTTATCCCTTATGGTGGGGGTCACATACCTCCTCCATCCCCTTCGATCAGTAATGCTTTCCAACAGCCTATCGGGTCAAGTGATAACTACAACTTGTTTGGAGCAGGCAGTTTAGGACCTTCATCTTACACTACACCGGTGGGATCCATGTCGTTCTCTTTGTTCGACACATTTGGTAATAATGCTTTTTCTTCGGTTGTCGTCTTGGTTGGGGGAAACCCTAGTTTTGGACAACATAATCCTATGTAGGGTACTATTCCTACACAAGGGGAAAGTAGAAGAGTTTTATTATCACAAGGACTTTGGAATCCTTGGCAGGGATCAATTCCCTCACAAGGGATTTTGGTTGGGGGAAACCCCTTCCATGGTCAATGGAACCCCGGGTAGGGCTCGGTACCTATGCCTGTCGGATCGGTTGGGGGTATCCCCTTCCAAAATCCTTGGAACACAACACAGGGAGAAATCCCTGCCCAACCCACGTCCTCCAATTATGGGAGGCAGCCGATGATTTCCTAGAAAACACAATTTTTGTACGCTGTTCAAGGCCACGGTTTCTACAAGAACCTTGGCTAGCAACCCAACATTTCCTGGAAACTTGGTGCCAGTCAAACTCCAGGTTCCTTTTTTCCTGTACATAGTACCCAACCCAAACTATCGTTTCTGGCAACACTACATTTTCCAGACTTGTCAAGGTTTCTGAACGACCCTATTTGTCATGATCTGCGTTGTCCCCCCATTCCGACTAAGTTGCCCTCGTATATTCCAAAAATTTTAGGCAAGCCTGGCGAAGACCCAGGTGACCACGTGACAACTTTCCACTTATGGTGCTCATCCAACTCACTGTGATCAGACGACTCTGTACAGTTGCGGCTGTTTCAACACACTCTTATCAAGGGTGCTACAAAATGGTATATTGAGATCGATCGATGAAGGTATTCTTTCTTTAATGACCTAGTGATGGTTTTCCTAAACCATTTCCAGCTACCCGTGAGATACGATGCCGACACCGAATTGCTGGCCAACTTTGAGCAGACTAAGGCCGATCATATCTCTGATCACATCCAAGAATGGAGGTGTTGGAAGAGCTTGATTAAGGTATAGGTCCCACCGAATTTCTTGTTGGAGTGGTTCCTGAAGTCCTTGGTACCAGTTTTATCCAAGGATGTTGCAAGTTCGGGAGCGTTTTCAGAGGAGGAGGCGATAATGAGAGCGCAACAACTCGAACCGATTTACTCTTAGTCTAGCTTACTCTATGAAATTTTTCCAGATTTGCCACGGTCCATCCTCGACAAGTCTAAACAAAAGTCTGGACCACATGTCGATGGTATAGTGGGCTCAGCACAAGGAAAGTCCACCGATCTGTTGTCAAATCAATTGAAACAATTGTTAATACAACAAACAACGGATAGCCAAACCTGCGGTTCAACTATTCCCCCTACCCAAATGTCAGACATACACAGTGTGAAGTTGACGAACCTAAAGGCCAACCAACAGCCTGAAGGAAATAAAAAACGACAGAACAAGAAGGGTAAAGGGGAAAAAATGGCCAATAACAATGTTAGTGGGGGAAAAATAGAGAAGAGAAAGTTGAAGTATCTATGTAAACTTTGCACGGAGGACCACCCAACTCACCTGTGCCCTCGAATTGTGGAGGCCCAGAAGCTATTGTCACAAAAACAACCTATTGTGCTGACGAACCTATTTCCACATGGGAAAAAAATGGGTCAAGCCTCAACATCTTCAATCATGGAAGGGGGCCTTCAGGGACCCCCCGCGTCTACTAGTAATACCTCAGCCATGAATGTTTACATGTTGAAAGGTGACGCTCATATAGTGACCTGGACCCGAGATTACGGAATGCCATAATTTGTCGATAAGGGTAAAGAAGCCACAAACCCACCATTTCATCTCCAGATTGAGAAGACGATGGGAGAAACAATGACACACATCCCAAAGGTGCGTTCAAGAAAGCTTCTCATAATCCGAATGTGAGGGATGCCTAGAACTATTTTGTTGTGGAAGAGTTGGCACAAACCCCTTGCACGATGTCCTCTTTGGAGGTCCTCCAGAGCTTCCCTTCGTAGAGAAAGGCTATGTTATCCACCCTGGGATCTATAGAGACTTGTAACCTGGGAGCGATCGTTCTCGATCTAACCGACTTGAAACCTCGTCTTCCTTACCACGTTGCATTTCAGATAGTAGTGGCTTACACCACAAAATATTTTACTTGGAATATCTTTTGTACGGTGGTTGACAAGGGTGCCTCGACTTGCGTGATGTCATTGGCATGTTGGAAGGCCATTGGCCAACCCGTTTTGGCTCTGTCACCTACTTTGCTTACGGCATTCGATGTTCATTCATTCAGACCGTGTAGTTAGGAGGGAAGACCGTGTGCATCGAAGTTGAAGTGGTCGATTCGCCTCTCGAATACAAACTTTTGCTAGGAAGGAGTTGGACTTATGCAATGCATGCAGTGATTGCCACAGTTTTTTGGGTCTTGTTGTTTCCACACGAGGGCCGAATCATGACCATTGACCAGTTGTCCTTCTCCCGTCTTGACCCTTCATCAGGGGCATCTGCGGTCCCGATGATTTATAACCCTCAGCCCAGAACCATCAATGTAGGGGTTGGTTTGTGCCCATCATCGATGGGTACTTTCGATTACCCACCTCCTTCTAGCAATGTCAAGCTTATATCGGCTGCCCTTGACCAGCCTAAGGCTGAAAATTTTCAAATTTCGTCTTTTCAAATGACTTACTTTCACGATCCATGGACTCTTCCTTCCCCATCGGCCTCGATGGAAGGGACATGTTATTCTGGCATGGCTATGCCCTTGTCCGTGGCATAAGTTGTGTACATCATTGTCCAACAAGATTCAGTCGATCCTGATCTGACTCCTGCATAGGAGTTAGATCCCGTTCTCGAACCTATTTGGGCTCCAGGTTCCCTTTCCACTACAGATTCTTTAGACCTAGTCTTTCCCTCAGACGAGGCGATTCTTGAGGCATTGACTGGTTCAAAAAAACCTTGGGATGATCTCCATCACATATATTATTTCCTCCCAGGGTTAAGAAGAATAAAGGTAGGTGAATTTGTGTTGAGTGTGACTGGAGATAGGTCTTGTCCTATTAATCCTCTGGCTATGCACGTAGTTTACGCTGAGGGTAATATGGCGAGTATCGCCAAAATGATCCCTATATATATCTCCAGAACCCCTGGCATCGTGGAGAATGTTTTTGTTAGAGCAGACTGCTCCCCTGAAGAGATTTGAATTTGTACGGAGTCATTTAAGGAATTCCGTGATGTTTTCACCTGGTCTTACGAGGAAATGCCAGGTATTGATCCAAGAATCATCAAACATGAGATAATGACTTATCCTAATGCCAAGACGGTTCGACAAAATCTTTGTTCGATGAATCCTCGGAAAGCGATAACGATTAAGGCTGAAGTAGAGAAATTGCTTAAAGATAGCTTTATCTACCCCATACAGTTGATATAATAGGTGTCAAATCTCGTTCTGGTTAACAAAAAACAGGTTATGATTCACGTGTGCATGGCCTTCCGTGATTTGAACAAGGCCTGTTAGAAAGATAATTTTCATACCCCATTCATCGATTAGATTGTCGATGAATGCGAAGGCTGTGAGGTCTTTTCATTCATGGATGGCTTTTCTGGATATAACCAGATTTAGATCAAATCCAAAGATTAGCATAAAACAAATTTTATCTGTCCTTGGGGCACATTCTCTTATCGTAAGATGCCTTTTGTCCTGAAGAATACTAGAGCCACTTTTCAGTGGGCCATGTCTTTTGCTTTCCACAATCTTAGACATATAGTCAAGGCTTATCTTGATGATCTAGCATCACGCTCTTGCAAGAGATTTGATCATCCCACACACCTCCGACTAATATTTGAATGATGTTGCTACTATCGGATTCGCTTGAATCCTAACAAATTCAATTTTTGTGTGACATTGGGTCATCTCTTAGGTTTCATTATTTTGACAACAAGGATCATGGTCGATCCTTCTAAGGTTGAGGCAATATTTAGTTGCCTCCCCCATGTACAATACCCTAGCTTCAGAGCTTATAGGGGAAAGCGAACTTTCTTCGGCATTTTGTCACAAAATATGCCAAGATCACTAAAGGGTTTATGTGTTTATTGAAAAAGGTATTCCCTTTTTATTGGGACGAAGCCACTCAACTCTCTTTTGAAGCATTGAAATGTGCCCTTACGTTTTCTCCTCTGCTTCGGCCTCTCGATTATAACAGAGATTTCTTGTTGTACTTGGTCACTGCAGAGTCAACCATCAACATGGTCTTGGTTCAGGAGGTCGATATACTCAAGGTGCATGTTATTTATTACCTAATCTAAGGCCTGGTTGGGTCGAAACTCAACTATTCCCATGTTGAGAATCTTTCTTTGGGAGTAGTGCATGTTGTACATCGGTTCTGTCATTACATTCTGCTTCATAATACCACCATCATTTCCGTTGTGAACCCCTTTCAATATGTTTTAACACGATGGGTCATTGGTGGAAATATAAGTAGATGGATTGTAATCCTCCAGGAATTTGACTTGGAATTTTTTTTCACAAAATCCAAAAAGTCGCTAGTCTTTGCAGAATTTATTTCAGAACTTCCAGTTGAATCTAGTGATGACACGCCCGAAGAATTGCTTATCAAAGGAGATATTTTTCTAATCACATCTTCAGACCCCTGGTATGGAGATATACTAGTCTATCTCCAGAATTTGAAGTGCCCTGCTTCTGCTTCCCGTGATGAGCGTCGATGAATTCGCCATCAGGTATGAAAATATCTCATACTCGATGACACTTTATATCGTCGAGGTGTAGATTGCATTCTTCATCGATGCCTTATACATGAGGAAGCAGAGCTCATTCTGAAAAATAACCACATTGGAGCATGTGGTGGTCATTTGTATGGGTTGGAAACAACCCAAAATATTCCACGTGTCGGTTAATTTTGGCCTACGTTAGTCAAAGATTGTGTTGAGTCGGTCAAGAAGTTCCACCTGTGTCAGATCTTCTCTTGGAAGATGAGGGCACATACTGCTCCCATGTTTCCTGTCATCGCTATTGGTCCCTTCACTAAGTGGGGGATTGATTTTACTACATGCCACTCGGCTTCAGCCAGGGGGCATTGTTATATCATCGTAGTTATAGACTACTTCACAAAGTGGGTCGAGGCTATGCCAACATTTAACAATGATGGAAAAACAAAAACTCTCTTCATTTTTAACCAGATAGTAGCAAGGTTCTTCATCCCAAAGGATATTGTCACTGACCATGGCAGTCACTTCCAAAATAAAATGATGTCCGAGTTAACATCAAAGCTTGGGTTGAGGCAAGAATATTCATCACCCTACTACCCACAAGCAAATGGTTGGGTGGAAGTTGTGAATAAGTCTCTCAAAATTATTCTTCAGTGAACGATCCATTCTACCAAGTCAAAATGGAATTTGATGTTGTACTCGACATTGTGGGTCTACCGAACGTCTGTAAATACTACCACCGGTTTCTCACCTTTTCAACTTGTATACAGGATGGAACCAATCTTGCTTATTGAGTGTGAAATCCCATCTTTAAAGTTGGCAGTGGAGTTATTTCCAAACACTTCATCGCTTGAGGAACGTCTATTATATCTCGAGTAGCTTGATGAGCAATACCGTGATGAAGCCTCAGCTAATGAGGCTCATAAGCAATGAGTCAAGTGTCAATATGATCGGTCTATTCATCCTTGGATTTTCTCCGAAGGTGATCTTGTCCTGGTCTACAATCAAGACAAAGATCCCCTAGGGGTAGGCAAGTTCAAACCCATGTGGTTCAGACCTTTCATCGTGAAATAGGTCTTAAATAAGGGCACTTATCGTCTGGTTGACTTTGAGGGAAATTCCTTGGCGGAGCTTAGAAATGGGCTCTACCTCAAGAAGTATTATTCTTAGGTTGGTCGCCTGGTTGACTTCTTGTACATATGTATAATTCTTATATAGTTATTTTCTTTTTGTTTTATGGATGTGTCGTTATTTATGTCATATTTTTTTACTGTGGCAGATGTCAAGTGAATCAGAGGTGTTCTTTGGGTTCGTGGATGACGTTAGCCAACACACTCAGAGGCTTACTTCCGCAACTTGGGTGATTTTCACACCTGGAGGCTAGTTGCTATCTTTTGGAGGTATCTGTCTAGGTGATGCCACAAACAATTTCACCGAGTACAACACAATGATAGAGTTTCTTCATGATGCTTTGTCGCATGTTGTCTCTCATCTACGGGTCTACTTAGAAGCTTAGTTGGTTGTGTCCCAGTTAAATGGAGTTTACCACGTTTATGATGCTACTTTGCACTGACGTTTCCTTAGGGTAAGTCTCTTAGAACGTTACTTTGGTTACATTATGTATATCCATGTTCCTAGGAGGTTAAATCAAATAACAGATACTCTATCTAATCAAGTATTAGATTGGCATGTTGCACACACATAAAAAGAAGAACACACATACACATGTACATAATTTTGTAAAAAATGGCCTATCTAAGATTGGGGCCTATTGACCCTTCCGTAGTGAACGACGGTGTTGGCCAAATGCTGGAAAAGTTGGACCCAAGTCCATGGCACCCCCACTACATGAGGCTACATGGTAGGTGGGAGATCCTCGATCTATGCCATAGGAATTGTACGAGTGAGCGTGGTAAGGTTTCGCTCCACCCACCTCAAAAATCTCTCAGCCTCTCTGGCTAGAGGTCCCCTTGTGGCTACTGGTCCACTGGTTGTTGTTGGTCCTGCCTCTGGTCGAGGATGCCGTCGAATCCTTGAGAAGTTCGTCGGGCGCACTGGTCCCACATATGTACATAAAAGATACAAAATTCAGTACTCTGATGCATATAAAAATGATATATATTAAAGAAATTAAAAATTAAATAACTTCAAAAACATGTACCTAGCTCTCCTTGTTCCTCTCCAGGAGATACAAATGTCTGGATCTCTAGAGAAGTTGATTCAGCGTAGGGGTATTCCTCTATCGCTAGAATCTGTCGTGCCCACCAGTCAAATAATTTGTTGTCAAAGGCCTCTATGGTCCTCCCTCCCCCCTGTCGTGGCAGCAGTACTTCCCATCTGCATACTACTGAGAAGGAGGCCACATGCCCTCGTACAGTCTCTCTAGGAGTTAGACTGGGAACTCACAAAGAACAAGAACGAGCAAAGGATGGTGCCAAACTCAAATTTCTTGTTGCTATGCTCTCGACACTCCGTCAATTGCCTCTTCATGCAGGTGAACATGGTTGTACTCTAGTCATAGATATGTGCCTCCTGGCACTGAATCCCACAATGCATGTGTGCCCGAGAAGCTTGGTGAAGGGCCGCAGATCCAGTAATCTGACCAATAAGTAGTAAGATCACTCTCAGTTTCAAACTAGTGATCTTGTGAATAGGCACTTGAGAACCTACCTTCTCAGTGTCAACCTCACAGTACATCCTGATGTAGTCCTCAATGTTGAAAGGCCCAGGGGGAAAGGTGTGCAGATTGAATGGTTCCCCTCTCCTTGAGAGGCTAGTCAAGAAGTATATATCCTTAGTCATTGGAGTCAACGACTGCCCCTCTATCATAAATGCCTCTGCATCCAGATGCTAGTAGTCAACCAAGGTGTTCAGTAGCCTGGGTTGTGCCCTCATAAATAGACACCGAAAGAACTTTTGCAACCCACATTGTTTCAATGCGATAATGGCATCAAGGTCCTCATTGACAAGTATATCAATTTCCTCATGTTCCCTCTCCCTCTAGTGGACATGCATCCTATTCCATGGCAGTTCAAAAGGGAGTTAGATCTTACATTCTTATTTTTTTCAAGCCTTTTGAGGGTGTACGTGGGATTTTTTGGCCACAATCATGTATGTACGCTGGAAGACTGTTTTCTGCCTACGTACATACATGGGTTGTCCTTAGACAACCTATGTACACGTAGGGCCACTCTTTTTGGGAGAGTGCACCCTCTAAAAAACAAAAACAAATGCAAAAAGGAAGAATGGAAATGCATGAGGGATACATTTGTACTTACTTGGTCCAAGTGGAAGTTCATTTCGTCCTCTGAAGCTCCCAGAATCAACTTCTTTAGCAAAGGGGATTTTTTACCTTTTGGTCAATTTTCAAATTACAATGGTGAAAATAAGCTGTCATCTTCTATTTATAGACTTTTTTGGCCCTTTTTTGCCACTTTTTTGACCCCCTTTGTCGTTTTTTCTGGCTTGGAAATCATTTAATTCTATTCTCGAGTTTCTTATTGGATGTTATGAATATAATTTTCCTTTTTGGTTTGGTAACTTTTTAGGGAGATGGGTCACTTTAAAGATCCATTGGTAAAAGTCATTTTTTCCAACTTTTTGCATATAAGTTAGGATTTCACATCCACTTTCTACATCTCGTTTCATTTTCCTTTTTGTCATAGGATCGATCCCACCGACGTGCGACACAGAACCATCATTGCTACTTTACAAGTGTCATGATTAGGTGGTAGAGCCTACCTTTACATGGATACCCTAGATAGATCCTTGTTGCATTTTGGCATCCATGCTGTCTATAATGACTTTAGGCTTGAGAGTCATTGTTAGTCCTATCATGATTACGAGATTGAGCCTCATTCATCTAATACACCATCACTGTAGGCCTCACCCTCGGGACTACCAAAATGAGCACGCTTTGTTTTCTTTGAAGATCACTTTGAAATCCGAAAGCAACATCCGACGAGACTACATTTATGATTTTTTATCTTATTTGGATTAACTGAGAAAAGTAACCTTATAGAGTCTTCTTTAATTCCTTTTTAGACTCTCTAAACATGAAAATATTGTCGAGTGATCTTGTTTCTCTTCATGCTAGCCAAACTCAAATTTGAAGGAACGTCTGTTCGATGATATTTTACCCCTTTTCGGTCTGGATTGTCAATTATATGAACAAAGGTACACTCTAGGAACTTCGGTTCGCTAGAAGAGTATTCTCAGGTATAAGTTTAACCCTTTTCTGGGCCTGAGGGACTAAATTTACGAAACAAGAACATTATCCTTGGTTTTGGTTTATCACCTTTTTCGGGCCTTGGAGATTACTTACGAAAAAGGAACCCCCACGGAGTCCATAGTTAAGCTCTTTTCAGACTCCCTAAAATTGAAAAGATCGTTGAGTGACCTTGTTCCTTCACACTCGTTAAAATTGGTACAGAAGAACATCTATTGGCATGAGTTTACCCATTTTTCTGGCCTGTGGATTATGGAGGAAAAAGGTACGCCTTGAGAGTTTCGTCTTGTCGGGAGAGTTCTCCTCAGTAACTTTTATACTTTTTCGGGCTAAGGAGACTAAATCCAGAAAAAGGCAGTGAGTCCATAGTTAAGCTCTTTTAAGAATCCTTAAAATTGAAAGATTGCTGAGTGATCTTGTCTTTGCAACACTTGTTAAAATGGTTTTGAATAGACATCTTTCCAGTTCTAGTTTACCCCTTTTCTGAACTGACTTGACTATCTCTGAAAAAGGTACTCCTTGGAGTCTTATTTTACATTTTTCAGACTCTCTAAACTTGAAAAAACTACCGAGATTACCTTCTTTGGGCTCATTAAAAAAACATTGAAGGGGGTTTCATTGTGTCTTTCTAATCATATTTCATCTCTGCGTATTTGGCCTAATTCTGACTGCATGTTTCTCTCAAATGAACCTTTGAAGCATGCCTTATACGCAAGCCTTGTAGCACTTTGCCTCTGCGACTTGACACCTTGACCCATGGAGGAACTTTCCGTGAGTGTCCTTTTCCTACACATGTCTCCTTTCTCTAAGCATTAGTGTGTTCCTTGCACTTGGAACTAGTATGCTTGCTTGCGACACTCATTCCTCCTTTGTAACGTAGCATTCTTTTATTCTTTTTCAAGCTCTTTAAAAAATTGAAAAAGAAAAAAAAAATGAAAAAAAAACCCAAAAAGAGGGGATGAGAAATATATATTCTTTTTTGGCAGCACAATGAGTTGCCCATTGGACAAAGCACATCCTTCCATTTTTTTGTCAAGCATTGAGATCTAGTATGAACTTAGGAAGTTGTTCTCGCTACATAGAGTTGTGTCCTCCTTCGTTTGGTTACTCTTCCAAACACATGGAGAGTTTGTGTTTCCTCCTGCATCGTGAACTTATTTCAATGTCATGTTTCCTGAGTCTGATCATATTTCGTTCTTTTTTCCAAGGGAATTTTCACCCAACCTAAGTCGACCTTTCTGCAGTTTGTCTTTTGACCGCATGAGTCAGCCATCTCGAAAGTCCAGTCAAGTCCTGATTCAAAATCAATGAAGTTCTCTGCCTAATCATCGATATCCTCTTGTCTTTTCCCGACGAGTCGTCGAAGACCTATGGGTAGTGAATTCATACACTCACATTTTACTCCTACCATAGTTTTGAATATCTTAAAGTTGTTTCTCAAGCTATTAAGACCTCATCTCTAGCCATCGGGCATTATTGGAATCTTGAAGATGGATACTATACTTGTATATCTTTGATTTTGAGATGTAGATCCATTGTGTATTTCTTGTGGATACACTTTATATAGTTATATGACATGGATCTGCAGTTTATTTGATTGGCAGCCATGATTTATTTCATCCCGAGCATGGGTATGCCCACCTCAGAGAGGCAATTGTTATTTTACAGATGACACCTCCCGAACTCTGGTCCTGGGCTCACTCGTTTCGTACATTGGTGAAGATTTTGTAATGTATTTTGGCCATCAGATGTTATTCTCACCTCACACATTAGGGGGCATCTGTTATAACCCTAAATTTCTCTACACATGCATACTTGGCCTTTGGCCCTCTAACTTGCATTTTTTTTCCAAAGCACTGCTGAGTTTCTCTTCTTAAAAACCATTTTTTTGAATATGTATGCACCCTGCACCACTACTGCCCATGTACATACGTTTTCTGCACCACTATAGCTCATGTACATACACATGTTGCATCATTACGTCTCACGTGTACTTGAAAAAGTTGCAAAAAATAAAAAGTTGCAAGGGATTCGTTGAGATTACGGGCTATTGGGTAGTTTCCCAACTAATCCACCACATATAGCCCATCACCCAACCGAATAACCATACGTTTTTCATATAAAAGGAGGTGTTGGGGTCTCATTTTACATCTAGACATAAGAATAGTGAAACTCTGCCAGTTTCATATCCCCTCCTTGCCCAAGTTATTGCAACCCTTTTGTGAGAATTGCCTCAACATTTCCCCATTATCCCTTCTTCCTCCATCAGAACCCATTCACTTCCCAAGAAAAGATAAGAAGGTTGAGAGGAGAATCCATACAAAGGTGCACTTGGAGCTTGGTGAAGAGGATCTCAGACTAGGTTCGTGGAGCAGTAGTTGCGTTTGATTGTAAAGGTATAATCATTGCATTATTAATAAAAGAAATATTTTTCCTGTCCCAAATCATGGTGTACTAGATGCTTTTATTGGTTTATGTTTGACATTCTAACACCTAACCCTAATTTGTATATGAAATAACATGCTTGTATTTTTTTGTTTGTCTATCTTTGAATGTAGGCCAGCCCTGGGAGAAGGCATGTAATCAACAAAACTTACAAGCACAAGGGGATTATCACCGGACGCAGAGTAGAGGTATAGTTACCCAATCTCCCTCATCTTTGCTTTTCTTGTATGAGTTTTGGTATGCTTGGGGTAGTTTAGACAACTAGTTGAATTTTAGACGGTTAATTGATCTGCCTACATTCTGAACCCTGGTGTAGTCATATGGGGATTTTTCTCGCTAGCAATGTCATTGTATTATCATCCCAAAGACTTCAAGATAAATTAACATTTTTTAATGTTTGACATTTTTATTGGATTAGGGGTTTTTAAGGGTGTTATTAGACTTGTCCATAAACTATTAAAAGTATGAAGAAGTCAAATTACTTTTATTTTTCTTTTAGGCTATGTACAAATAATACATTATTACAAGTTTCAATTGTTTCATAATTATTATAATTTTTTGTTTTCGACTACATAAAAATAATATATTAAACATTTGTAAGAGGCATGTATAAGCAACTTTGTTATTATTTTAACTTGTTTTATATTGCATTTAATGTCATTGTATTAGCATCCCAAAAACTTCAAGATAAATTAACATTTTTTAATGTTTGATTTTTTTATTGGATTAGGGGTTTTTAAGGGTGTTATTAGACTTGTCCATAAACTATTAAAAGTATAAAGAAGTCACATCAC